>WOTY01000001.1:2889894-3268363 GCA_012295355.1 Brettanomyces naardenensis | reverse complement strand
GGACTGGCACATACACTTACACCACTACCAGTGAGACTGTTGAGACGGACTCGAACGGAAGCGCTTTCACCACGAGTATCGTTGTTGTCGACACCCCAACTGAGGGACTATCGACAACGACCATCCCATGGACTGGCACATACACTTACACCACTACCAGTGAGACTGTTGAGACGGACTCGAACGGAAGCGCTTTCACCACGAGTATCGTTGTTGTCGACACCCCAACTGAGGGACTATCGACAATTACCGAGACTTGGACTGGCTCATTCACTACGACTTTCACCACCGTGACTGCTACAACCAATGGCAACGGTGACTTCACTACTTCGAGTATTGTTGTGATCGATGTACCAACAACCTTATCTTCCTCAAGCAGCTACCTCTACAGCAACACATCTTCTACTCATTCAACCGAAAGCACCAGTTCCCTTCCAGGAACTTCCAGCATTCCTGGTACCAGTTCCAATCCGGCAACTCCAAGTACCGAAAATGAATCCACTGTCACTGAAACCTCTACCACAGGTGTCATAGTGACCAGCTCAGCTTCCAATGGTTCTACTACATCGAATCCTGCATCAAATCCATCGAATCCATCGAATTCATCGAATTCATCGAATCCATCGAAGCCATCGAACCCATCGAACCCATCGAACCCATCGAACCCATCGAACCCATCGAACCCATCGAACCCATCGAACCCATCGAACCCATTGATACCACCAAATATTCCATCGAACGGCCCAGCATTTACTTCCCAGCCATCTCTCGAAACCAGTATCACTTCCTCAGCCGCCGCTGAGGCCACCTCTGCTCCTACAGTTGCCCAGCAAACCACTGCTGCTGCCTTTTCGACAGCAGCTAAATTGAGCACCTACGAAGGAGCTGCAGGTAAGATTGCTGAATTCAAGTGGATTCCTACAGCAATGTCGCTAATTGTCCTAGGACTTGTCTTCTAAGCTGTTAACAGCATGTCTTTATCTTCACTTCGTCTTTGCTGCAACGTCGGATTTCCTCCCGTTTTCAATGAGTGTGAATTCATTCTTATTGCTGTCATGTCTAATTCTAATCTTTCCCGTCTTTCATCTCGGTTTTTTGGATTTCACTGCATTCATCGTCGCCATGCAGATGTTCTCCTCCTAATCCGATACGCTATCTCTCAAGGAATTTTTTGCTGAGATATCTATTTATCTGGGTATATTAAAGAAACTAATAATGGCTTAGTTCAGGTAAACGCTCACCACGTAGCCGATTCGCCTTAGGTGACGGTAAATTGTAGATCCTCGGAGAAAATCGAGGAGCGGCCACATTCTCTCACCTAAGACTACGAAATTATCTGACACAGGTACCGCAGCGGACGTATGTTGAACATTAGGACCAAACGGTAGAGGGACTACAATGATTGTGTGTGAGTGAACAAACCACCGAGAGCTTCGTAGCGCTCATAATACGCAAAAGAAATAAGTGCTGAATTGGTTTACCCTACTAAGCATGCATAATTACTCTAATGATATCAAGTACAGAGCAAGAGAAGATGAAAAAGATCAGTACTACCTAGAGCTAATCATCAGCGGCTTTCAGTCCTCGATATAGACCTTATTTTGACTGCGCTCATTGCTGCGGTCCACCACAACAACATCCTAAAACTTCATCGGCAACGTAACATGCACACAATGCGGCTAAGCACTGGCAACATGAACAGCCACAACAGCCGCTTTCCTTTTGAGGCTGCTGCTGTTGAACATAAACTGGCTGAGGTTGCTGGTAATAGCCCTGTGGTGGTGGAGCATAACCAGGCTGCGGCTGGAATCCTGGTTGGTAACCTTGTTGATAACCTGGTTGCTGCTGATAATATCCCTATCACAAAAGTTAGTAAATCAGTTCCTCAATTCAATTCGATATCCCATAACATACCTGACTCATATTGAAGAATGTATAATCCGTACGAAAGAGCTTGTTGTTGACAGACTTCCTCGATCGAGGCCAGATTTGAAACCGAAATTTAGGGAGAATTCCGAAGTTTTTCAACTTCTTCTGTGCAGGAATGTAAAAAGGCCAGGCAGGCGAGGCAGTTCATTGAAGGAGATTTTTATGCAGGGGGAGACGAAAGCTACTAAGGGCCACACCGACAACTAACACAGCAAAGGCAATTGGGAAATAAATCCTTAATCGTCCTCACCTTCGAAGGGCTTGGCGGCGCCAAGCTTTCGGTAGTTCCCAGAAACTTTCATAAATCGCTCCTTTAGGAAAATTACCTCCGGGGATATAGGATTTCCCACTTTAATTACCGTATTAGGATTTGTTCGAACCAAACGATAGGGCAAAGACGTGTTTCAGCAGACAACCTTAGGCTTTGAACTTTGGATGGTTCATCTGACGAAAGTCGAGCTCCAATGCTTGATAATGGCAATAAATCTATCATACTTGGATATAGTTATGCGTGCCTGTAACGCAACAACTTTGAACTAACACAATAAGTATCTCTGGACAGGTCCGAAGAACCCGTTTTCTTGGTAAGGCATTTCTGAAAGGGCAGGAATACGCTGACGAGAGAAGGAGCAGAATTCTTGCCCATAACTGTAAACCCTTTGACAACAACATTGGTGAGGTTGGCAATGGCATCAATAATACTTCCAAGTTCGAAACGTGCCACTTTTAAACTGCATTGCCGAACAACGCAAATTGCTGAGGAAGAGCCGATCTCGAATTCACGACATCCAGTGGCACTGTTACTTTTACTCCTCGGGGTAGAAAAAGGCAAGCGCAATGACACGATTGGAAGAATCGGACACTACGAAAGTTGCTGATTTACTGAAGAAGGAGCGAACGAAGCAAACTATTTAGGAGGCAGAATAATATGGATCTCCAAATAGAATTCCGTGCTCCGAAGCCAGCATATCAGTATGGTTCCGTATTCAGAAACTGCGTTGAAACGGAAGAGCCTATTCTATTCAGCGCCTTGTAAATTCACTAATGACAGACATTCTATGTGGACTTACTAAATAATGGCGAATTTACAGCTTGGCAAGGAACCAATCGAAGTGGGAAAACGGCAGGGAGGCGACCTTCCATAGACTAGACCAGTGATACACGGGAAGTCGCTAACTTGGATTGGATGTTACACTACCCCAGTATCCGAGCTGCACCTTTTGGGATCTCCTAACGTTGAGCCGTACCAAACTCAAGCCCCCGCTAGCTGCTGCCGTTAAAAGTTAGTGATCAAGGCTCGAGATGCCCTAGGAAAATTTTTCAACGTAACAGCCGTACAGGGAATGAGATGCCCGGAGGCAAGCATGGATACTACTGTCTGGGGATCTTGACGATGTATTCCACACACCAAACAGGCATTGCCAATATGAACGTAGGGAGCTATGCGCTGTATTGTTTCAGTAACGTCTTCCGCAATGGCCTATGTAACAAATGGAATAACTTGAAAGGCAAGAAATCTGAGTAAAAATTCACAGGCCGCCAAATGCGGATACTTTTTGGGCCCGAATCATCTGCTTCTTCTTGATGCCGTACATTACATTGTCCAATGCCGAAGAACGTTGCCTTTTCTTTCTTTTATTCCACTAACGTCAACCGTTACCTTCGCCTTGACGTTAGTGGCGGTGGAATCAGTCACAGAAATATCCTGTCCACTAACGTCAACTACTACCCATCAATGAGGGGTTCAAGTTGATAAGGGGACCAGATAAGAGATCTAGACGATGTATACTATCAGACATGCTGTACCCATGAGACTAGGGACAGAGTTCAAGCTCTCAAAGAGCTAACTAACGGGAATGATTTCACAACGGGAATGACGACTGAAAAAGAAATGCCTTCCATGCATTTACCGATCTTCGGTCGCAACTGGTACATCGATCAGAGTCCTGCCTGACCCCCTGTGACTATATATATATATGTATGCATATTGGTTAACAATATTCGTTGTGCTTTGTCAATTTCTTACCAAAGTCAAGTATGTCAGCTACTCAAAGCTCAGATAGTGATGCTTCTAAGCGTCGAGACAATCTTGATGAGGGTAAGGAGTTCCTCAAGATCTCACCGGAGGAATCGACGTTCCCGCTAAAGGATGAGATGCTTTTGAATGACTCAGAAGATGTTGGTGTCATTCATGAAGCAAGAGTTAAGAGAGGTTTAAAGACTCGTCAAATTACCATGATTGCTCTAGGAGGAACGATCGGAACGGGTTTATTCATAGGTACCTCTGCCCCATTACATCAAGCTGGCCCCGTCAATGCTTTAATTGCCTACTTGTTCTTTGGTGTCTTGGCATATTTTGTTACCCAATCTTTAGGTGAAATGGCCACTCACACACCGATTGCGGGATCTTTCTGCGTGTTCAATACAAAGTACCTATCTAGGTCGATTGGTCTCTCTACAAATTGGCTCTACTGGTTCCAATGGCCAATTACATTTGCCGTGGAATTGTTCGCCATTGCACAGGTCATTGAATACTGGACGGATAAAGTGCCGAACTGGGCGTGGATGCTTATCTTCTTCGTCATTTTAACGACTGCCAATTTCTTCCCAGTTGGATTCTACGGTGAAGTTGAATTCTGGGTTGCTCTAGTCAAGGTCTTGGCTATCATGGGTTTCATTATCTATGCACTATGTATGGTCTGCGGTGCAGGTAAGCAAGGTCCTATTGGTTTTAGATACTGGAGAAATCCTGGTCCTTGGGGTGCCGGTGCTGGCTTGGTCTCGAATGTTAACACAGATAGATTTTTAGGTTGGCTATCTTCTTTGATCAATGCTGCATTCACCTATCAAGGTGTTGAATTTACCGGCATTTCTGCTGGTGAGTCTGCTAATCCAAGAAAGTCGGTCCCTAAGGCTATCAACAAAGTTATCTTTAGAATTCTACTATTCTACATCCTAACGTTGTTCTTCATGGGTCTTTTGGTTCCATATAACGATCCAAATTTGACCAACGATACCACGTTCATTTCATCGTCTCCCTTCTTGATCTCCATTCAGAACTGTGGCACTCCAATCTTACCGGATATCTTTAATGCCGTCATGCTCTGTACGATTATATCAGCCGGCAATTCCGATATCTACATTGGTTCTAGAGTTCTTTATGCCATGGCAGGTACCACAGCACCAAGTATCTTCCGTCGTACTACAAAGCAAGGTGTTCCTTACATTGGGGTGATAGTTTCGTCATCCTTGGGCCTCTTAGCCTTCTTGAACATCTCTAACAGTGGTCAAACAGTGTTTAATTGGTTGATGGATATTTCAGCAGTGGCTGGAATGATCGATTGGATCTTTATCAGCTTGGCCCATTTAAGATTCCAGGCCATTCTAAAGTCTAGAAACATCTCCAGGGATACTTTACCCTACAAGGCAACGGGAATGCCGTTCTTTGCCTGGTTTACCGCTATCTCCCTAACGATAATAACGTTTGTCCAGGGCTATACGGTGTTCTTCAACTTCAGTGTTGCCGATTTCTTTGCTGACTATATCTCGCTTATACTTTTCTTTGCTATTTGGTTCGGTTCTCAATTTACCGTCTACAGAAAGGATTCTTGGTTGGTCCCAATAGATCAGGTCGATATTCTATCCGAGGCTAGAAAAATCGATGAGGAAGTTTGGGATGATGAAGATGAAGAGAAAGGATTTATGGGAAAATGTCGGGAGTGGAGTTCCAAGCAGGGAAAGGGAGTTCAGAGGGTGCTTAATTGTATAGACTCGTTGTAAGGGGGGTTACTAAGAAAGCTTATTATTATCATTTGCCAAGTACTAAGGTAGCTAGCAGAGTAGGGGCAGTAGTGCTGGTAAACAGAGAATGTGAAGCCCACTAGCGAGAACGTTCGTTCCCCCACCTCCGCCCCCCCAGTACTCTGTGATTAAAATTTTATCGAATTTCGCTTAATCTAAGCGACTATCGAAGCAGTTAACTTACAGAGTCGGTCGTACGCTCTCGCTTGCGTCGCCCTATTCAGTTAGTTCGTATCACTGAGCCGCACAATTTTTGTAATTTTGGTCAGGAGAGTTCTTAACTTGGGCTCATCGCCGTTCGTACCATTGAACAAAATTTTCAGAAAATCTCTCCTGTCGAAGATCTAAAATCATTCCACATTCCATCAGTCAATCCTTGCGAAGGCGAGATCAATTCAAACCATAAAGTAACCACTTTTTCCTTCTAAAAGATACGTAGCGAATAGCTATATACTTGACAGCTTAAAACACATATCACAACACATTTATAGTGGTTAAGAAATTGTGCATCTAAGTCCTACCTCCCCCTCAGACGAATCAGCGGTGAAAATCTTGAATTCCTCCACATATCGAAAAAGGGTCAAATAGCCAAGTCGTCAATTATATTCCCAATTAGGATAGGCTAATGCGAGAAGTGTAAAAGGTACAAATATCTAAGAGATTTCTTGGAAAATAGTACCAATAGCAATAGCCTGTTCGATCTGCAAGACGTGCAAAGAAAGCCCTTCCCTTGAAAGAAATTATACTACAGAGACTTTAAGCTGAGGAAGTTGGAAATTCCACGTAATTTCTTCTTCGGTTTCTCGAAGAATAATATTTTGCAGCCTTTTCCAACGGTTCCTCCATCATTCTTTCTTACCCTCGACCCCCTCTCTCCATCCATACCCAGCCTTTTTACTTCTTAAAGGCTGCTACAAATATACCCATGCCTTCTTCTTCACCATCCCCATTAACTTGGCATCCTCTTCACGGTCTTACCTCTGCTAAAGTCGTCCGTCCCTTCCAACCTCTGGAGGGTCAGGTTTCTAAAGCGGTTGCAAAAACCTTCAGGAATTTGTACCCTGGAGATCTTGTCTATCTTTTCGAATCCACTTCCGAAGATGGCTCCATTGACTCGGACCTTTGGGGTAGAGGTTACCTTGTCTCCCAACCGGTTCCTTCGGACTTTTCAGCTGCCTCTACAAATTTAGCTAGCCTTCCAAAGAGTAGGATGGCAGTTATAGTGGTTCCCTTCTCCTGCCTTGCCGAATTCGAGGAGATGCAAGTTCCTGATGAAACTGAAACCGCCGCTCAGAATATTCTTGATCAATCTGCGTTCGATGATGGTGCTCTTCTTGACGATATAGCTTATGACAACACATCATCTCAACCTTCCAAACCTTCTAGACCATCCGTTCCTTTGGATTCTCTCTCTTTGGCTTCAACTTCGAGTTCTCTCGCCCATGAAATTACCCTTCAGATGAAGAATCTTGCGGTAGTCATGTTTGCTCTCTACGCACAGAACGATATCGAGTTCTTTAAGAAGCTCGTGGACATTTTCAAAGAACTTGATGATTTGAGAATCAATATGTCTCATGGTTTACTAACTAAATGGGAAGATCAAGTTGCCAGAAAGAACATAGTGATGCTCTTTAACCGTATAGCCAAGCTTTTGGCATCTTCTGGTGGTAAGATTAACAGAGGCGCTCGTAAGACAACGCGCGATGTTTCTGGTAGTGATTCTATTCTTGCAAGAGATGAAATGACCGGTGAGCTGTTTGATATAGAGAGTGCTGACCCTGCTAGAGTCGCTCAGAATCAACTCTTGGGTGCCCTTTCTCCAAACTATCCTCTCATGCGCAATGCCATATCATTTGTTCCAGAGAAGAACCACAAGTTCGAAGCTCCTGCTGCCTCCAACATCCTTATTGATTTCAAAGAGGTCTCTGGTTCCTCTGCCATTGTCCCCAAAGGTTATGACGGTATGACTGCATTCATGTACCTTCGTAACGCAAAGAAAAGATTAACACAGGCATTTTCCGTCACCATTAACCCGGATCAAGCCGTTTTCCTTGACAATCTCTCCGCTGCATTGTTTACCAACATTCCTGCTTCAGAGGTTGATTCTGGAAAGATCTATTTAGTTGCCATTCTTACCGAGAGGATCAAATTATCTGTTCAGAAGAGCACTTCTGAACAGACACTCAAATCTATTCGAAAGGGTATCTGTGCAGGTGTTGCAGATGTCTCTAGAGTTTTTTCTAGAAAGAAGAGCCATTTGGCCTCAGGTGAGGCTCATCGTTTCGTTGTTAAGTTGTTCAGTTCTTTCCTAGTTGGACATCAGAAACAGCCCCAGGATATAAGTCAGCTCTATCCTGGAATGAACCAGAAGATTGCCATGTCGATTGCGATGGCAAATTCTGGTTGGGGTGAACTAGTCGATAGAATCATCTCTGGTTCCGATAAAGGTGTCGCAGTCAATCCTCGTGCTGAGAAGTTAATCCTATCGATAAAGGAACTTAGAGAGGAGGTTGCCGCAGAGGATGCTCCTCCATCGCCTACAACTCCTTCTTCTGGAGATCCATTCTCTCCGTCTTCCTCTCTGGATGCTGCCGAGTTCGCTCCTCTTCGCAGAGTTTCAACAAATTCAAGTTCCGCTGGTTCCGCAACTTCCGCGCTCGCATCGATCAACACGATCTCCTTCAATCCCCTAGCTTCACCACCGGAACTTATCTATCTTCGTGTTGCGAAATTTGGCGACTTAGGAATCAAGTTCAGTGAGCGCACGTTCCTCACCGTGGAACTTAGATCGTCCTCTTCGCGGATTCGTTTTGCAGGTGGTGCCAACGAGGCCACCAAAGCTTCCTGGCAGTTCCTATCTTTGGCTCCTGCTGAGAGCCTTAACGAGGTGGTTCAGATTTCTGGCATTTCAAGACCAACCAACTCTGATAGCGATTATCTCTTCTTCGATGTCTTTGCAAATGGATCTCTTCTTGGAAGGGGAAAATATCTTCTCAGATCTCAGAATCGGGTCTTCGATACAGGTCTCTTCCTGAAGAAGGGCCAAAGTGTCGATATTGTTGGTAGTCAAGGAAATCAGGGTATTGGTGCGTTGGAATTCGATCTCAAGTATGTTGGTGGAGTGTATAACGTTGATGATGCCGCAGAAGGTGTGTTACGTTGGAGAGATCATCAGGATAGCGGTTACCAGATCTTACCTGGCGCGCCACCGGCCCCCCATGGGGCTCCGCCGGCTCCTCCAATTGCATCTGCATCTGGTTCAGGAGTTTCTGGATCATCCTCTGCTGCTGCTAGTAGTTCCCTTGCGTCTTCTGCTTCTGATCTCAGCTCGTTACTCTCAAGGTTCCGTCGTTCAGATACTGCTACCCTGGCCAAGTTCTTCCCTCAGCTCCTCTACAATCTTATTAACATCTTTGACCATGCCATCTCTACTGGCAACTCTGGTCTTAAAGCTTCTTCCTTCGAGGCTATTGTTCATATGCTTGATGTCACGATCGCTAGACACCGTGACTACGTTACTCTTTTCGATCAATTCATCGCTCAGTACAGACACTCGCTTCCCGCCGTTGGAGAAATTCTACTTTCTAGGTTGACTGCCCATTTCTCCGCTTTCAATACCACCTGGAACTCTACTGGTAGAGCTCTTTGTAGAGTTTCTATCCTTCTGCTACGTATTGCCGACGCCTGCATTCGCCACAGGGCAGAATTTGTCACTCAAGGGTATAGATTCGTTGAGGCTATCACCGCATTCCTTTCATCTACAAAGGAAAGCCTGGTGTCCGATCAGTTGCTCATATTCGAAGTGTTAGAACTTTATTTGGATATTCTCAGACATTCATTCCAGATCAGCGAACTAGCTACATTCGCTGTGGCCTGGGCTAATGCCACCGGCTTGAGGGGATTGGCATCCTTTGAAGATCCCGGCAGTAACGCCCTTGCAAACAGACGGCGTACTAGAGAACATAGAGTGCTTATCTCGAAGCTTATGTTTGTTAGAAGACTTCTTGCTGGTTTCATTGTCAGCCAGGGTTCTCAGACATCTCGTGAGTTGGTGCTTGTCGCAGCTTTCAAGGTCTCCTTCAGAGTGTTGAACAGTTCTATCATTGATATTGAATGCAGTCGGTTGGCGCTGGGAGTTCTGCTTGCTATCTGCGAGGCCTGCAAGAAGGGTTATGAGACAGCACATCCAATCTCAACTCCACTTCATCTTACTTTGGTTCGTTCGCTTCCTCTTTTGGCAACTCTCTTCAACAGGTACTACGCCTATTGTTCAAATAATGGACTTCTCAAGCCAAAGAGAGTTTACACCCAACTATTCCCTAACGTCTGTCCTTTCACCGAATACACGATGGATTCCATAGTTAGTGACGAGTCTTTCGCTGAGATTCTTATCGAATACTCGGTCATCGTTGCCTTCGTCACAGAGATCGCTTGGAAGTGCAAGGAAGATGTTACTAGATACCTGGCAAGCCCTTCCAACTATGAGGCAGCAATGGCAAACTATGCTCCTCTAAACGAGTTTTTGGGCCCCCCAGGAATTGCCTTGACGAGCACTGAAGATCTTAAGGATTTCGTTAAAGCTCTACGTGCCCAGGTCGCTGCTCAGCATTATCCGGGTGATAGATGGCTATCCTTAAGGGCTATGATGGTTCACGCTGTTGAGAAGGGTGTGGAGATCGTCGAACCGATGATGGAAAAACTTGCAGATGAAGTTGTCGTCAGTACACCGCTATCGGGAACTCCAAGGCCAGGTACTCCATCGTCAGGGGCAACCTCATCCTTCATACAGGCTGCGGTCCCAGTTTCAGATTTCGACCCTCAACTTTGGACCAATTACATTAGCGCTCTATTGCGTTCGGCTACTTGCAAACCTGCTTCTCTCGAGCACCTCGCTGGAATTCCCCGCAAGGGATGTCTTAAGCTTACGCAGGATATTCGTACCCCTGCCGCCGAGACATTATCTACTTTGTGGGATCTCTTAGGTAATACTGCACCACCGGAGGATGTCCAGAGATTCCAGATCACTCATTTCGGTGGTCATCAAAGGGAATTGGTCATCAACGGTGACCATACGTTCCTTTCACTACTTTTCCTACTCAGTATGCAGAGAAACCCTAAGTGTAAGGAGGTTGGCACCTCCATATTTTGGTCTATTATCGCCGGTGAGATGTCTGCCAGCGAGAACCTCTTCTCTCTCGAACAGAAGTGTGTTACTGCGCTGTACAACATGTTCGAGAAGGCTACTGGCTACATTCCAGAGGCTCCTGAGATCAAGGAGTTTGTCAATGGTCTACGTGAGGCTCTGCGTAAGCTGGACACTGAAGATGTTGCTCAGCCTGCAGTTGCTCAGTTTACTGATACCATTGCCAGTTACTTGGATACTCTTGCTGGATTACAGTCTATTCCGGAGGGAGAAGAGTTCGATGATGACAGAACATTCTACAGGATCAAGATCTCTGGTTATTTGCTTGATGTCGATAGACCAGAACTTTTCCAGTCGTTCGTTGCCGACATGTACAATGCCAACTTGACCAAGGAGAACTTTGTCCAGGCAGCATTGTCTCTCCAGTTGTTGGCCGACACGTACGAATGGAATCCCTCCGTTTACCTTCCCGAGTGTAACAGTCCTTCGTTCCCACGTCAGACTGAGTTCCGTAGGAAGGCAGATCTTTACAAGTTGATTGCACAACAGCTTACTAAGGGAAGCAAACTTGAACAGGCGGTTGAAGTGTTCCAAGAGCTGCTAGATGCCTATCAGAGAAGCAACTTCGACCTTGAAGGTCTTAGCTTTTGCCATGGACAACTCTCTCATCTCTATTCAGCATTGCAATCCGTTGATAGACTTGATTCTACTTTTTTCAAGATTTCCTTCATTGGCTATGGATTCCCTGAAACCATTAGAGGAAAGCAGTTTGTGTATGAAGGTTTGCCGTACGAGCACATTACTTCCATCAACCATAGGCTTATCAGACTTTATCCTGGTTCGCGTGTGATCACGAGTGATGATGAGGCCGCCAAGCTGCTTATAGAAACACCATTTGGTAGATATCTTCATATCAAGGCTGTTACACCTAAGAAGACCGTTTTCCAGGCTGCTCTGTCATTTATGGCTCAACAGTATGTGGAGAATCGTAGCTTGAACACGTTTGTCTCTACCAGAAGGCTTCCTGGTAGTAGCTCTATCACATCTCTTTGGACTGAGGAGGCCACCTATGTGACGTACATGACTTTCCCAACTCTTATGAACCGTTCGGAGATTCAGCAGGCTACTGTTTTGAAGCTGTCGCCGGTTAAGAATGCAATCAAGTCGCTTATTAAGCAGCAGGAGGAACTAGCTAGCATTGAGACTCTTATTCATCAGAATCTGCGTGATAACGTTTCTGTCGCCTCATTGGCTTCGACTTCGATGTTTGGTAACTTGTCAAGAATCCTTGCTGGTACGGTGGATTCTCCAGTTAATGGAGGTATGGGTCAGTATAGAGTGTTCTTCGATAAGCAGAGGGAAGAAGAGAATGCGAAGGCTAACCATGAAGAGATTGCTGAGTATGAGAATGATTCTCGTGACTTAAAGGCCTGCTTCTCATCTGTGGTGTCTCTTCTTTGCCGTCTTCTCAAGCTACATGGCCTTATTGTTCCAGAGAATCTACGTTCCCAACATGAGGCTATGCTTGAGTTATTTGGCTCGAACTTCCAGCGTGAGATTACGGACCTTCAACTAGATGTTGCTACTCCATTGGATTACAACATTCTCATGGATTCGCTTACGAGTAGAAACATTCGGTCACGTAGGAGACATGTTGCCGGAACTGTTTCACCATCCTCTGCTTCATCTCTTCATAGAAGACCAGCTAGAGAGACCCAGAGTATTGCTAACTCGTCCGGATTGGCAAACTCGACAACAATCTCAGATGACACCAACTTTGACGCTAGAGCAACCTCGGTTATTTATTCGACCGGAGATGAGAGATCTTCGTTTACAGGAGCGGCTACCGAGAGCTTCTATTCACGTGCTCCAAGTAAGAGGACGATTTTAAACTATAGGTAGGTTCTCTAGATAGATATTTTTGCTTAATTTATTTACTAAGATATGATGTAGGAAGGCGGTACCTTTCCAGAAAGGGTGATAGAATTGTTCCAAAAGTGGTCGGGTGGGGTCATTATCGTGAGGTTCCTAAGTTGGAAATAGTTAGAACAGTATCTACCGCCATGAGAATAGCCACTGCTTCGCACAGTAACTTAGCAGTCGCGACGATAGACCTGCAGAAAATCTCTCTCGCATATGCAGCGAAGGAATACTACGCGCGCAGCTATGAACGGCTACTGCTGTCAATCAACACTCTCTTCTGTCCTTCAGCTGCCTCCAATTAACTGCCTTCGCCTCAATTGATTTCCAGTGACTCTGAAATGGCCTCCACTAAAACTGAGGTGGTCCCTCCAACCGACGCAAAACGTCAACCCCCATCGGCATCAGTCCAACGTAAGCTTGTCAAGAAACCGAAACCAGAGCAACCAATTGTGAAGTACATATGGATTGCAGGACATGTCACGACTATCGTGATGGGACTCATCTATGGTTTCTATTATGTTCTATTTAGGTCACATGATTCCAAAATATCGTTCGTCGCCTACAGAGTGGCTCTTATTGGTTCGATTGCCGCATATTCATGTACCATTGTATCCCAGTTCAACAAGAAGTCCTTACCATCTTATCTGTCACTTCTCTGCACTTTGAACATTCAATATCTATTGCTTGGAATTGTCTGGTTCTTCAATAGAAGTTCCATATTTAAGATCGCTCCGTACATGATAGTGTCAGCATTACAATTGGCAACTCAATTTAAGGTGCAGCCTTTGTTAAAGCTCTCACATGAATTAAAACTTGTCGTTGCCTATGACGAGTTGTTGCTCTTTGTTGTGCTATTGGTGGATACTATACTTATGAGAGGTACTTCAGGATATGCCCTTGTGATCTATCTGGGCTTTTATTGGTTAAGGCTAATCCAGAGCGAAGACACTCGGTATTTAGTCTATACGATCATTGTTAAATTGGATACGATCATGAATAAGCAGAAGAATCCAAAGGTTGTCGAAGGATGGAAGGTTGTTAAGAAGTTTTTGACGACTAAGAATCAAAAGTTTGAGAGGGATTACTTGAGCTGAGCGGTGAAGGGGGGAAAAGTTCAAAGGATAAGTAAAGCACCTACGCGTGCTCCGATAGCGAAGCAATACAAATTACAAAGCTTTGCGAAGCAATGGAAGCACATCAATGAACGCAAACTTGGAATCACTCTACTGATTCGTTGATACCTATTCAGAAGTTTTGGTAAGCTTGTTTATCTTCCTGTGTAATCAGAAGCAGAACTGGAAAGTAATTTTCATCATAAAGTATCAACGATCATATTTAAGAGACACTCTACTGAATATCAACTTAAATGAATAATCTAACCTGTATCGATTAGTTAGTATATCCCGAAACGGTCAGTCAGTCATATTGCATCTTGCATACAATGGAATCAGATGGTGATGCATGTAGTGATTAAGGCTCATCGTATTCGCCAATCGTATATCGTGGTTAACACAGTCATCATGTAGATGTACACAAGAAGAAGAAGGGGTAAAGAGACTTACAATAAGCTTGCTGAAGAAGAAGGAAGTGACCTTTAGACTGGAGCAGGCTAGTAAAAATTTTCCCGCTTTAAGCGAGGGGAGCGCAGTTTTTAGGGTTTCGGTTCAGTAGGTGGTAAGTCATTAGGACGTCCCATTACATTCAAAAGCACGCATGCTACGAGCATAAGCTAGGCGTCTTGACTCACAATTGGCTATGTGACATCACACCATCCTCACATACTCGCCAACCTACTCAGATTCGTATTACAATCTTACTAACTAAAATATTGATTACATATATGTTTTGCAATCACTCACTCACTAGTTACTCACCGACTCACTTCGTTTGTCGGTTCGTCTGTTAGCTCATTCGTTTGTTAGCCGCTTAAGCAGTAGCACGCGTGTAAATCAACTGTGTGGAGTGCTTGCTAACAGCCTTAATAACACCGTCTCTCTCCAATTGTGCCAATGCAACTCTGGCAACGGAACCACCGATTTTTAATCTGTCAACCAACACAGACACAGAGATGTATCTGTAAGTTGGAACCTCCTTTAAGATTCTGTCATACTTCTCTTGGTCAAGGATAACCATGTGTTCGGCTCTGTCCTTAACCTTTCCCTTGGACCACTTCTTCTTTCCCTTCTTAGATCCAGCTGCAGCGGCGGCGGCCTTAGCAGCTTTAGTGGCTTGAACTTTAACAGGCATTCTGATATGTTAGTATGGACGCATGTGGGCAAAGCTGGAGGCAGCAAATCGTACATCGATAATCCGCTAACGTTAACAAAAGCTAAACGATGGCAGCAGCTGTTGGGGGCAGCCAGTTAATGGTGATCTATTGACGGTGCGATACGATGAGGATAACTCTACCATCCCATCATCATCCCTCACTTATTGCCTATTCACCGCCAATTCCCAACCATCCACCTGCTGCTGCTTCTCTTCTTTCCTCATCTAGTGCTATGCTATTACTTACTTGGTATCCTTTCTTGTTCAATATTTAAAAAAAGTAGAAGACAGAAGGATAAAGCTGAAAGAATTAATAACGTTTAAAGTTGAAGATAGAGACCAACCTGCTCTGCCGATGAAAAGTTTTCATTATTCTGGGCACGTGATATGTGACTGCTTTTTTTTGTGAGGAGAGGGCCGAGGTAGTAAGGAGGGATATATGGATATTTGGATGGATGGTACATCGGGTGGGGGGTGTCAGAGAACTAATAGCTAGTTTGCTACATTGATAATGAACTACCCGTTAGCTTCAATGGTATAAATACCCAGATCTTAGGAATTAATTTCCGTGGTACTCATATGTAGTGGTAGGTAGTAATGGCTGCCTTATGGATATTTCCCATCCTCTTTTCATAGAGTCGATCGACGCGTCGATACCCTCGCGATTTCACCCAGTGACGATGATCAATCATGGCTAGGAAACATAGAGGAGCGTTGTTGATCCAATTGAACAACGGTTCGCAACTGTCCTGGAGTAAGTTTTGAACTGAGTCTCCCGATAAAGTATGGCAAAACGAACAAAGACTCAGTTAACTAGAGAACAAGCGTATGCTGGTGAAGAGGAGCCACAATCCAGTGATGATGAAGATACCGTGAGTCAACCTAAACATGCCTCCGAAGCAGTGATGGCACGTAGAAGAATTGCTCATTTTAAGGGACGGAGAGGTGGTGAAAGTGCGGGTGGCGTGAATCATACTTCTAATACAGATGGGACTAAAGCGGCAAAGGCTACACAGTTGAAGTCATTGAATGCCAACTTCCTCAAGGCCATTAATGATGCTGTTACAAAGAATCCCGTTGCAAATTTACAGGCAATAGTCGGTAAGTACACAGAGTATTATGGTAAGGTTGAAGTGGGTAAGATCAATGTGAAAAACCCTGATATACCAAAGGTTGAAGTGAAGGTTACCAAGGAGGAGCTAGCCCCAGCAACGACTGCTGGTCCGAAGTTCACTGTCGATAAACTACCAACTTCCAAAGATTATGGTTTCAAGTTTGGATATGTTCCACCCATTGAGGATGATTCTGACGATGAGATTAAGGTCGAAGGTCCTACATTTAAGTTGCCTGCTGGTCTAACTAAGCAAGATCCAAATGCGGCCTTTAAGTTCCCAGAAAAGCCGAAGGAGAATCAGAACCTCAAGCCTGAAGGCACATCTGTGCCAACCTTTTCGTTCAAGCCAGAGGCTAAGGTGGCTAAACCAGCAGTTACAGCTGCATCTATCTTCTCTTTCAAGCCAGAGGCTAAGGCTGAAACTGCCGCTACACAATTACCTGCACCTGCCTTTTCATTCAAGCCAAAGGATTCAGAGTTAGTCACTGAAAAAACTACACCGGTATTGGCTACACCTGCCACTGTTGCATCTACCACGGCCGCTACAACCGCTGCTGTACCCACCTTTCCAGAGGCCAAACCATTCTCCTTTGGATCCACACCTTCCTCAAGCTTCAAGCTCGCCACTACTTCATCCTCCGAAAAACTGGAGGAATCCGCTCCGTTTAGTTTCGGTTCCGGCAAAACCGCAGGATTCAGTTTTGGAACGGATTCAGCGAAATCAGCCTTTAGTTTTGGTGGCTCCAAATCATCCGATCTAGATAGAACAGCTGGGCAGACAACTAAGCCTACGCTCAGCTTTGGAAGTACCTCCAATCCCTTTGGAAATGGGTCTTCTACGCCCTCATTCGGAAATGCCGCTGCCAACGGAGCATCTAAGCCATCATTTGGATTCACATTCACACCACCAAAATCGGTAGAGAAGACAGAGACGGCAGACGCAGAGGCGGAACCAGAAGACACGGTCAAGGGTAACTTTGCAGTTGTGAAACTTGCAGAGAAAGTGGAAACGAAGACAGGAGAGGAGGAAGAAAAGGCCATCTACGTCAAGAGAACAAGAATCTCTAAATACAATCCTGAGAATAAGGAGAAGCCATACGAGACTGTGGGGGTTGGAGAATTGAAAGTACTGGTCAACGATAGTACAAAAAAGTCAAGGATCTTGGTTAGATCCGATGGAAATGGTAATGTCTTGTTGAATGTTCTTATATTGAAGGATGCGAAATATGCATTAGCCGGTGCCAAGAAGAATATGTTGAGAATTCCGTCATTGAACGCTACAGGAAAGATGGATATATTCCTGGCACAAGTCAAGACCGGCGATGACGGTAAGGAGTTGCTTGATAAGGTGGAGAGTTGCCAGGCTTAGGCGAACCTACGAACAAGATGGTAGCCGGTTGACTTTGACATTTGCCCTCGTAAGCAGGTCAGAATTTGTCTCTTGAACACTGAATTATATTGTAATACATATGTTAATGCCTCCTAAGTATCATTCTAACATCTCTTATGAACTCATCTGAATCACCGACATCCAAATAAACATATCCCGATAAAACTCCCTTCCTACTAATGTTCTTGTTAAGCACGTCCAAGCTCTCATCTCCTAGAACGCTATAGATATCCTCAGGGCTTCCAAATAGCTTGTAAGAAACCTTCTTGATCAGCGCAAGTAGACATCTTAATAGGAAGGTATCACCCTCAAAAATGTAGATATCCAAGATCCTTTCCAGGACTTCTAGATTCAACAAGTTGGAGAAAAGATTGGATGCCGCACTTTGAATCAAAACCAACGTGTTCACGTTACGTTGAACGAAGTGATTATAAACATTCGGAGAAGTATTGAGAAGGAATCTGTCAAACTGGTCTTTAATGTCTTTGAGATAGACCGAGTTCGACTCCTTCTTCTCTTCCTTTAATTCCTCCTCCAGGCTTCTTGCGACATCCCCCTTGCTCAGCAAAGTATGAGGGAGTTTTTTCAAAACAATATCAATCAACGCATGCAAGGCCAACTCTTCACTTTCCAGGTTCTTGTATAGAACACAAATAAGGTGTAGTAGTCGATCCGTGGGTATTCCAGAAAACCCATCTTCTTTCTCTTTGACAACATCAAACGCTAGCGCAATGGCTAGAACAGCCTCAAAAGTGGTTCCCAACTGAAACACTAAGAGGTTAGGGAAGCATTTTTGAATCTTCTTCGAATAAAGCTCCACATTTTTAATGCTACCCATTTGGTCTGCAGAATCCTTCTCGAACTTCTTGCGGGCCAACTCACTTCTCATTGTCTTGTAGTCACAAGCTTTATCAATAAGACCATGGGAAATACTAAGACAGTCAATTAGATCAACCTGAAGTTTCTTCTTGCCGACCAATTGGCGTTTCCAAATATTGCCACGAAGCCCACCTTTACCGGGAATACCCCGCCACCAGAGTTCCCTTGTAGTTGGTAGACAGACTAGTGATTCATATTTTTGACAAACAGTCCGCCAAAGTCTATAATCCGTGTCTTCACGTTTCTTTAAGCGGTCCTGTCTGTCGTGATATTGTTCCATTCGACGTTTCTCCTCACGAATCTGCGATTCGACTAGCGATTCATAATCCTTCTGATGTCTAACAGATTCGAATCTATCCTTCGGTGGTAGATTAGGCTGTCTTGTCGCGCAAAGACATTCCATTTTCTCCTTACTAGGTACGAGTTTCTTGCCGTTCGGTTCTGATGAAAAATCAACGGATAAAGCAGCAACGGCAGATGACGATAGATGCGACATACTCTTCAACATGGAGATTCGTTGTAACGCTTCGTCAAGTCGTAGATCCTTGTTGCTATTCAAAAGCTTTCCTTCAAAGGACAGGCACGAGGATGATTCATCATCCATGAAGCTTAATTCCGACATATCTGAGCCGATCGAAAAAATAGAAGACGCCCTATTAACTGGCGAACTACGTGAAGAACAGCCAGAATGACAACTTCCGGTTGAAGGAGGTGATGGAAACGAAAGTGGACGTGACGCCTGGTGAGGAGGTAGTGGAAGCGATTGAATGTGAGAGGATGAAAGGGAAGATGAATGAGATGGCGGATGCAAACTAGTACTAACAGCGGCAGCTGTAGATGCAACTTTCCTTCCATCATCCCTAACCCACCTCAACCTTGAAGTTTGATAGGCGACTCTGTGATCGCTAAAAGCCTTCAGCGGTCTAGAAAAAGGAACATCGAAAACGATCAAATCATCAGGTAACTCATCATCCGAGAGCGAATCTAGAGTATTGAGTAAATCAGAGGGAGAATCAGTAGCCTTCTCCAAATCTTTTGGTTTCGGATGAAGTTTGGAACGGTAGCGTTGTGAGGAAGTGAGATGGGGTTGATGAACGACCCTAGTATTTGAAGAAGTAAGAGTCAGCTTGGAGTAGGAGGAATGTGAGGAGTTAGCAGAAAGAGTAGAATTAACGGACCGTGTCGGACTCGAAGGAGCATGCCTTGAAGGACTCACTTGCGAGGTTCGGATTTGAGGGAGATGAGTGTTCGATCTCCGAGGGAATTGTCTTGACTGATTTGAAAGATGAGAGTGAGAGTCGTATGAAAGAGAAATATCCTCGAATGATTCTTGGATGATGTCGAGGGGTTGTGGCATAGTTGTTGAGCAACGCGAGGTAGCGACTAAGGTAGGGAGAGAGGTGAGAGTGCTAGTGGTGTGGCCAGCGAGGGAAGCGAGAGTGCTAAGGAAGTGACCTGGGAGTAGCTAATGGTGTAACGAGCGTATTGCAGACAGACTAGGTTGTAGCGAGAGAAATAAAATTGAAACTAGCTAACTAGTAACTGACGAACAACAAATGGGGGAGGTAGCTGACCAATGAGACGACCAGACTAATTAACGAATGAATTACCTCAATTTGACTCCAGTAAGAACGGATGCAATAATAGCGAATGAATAAGGTTAGTGATGGTGGTAAATACTGAGTAGAACGAAGGTGAGGGGGTCGGAATTCAATGAGCAAAAAACAAGTTAATTAACAAACAAACAAGACAAATCGCAATCTCTTCAAGAAATGAAGTCTCTTCGCTAAAAAAAGATTCTCGAAACGCGTGAGATAGGAGGGGTATGTGGCTGAAGAGAAGGCTGAAGAGTTGAAGGTGGCGACGTATGACGGGGTTGAGCAAGTCGGCAATAGCTAGATGAGTTGCAGCTAGAAGGGTAGCACCGAAAAGCGAAGAGCAGCCAAGAAGATTGAAAAAGATTCTGCTCGGAAAAACACGTAGCACGCACCTACAACTATCTGACTGTCCACTCCATTAGTATGTACAGAAACTATATATATAGGAATTATATGCGGATTTAACAACGCTCGGCGAGATCCATACTTGCCCACTGGATAGCTTGGGAAGCGATGGCCAGGGTCTGGAAAGCACTAACAAGCCACCTACTAATTATAGCTTTGTTTTCTCTACTCCCCAGGCAATGGCCGCTCACCGCAAAGCCGCTCACAGCCGCTCCTCACCGACCCAACTTTCAGTCGAAAGTACTCTAGTGAAACGATGATGCCCACTAATGTGCAATGGAAAATGCGGCAAGGTCAGTATAAGATAAGTGAGAGGGCCGTCGATCTAGCTGTCGTTCGGACTTTGGAATTCGAATGTACAGAATCTGTCATGCCAAAATCCGCTGCTAGCTGGCGACCGTCAGGCTTTCTACAGATCCTCTCTCATACCGAAAGCTCCATGCAGTCAGATCATCCTGCACCTCCCCCCTCTGCTCACTTAAGACCAAAATCAATGCTTCTTCTCCTCCTTGATCCTCTTAAACGACCCACTCAAAAACTTCTGCACCTTTTCTAACGCACTCAACGGCTTCTTCTCTCCCTTAGTTTCACCCTCATCGCCCTCTTCAACCCCCATCTTCCACGATGGATCAACTTTATTTGCTGTTGTATCACCAAATGCTTCTGCCAATGCTTCCAACAATGCTGTCTGCGTTGCGGTCTCTGGTTTCATAGCTTGCAATTCAATCACAACTTTCTCATCACCTCTACGTCCGTTACCAAATGGCACTCCCTTATCTGGTATAGATATAATTCTACCCTGCTCTGCTCCGGATGGAATCCTCAATTTAACTTTCTGTCCATCCAACGTTGGTATATCAACCTTTCCTCCTAAACATGCCGTAGTCATAGGTATCTTGCACTTGTATATCAAGTTATTACCTTCTCTAGTAAAGTCAGGATCAGGCTTAACCCTAACACGAATGATCAAATCTCCATTCGTAAGAATATAGGTTGGTGATAACGTAGTATGTGGTGCATCACCCGCCCCAGCAACACGAATCCTAGAACCATCTCTAATACCTTGAGGTAATCTAACTTCCGTTTCCTTACGTTGATTAACAACTCCTTCTCCATGGCAGCTTGTACATTGATCTTCATGTTTAATAATCACTCCGGTACCTCCACATGTACTACATGTTGATGCCATCTGGAATCCAGCTTGAAGGAAATGAACCTGGGATCCTGTACCATTACATGTAGGACACGTAGTCTTCTTTCTACCCTGCTTAAGTCCCGTTCCTTCACATACACCACATTTGCTCAATGCATCATATTTGACGGCAACAGTCGTGCCAAAGATAGCTTCCTTAAATGAAATGGTCTTTAACATCTCAATATCTTCACCTTGGAAGTGTTGAATTGTTGACCTAGCACTTCCTCCAAATGGATTTCCAGCACCTCCTCCACGACGTCCTCCCATACCAAACAAATCGTCCAGATTAATGCCAAATCCTTCAAATGGATTACCGGTACGTGCTCCTCCGAATCCTCCAAATGGATTTCCTCCATACGCAGCTCCCTGTGAGCCAGCAGGACCCCCTGCACCGCTCGGTCCAAATCCGGCAGCTCCAAATTGATCGTATTGCAGCTTCTTCTTTGGATCTGAAAGAATGTCGTATGCCTCTTGTAAAGAGTGGAACTTCTCCTCGGCGTCGGTAGCCTTATTCACATCGGGATGATACTGCTTCGCTAACTTGTAATATGCCTTCTTAATCTGTGATGGTGATGAATTCTTATCAATCCCAAGAACCTTATAAGGATCTTCTATAAGAGAGGGTGATGAAGAATGGAACGACCGTAGGTTGCGTGCAAAACTAGGAGATCCAACTGCGTTCACTGCTCGGACATTAAGGGGTTGGACAATGTGACCTTGTCTTGCTGGAGCTATTACACATCTAAGTAATCTGAATGGTCTCATGATGATCAGGTGACTAGATCGATAAGCAGAGATGATGATTTCCACAACTCTACGTTGCTTCCCTTTAACGACTATGAACTTGCTCTTTGTTAGTTAAAAAAAATTTCAGATTCCAAAAGGAAGGAAGGCAGTGCAAACCGAGGATTCTAGAATAAGGTATTAATGGTATTGATGTCTCAGGAGCGTAGGCAGCGAGTTATATAGTTACAGAGGAGGAGGAGTAGATAGAAGGGGGATATCTGCCAGTAGTATGCAGACCAAACTATCCTAAGGGTCATCTTCAGCAGTTGGCTGAAAGTTGTGTTCACCGCGCTGCCCACTGATGATTAGCATCGAAGAACTAGCCGACGATGGACTGACGGATGACTTGGTGAATACAGAGGGTACACCGTCACCACATTCCGCCAATGTTGACTTCACAAACGGTTTGACGACATCTTCATAGTTCGCCAAAACTGGTTTCACCGCCGACTCGTCTTGCGCATGCATCGCTTCGTTGGTCATTAGTTAAAGGCTTGAGCCACCAAATTCTTAAACTCATCATTGACGTCCTCATCCCTCACACCATCTTCCCTCTTGGATGTGCCTCGATTAATACTCGTCTGTATATTCGAGTTCCTATTACCAGTCTTTGGCCTCTGAAGCTCCGATTCTCCCTCGTTCTCGATAACCCTCTCCTTCTTACCCTTCGTGGCCTTCGACAAATAATCCGGGACTTCCAAATTATTCTTCAGAAAATAAAGCTTCCAATTCCGTGCTTTATCCTTCAATTGTAGCGACGTTCTATCCTTCAATGCCTCATTAACAGATCCTCCTGGTCCATAAAGGCCTAATATAGCAGTCCAATGACTGCCCTTCAATTTAAGTCCTTCTCTTAATGCATCTTCTTCTTCACGGGTCCACGTTCGGCGAAACGTTGTCGGTCTATTCTGCCTCTGTCTCTTCCTACTGGATGTATAATCGGAGGTCCCACTGGTATCGTCACTCTCGACTTCATCTATTGTCGCCTGCACCGTTTTCTCCTCGGACTTAGCCTCATGAAGTGCCCTCTTCAGTTCTTTGAATCCGGCAACCGAATGACGATCCAATTCCCCCGAAATCTTACCCTTTGGTCCCCATATAAGGAATCCAACATTCTTGGAAACATATTCTAGCAGATCATTTAAAAACTTCATCCATTCATATGTCTCCATTAACGATGAGTCATCCTTAACTTCCAGTAAATTCTTCCTTCTGGAATCACATCGTTTAAGGAAATCCAATTCAGCAGGCGTAAAGAATGTAGAGTTACGCGCCAACTTAGCCTTCGTGGCATCGTAGGCAGAATCTTTTCTCCTCATAAGTATCTCATCGATGTTATCAGGAAACAAATCTTGTATAATCTCCTGTTTGGATCTGTCCCCCAACTCAATTGCGGATATAAATGCCTGTGTCTTAAGTTCCAAAAATAAAATTGCCTGTGACTTTAAGAACTTGGTCTGATTATGTGTAGTACTGCGAACAGGCTGGGCACTTGCTTCAGGCAGAGTCGATTGTAGGGTATCTTCCTGATGAAGGTAGCTAATCGACTTTGACGGATCCAAATTCTGTGGGGGGCAGAATACATCCAAAAATGCCTCATTTAGGAAGAAAAATCCGAGATCAATCAATCCCAGTGTAGCCAAAAGAAATGTTGCCAAATTGACCTTGCGCAAAGTACCTTCCACTGTTTCCTCTTTACCCCTCAGAAACTCAGGAGCAGCTTCTCCAAACTTCCAAAGTCCGAATGTAACATTCTCTACCGTGAAAAAGGGATTCTCTTCGGAATTATAGACCCTCTTGGTAGTCTCAAATAACTCGACCAAATTGCCGAATGATATCCCACTGTAAGATTCTCTATTGGAAACCAGCTCCATAACTTTTTGAAATGGCCCCTGTGCAATAATCCGTAGTATCTGCGTGGCCAAATTGTCCAACACTGGGAGTGTATTGACGAGCATTTGAACATTAAAAGACATATGCTCTGGTGCAGTAATAGTTAATGGAAGTGCAGCCAATTGAGCGCTGGCAACATCTATTGGTCTACGAACCGTTTCATTACCTTCCAAAAGTCGCTTGTATGCCTTTAGTACACTTGATTCACGATTCTTCACAAGCTCACTGTTAGACGGTATCGATAGACCCTTGTATGTTGTAGTGGAAGTATTAGCGAAGCCGGGAGAGGCAGGATGCGAGGAAGGTTGCGAAGAAGATGCTGTATGTGAAGTTGGAGGAGGAGGAAGGGGATCTGAAGCAGTATCAACGGTGGTACCATATTCAGACTTCTGCACCTCATATACCTCCCCCTTCTTGCTGTCTTCTCTCTTCGCCTCCTCCTGAATTTCTTCCTGAACACGCTGAAACATCTCCAATTCCTTGTCGATATCATCCTTCGGAAGTCTCTCTCCCTCCCTACTCACACCTTCTACGTCATCCTTTTTCACCTGGTCCACCTCTCCCTTTAATTCCTTAACTTGCTTCCCCACTTTCCCGCGTTTCTCTCCAATAATCTTGTCAAAATGACGATCCAACTCGTCCTCATTAAACCGTGCAAAATAATTCAAGTTCGGATCTAGGTAATCCATTTGCTTAGAATGCTCGGCTTCACCACTTTCTTTCCCCTTCGTATGAACTCCAATTTCAGCGGTAATCTTATCTAATTCATTCTGAAAATTGGCTTCGAATGTGGATGGAATATTATCTGGTTGTGTTTGTGCTTGTGTTGATTGCTGCTGCTGTGGTCGTATAGATCCTGTTCCTTCCCCTGCTTGTTGCAGTAAATCTCGAGATTCAGAATTACTCATACCCAATTTTATGCCGTTAACTAACCTTCAACGATCTGTTAAAAGCAAGAAAACAAACAACATCAAATCTTGAAATAGATCTAAACAAAAAATCGTCTATCAGTAAGAAATAGTTAAAATTTTCCCCTGCACTCTAAACCCTTACACCAGAGTGAAGAGACTGAGGTACAGAGGGAAGAAATCCTGCAAGTCAGAGGGAAATAGGTGTCAGGTTGCTGCAGTTACCCAAGGGCATCCCAATACATGTAACTCAGTGTTTTCTCTGTACAATATACTGTATCACTCACGTGATTTCCTAGCTGAGCGCACTTTTTTCGGTTAGCCTCTTAGTAGTCCCCCGACTCGCTTACGCGTCATACCCCAATTGGGATAATTAGTTGCAGTGAAATTTTAATATATCGAAAGGGGCAATTTCCCTGTTCGTGTTTTATCTGAGTTTTAGAATTATTTCTACCATCAATTCAGTTGAAATTTACCTAAATTCCTCAGCAGTCATTGAAGGTTTCATTGTGTCCTCCATTCTGCCACGTACTTTACCTGCGGAACTATTCAGGCTCTGTACAACTCGCCAATCAAGTCGTTCGCTAGGATTCTATCAATCTTTGAGGCCTTACGTATATCCACCTTACCTTTTGCGTTAATAGACTTGTTCACAAAGATTACTTGCTATGTCATTCGAAAGGCCTGACACGTATAGCACCTCGGTGCTCCCAGGTGAGGCACCCTCTGAAGACCAGTTCAGTGAGGTCATCAAGGCCTTCAGGCGATTCATTCTAGAATTCCGCATCAACAACAGATTCATCTACAGAGAACAACTCAGGGAAAACATACTTCTTCATCAATATCAGCTCACGGTTAACAACGAGCACTTAATTAGCTACCATGATGAACTTAACAAGAAGTTGGCGGATGACCCTGCTGAAATGATTCCTCTCTTTGAACAGGCAATCACTGAGATTGCCAAGAGGATCGCCTACATTTCCAGTAGTGATGCTCCATCAACTTTCCCCATCTGTCAGTTAATCCTTCTCTCTAACGATAGTAGGGTATCTATCAGAGATCTTGATGCTGAGCATATCTCTAAGATTGTCAAGATCTCAGGTATAGTCATCTCCGCTTCAACGTTACACTCCAAGGCCACCGAGGTCACCTTAATGTGCCGGAATTGTAGACACATTATGAGATTGAAAATCCCTTCTAGTTTCGGATCTCCACAAATCCCTAATCGTTGTCAAGCTCCTCCTCAACCAAATGGTTCAAAGAGTGAATGTCCTCCTGATCCTTACATCATCGTTCATGATAAGTCTACATTCATTGATCAGCAGGTACTTAAGTTACAAGAAACTACCGACATGGTCCCCGTTGGAGAACTGCCTAGACACATCTTGCTTAGCGTTGATAGGTATCTTTGTAACAAGGTCGTTCCAGGTACCCGATGTGATGTTATTGGGATTTATTCCATCTATCAGGCAAAAGTTCGGAATTCCTCCACTAATAATAATGCTGCCATACGTAATCCTTATATGAAGGTATTGGGTATTCAAACGGAGTCCGATTCCATCACTGGAGGTGCCCTTAGTGGAGTGTTTTCGGAGGAGGAAGAAGAAGAATTCATCGCGATGTCCAGATTGCCCGATCTATACGATAGGTTTGCTAGATCAATTGCTCCTTCCATCTACGGTAGTACTGATATTAAGAAAGCTATCACGTGTCTTCTCTTCGGAGGATCTAAGAAGATCCTTCCTGATAGTATGAGGCTACGTGGGGATATTAATGTGCTACTACTAGGAGACCCAGGAACTGCCAAGTCACAATTGTTGAAGTTTGTAGAGAAGGTGTCACCTATAGCTATCTATACCTCAGGTAAAGGATCATCTGCAGCAGGTTTAACTGCATCTGTCCAGAGGGATCCTAACACTAGAGACTTTTATCTTGAAGGTGGTGCTATGGTCTTAGCGGATGGAGGTGTTGTCTGTATTGATGAATTCGATAAGATGAGAGAAGAAGATAGAGTGGCAATTCATGAAGCTATGGAGCAGCAGACTATATCTATTGCCAAAGCTGGTATTACTACGGTTTTGAATTCCAGAACGTCTGTTTTGGCGGCTGCCAATCCCGTCTTTGGACGTTATGATGATATGAGATCTGCAGGAGAAAATATTGATTTCCAGACGACCATTTTATCCCGTTTTGATATGATATTCATAGTTAAGGATGAGCATAACACACAGAGAGACCTCTCTATCGCTCATCATGTGATGAATGTTCATACTAATGGTGGTTCTGCCGATGATCAGGTTGAAGGTGAGATCTCGGTGGAGAAGATGAAGCGTTACATACAATATTGCCGTGCTAAATGTGCACCTAGATTGTCAGAGGAGGCGGCAGAGATGCTTTCATCACACTTTGTGAGTATTAGGAAGGAAGTTAAAGAAAGAGAATCGTATTCATCTGAGAGATCATCCATTCCAATTACCGTCCGACAGTTGGAAGCCATTGTTCGTATATCTGAGTCGTTGGCAAAACTGGAACTTTCGCCGATTGCATCTGAAGCTCATGTAGAAGAGGCAATTAGATTGTTTAATGCTTCGACTATGCAAGCAATTAACAATGAGAATGCTGACAATGCAGAGCTTACTGGTCAAGTGACAAGGATTGAGGGTGAAATTAAGAGAAGATTACCTATTGGCTGGTCCACTTCATATAGTACACTAAGGCGCCAGTTTGTAGATAAGGGAAGCTATCCACAGGCGGCTTTAGAAAAGGCTCTTACCGTGTTGGAGAGGAAAGAGAGTATTCAGTTTAGGCATCAGAGAATGAGCGTGTTTAGGTGCGGAGTTTGAGACTGTTCCATCTCCTCAGCTCGTTCGGCCTGGACCGGGGAATGAACTAAACAGAAGGATAGGTGCTTTCGGAGGAGGATGCAAGGGAAAGAAAGCATCATCCTCATTTTGTAATGTTATCGTTTGTACTTGATTTCGGTAATACCATTTATATAATTATCCACCTCTTCTTGCTCGCAGTTGGATGATTCATACCCGGAAACGCGGCGAGTTGCGTAAGGCTCCCATTCTGCGTGGTTATTTCCCTCAACTCGCTAGCTGCAACTTGGACGTGTCTCTCTTCACCCGTTGGTTCTGGTTGGATTCTTCACAATTCAGCTCAGATCAAGTCCAAAATTCACTCTTCCGGTGTCACTAGCTCCGATGCGCTTACACAACAACATGAAATCCTTCTCTTCCCCTTGCCAATCCCTTCTTGACAATCTTCGATATCTCGTCCGGATCACTGGTCACCACGGTCAAATTCTCATATCCATCCTTAGTGATCAACAAATCATCCTCAATTCTAACTCCTCCAACATACATATACTTCTTAACAACCTCCCTATCAATATACTTAGCCTGCTTTGGATCCTTATAAGCCAGATCGATCAAATAATCAGAAAAATAGACTCCCGGTTCGTCAGTAACAACCATACCAGCTTGAAGCTTCCTTCTCAAACGCAACCATCTCAAATAAATATCGGCATCCTCATAATCAGGGTATCCACCAACATCATGTGTGTCCAATCCTAAAAGATGTCCCAATCCGTGAGGGAAAAACCAAACGGAGACTTTGCTATCAAGAATCTCTTCGGGAGTTCCATCTTTAAACAATCCCAATTTAAGGAAATGTTTAATTAGAACCTTGTGAGCAAGCATATGCATTGATTCCCATGAAACACCAGGTTTGACTGCATCCATAACAGATTTCTGCATATCTCTCACAGTCTCATAAACATCTAAATGTTCCTTAGTCCAGTCTCCATTAATAGGGAAACAACGGGTAACATCAGACGCATAGCAACCCCAATCAGCTCCTGCATCAATTAATGTACTAAATTTGTCTGCCATAGAATCATCATTCTTTACATAGTGCAAAGTTCCACAGTTGGGTCCAGTACAACAGATTGGACTGTAACTCTGGACCTTCGAACCTTGTCTAATGGAATGATAAACAAATTCGGCATGAATATGGGTCTCATTCTTCTCGATCGGTTGTGCCGACATCACGGCAATATGAGAATTGGCAGTGATCTTATTGGCATGTTTCATCATAGCAATTTCATAAGAGTCCTTAATTAATCGAGCCTCATCCAATGCATAAAACAAGTCCTTATCACCTGGAGTGACCAGATCGGCGAAGGGTTCCTTAGAATACTCCTTTGTGTCCGGGGTATAGATAGAAACACCGGCGGATTTAAGATTCTGTAGAGACCCCTTAAGGTCACTGGCATATTTCACCTCATCGACGTCAAATTTTGCAGCAGCTTCTTTAGGATTAATTGGCATTCCACTCCACATAACATCCTCCCAGTCGATTTCTGGAAGATATAAGGTTGACTTATCATCTGCAAGAGTAAAGAGAATGAAACAGCCTGGAATCTGATCCACACCGGTAAGATAGTGGAAGTAACGATTCTGACGAAGAGCTATAGTTTCGTCACAGTATTCGTAATAGACGAGACTTGTTCCAGCAATGAAAAAGGCCGAATTGGATGCGGTAGCGGTGGTTTTCTTAGATAAGAAATGACCCTTAACTTTAAGGGCATGCTTTTTGGCAGGGTATTTGACCCCATTAAGTTCCGCTGGCTCAGTCATCAGGCGGGAGAAGAAACGTGATCTGGTAGCAAGATAGACAAAAGGATAAGGAGAAGACTAAAGTAGTAGGACGTTAAAAATGGGGAGAAAGTCACATGAGGACAAAATGGTTAAGGTATTTTTCATTGAGGGAAACTTAAGCGAGGAAGCCGTTTATGCAAACGGCAGGGCTATAGATGGAGTTACACGCTAGAGATGAGCAGCCTTTAAGATATGAATAAGGCCAGAGGTAATGGAATGGGTATTCAGGTGCTCAGAAGCAGTGAGAAATTAGTGGTGAAGACACTCACAGGCTGAGTGACTGCAAAAGAAATCCTTCTCAGAGGTCCCGAAGGAGAATTACGGCATGGGTAATAAATATTCTGCACCCAATGGCCCGGCAATCTTTCGTAATCTACTCTACAATGCTGTTACCAATCACAAGGCACTGGTCTCTTTACCATGCTAGTCATTTCCAAGCAGTGAGATGGTATATACTCATTCCTGCCTACTGTCTCCCGCGAACCGTAAATTAATCTGACAGTCCTCAACCATCCTCCTGACAACTGTACCATCCTTTCATCTACGCATTCCCATATCTCCCAACATGTCTTCTTCCCATAGGATTGATGCCGCCTTGCCTCGGGCGAAGAAAAGTCGACCGTCAATTAATGGGCCGATTGCTTCGCCTTCCATACCGACCGTCTCACCCTCAATACACCTTCTCCATTCGGATCTCTACCTAGACACCATCAATAGAAAAGTCCTAGACTTCGACTCCGAGAAGATCTGCTCGGTCTCTCTATCAGATTCGAACGTATATGGCTGCCTAGTCTGTAACAAATACTTCAGAGGTAGATCAAGAGACTCAGAATGCTTCGCCCATTCTATTAACGAGGACCACCATGTGTTCATAAGCTTCGATACTTTAAGGTTCTATGTGCTTCCCGAAAACTATGAACTTGATCCAAAGGCTACGGAGAGTCTTAGAGACATACAGATGCTAGTCAATCCCACTTATACCATGGATGCCGTCAACGATCTCGATACTGTTCCCAAAGTATCCCTTGATTTGGCCGGCCGCCAATATCATCCAGGATTCGTTGGCCTAGTTAACTTTGGTGCAAATGACTACTCCAACGTGATCATTCAATCCTTGGCTCATATCAGACTACTTAGAGATGAATTACTTGCTAACTATGATCGGTTTAGGTCGATGGATCTAACATCAGTATTATCCTTATTGGTCAGAAAGATGTGGTCATCACATCTATTCAAATGCCATGTGTCTGCACATGAGTTGTTAGAATATATTGCTAGTAGATCAGAGAAGAAGTTTAGTGTTCAAGAAAGGGGTCAACCAAAAGACTTTCTTATCTGGATTCTTAATCACTTGAACAGGGAATTCAGTTCTGAGCTTCATTCTAATACCATTGCAAAGATATTTCAAGGCAAATTGCGATTAGAGTCGAAGAAGGAGACGAAATTTTGGTTATTGCCGCTTAGCCTACCATCTGCGACGTTATTCAGGGATAGCATGACAGCAGATATCCCCCAGATTGATCTAGATGAACTCATTTCAGCTAAAAATGTCGAATTTCTTCGATTACCCAAGGTACTTCTATTAAGCATTAACAGGATCGATAATGAAAGAAAGTTAGCTGGTGTTAGTAATTCTGACTTGAATCCTACGGTGGTGAGATTTAATCCGGACAAATTGGTTGTGGGAGGGAAGAATTATAGACTTATTGGGAATATTTTGTATGATACAGAGACGTCAACGGATGCTGCTAAGGATGAGATACATTATAAGGTACAATTGTTGGACGAGAGTAGAAGGGAGTGGGTGGAGATGAGAGATTTGAGAGGCAGAGTGGTTGAGAGAGATTTACTATTCTTGGGGCATAGTTGTTTGCAAGTGTGGACTACCTACCCACCACACCAACGAGTCAAATGAATTGGTGTTATTGGAGAATGCGGACGAGCAAATATCAGTACATTTGCCGTATTGTCATTGGTGACATGTCCTGCAGACGGATTCGCTACACCTCCAGCAGCTTCCCTCGACACAGGAGAGCACACTACTTGTTCTATATCATAGTTATTGTATTATACTATCTGGCTAAGCGTAGCGACGTAGTTCACTGTTCCTTCCTCGCTTCCATCTGTCACCAGGTGTATCCACTCAGTGTCCGCAGCTAGATCGCCAACCTGTCAACATTTCCCCCAACTATCGACTGTGTATTCTCCTCAATCAACTTCTCCGCCGTCTCCGTAAGATGCTTCTTCGGATCCTGCTTACCAACATATCTAGTTCTCAATTGATCTTCAGTAAGTTCCTTTTCTTCCTGAATCCTCTCAACATACTGCTTGGCTATCTTGACCATTCTCTTAGTACCTGCCAAATTCTTTGCCTCCTTATCGTTATAGTCCTGTATCTCCAATCCTGTCGTCCATTCTTTCTTATGCAAATTGAGTAGCATATCAGTCTCCTTAGATGTCTTCTTATACTCAATATTAAGAGAGTAGTAGCTTCTATTCAATCCATGAATAAGCGATTGGATCGTAGGCTTATGTAATAGTCCGACATTGGATGTGGTTTGACGTGGCTCTTGTCCTAACATAATCACTTGTGATGGGATCGATCTAAAGGCATCAATAACGACTTTACCCTTGACAGATTGAATAGGATCGATCACAACGGCGACAGATCTTGGATTTAACTGCTCAAATGACTGTTGAGTATTAACATCAACAGATGATAACCAACAACCGAATCCCGGATGTGAATGATACCATCCAACAACCATCTGGTCCCTGCCAGTCTGTCTAAGCATGTCCATCATCTTTGTTTGGAACACATCATCAACAGCTTCAACAGAAACTCCAGTTCCTGACTGCGGCATGGCAAATACATCGACCACATGAATCGTGAACTCATCGATGAAATCTCCCAACATTAATCCCATCACCTCCATTGGAACACCAGCTCTACCGTGCTTCAACATCTTGAGTAAGGCTAACGATGATATATACACCGTTTCGGCATTATCTATAGTAGGTTGGTTTTGAAGTCCAGCACCTCCACGTAATCCTCCCATTCGGGAGCCTAGAAGCGATTGTAATCTATCCATGGTCAAGGCGGATAGAGAACGAAGACGTGAGAGTACGAGAGGTTTTCAGTGGGGCAAATTTATTGAGGTAAAGGCAAAAACCAAGGCGGTGTAGGAAAGCGTCGTTGGCAGCGAGGAGGCCCAGGACGGAGATGGCAACGAAGGAGAGACAACGGCCGAACAACATATGAACTGACTGCAATTTTGCTCACGGACCAAGTAATTGAGGTCATTTTGATAATCTTTGGAGGGGAAGCTCCTGGTAGCTTCATGCACGGCCATTTGCTTATACGTTTCTAATCTGCCAAAATCATATAGTGCGCCCAAAGTTCGCGAGGAGGCTGAAATGATCCCCTTTGTAATTTCCTCGTACTCTCGAGATCGACTGTCTTTCTTTTAGGTATCCATCTGGACTAGTAGAGAGCTATACTCCTGTCCAGTTATTGACGGTTACTGCAAATTATTGATTGCCACAATTTTGCTAGCTTATCCACAGTGCTTGCATCGCTGCTCTCAACATGTCCCTTCCCCTTTCCCTCTCCAAACAACCCATCTATGACCACTGCTTCTCCGTGGATAGACGATCTGTTGCCATTTCCAAAGGAAATGATGTGGAGATATACGATCTCACTGACTCCTCTGGTAAGCCTCGTCTATTAACCACCTTGAAGCATCACGACAAACCCGTCACTGCTCTTGACATCTCTATAGATGGTAAAATCGTCACTTGTTCGCAGGATAGAAATGCATTAGTCTGGGTCCCAACGAATGGTGATTACAAACCAACGTTGGTTTTGCTTAGAATAAATAGGGCTGCTACTTGTGTCAAGTGGTCCCCAAATGGTAAAAAGTTCGCCGTCGGCTCCTCCGCTAGGGTCATCTCAGTTTGTTACTTTGAGGATGAGAATGATTGGTGGATCTCAAAGCATATTAAGAGACCATTGAAGTCGACCATCCTATCTCTTGACTGGCATCCTAACAATGTGTTACTTGCCTGCGGTTCAACCGACTCTCACGTTCGTGTCTTCTCTGCGTACATTAAAGGGGTCGACTCCAAACCTTCTCCCACAGTTTGGGGCGAGAGATTGCCCTTTCAGACCCTGTGTCTTGATCACAACTTGGGTTCTTGGGTTCATGATGTGAAGTTCGATCCTACTTCAAACTTTGTGGGTGCTGCAACTCATGACGGTTCGGTTACCTTCATCTATCCTGGTCCTGGAGAATTGGAGGTTGCCAAGATCAGCAAAGTTAGGACTTCTTTCCTTCCATTTAGATCATTGATCTTCTTATCGCCTTCTAAGGTTGTCGTTGCGGGTCATGACTGTTATCCGATAGTCTTTGAAGGATCCGCAGAAGAAGGTTGGAAGCACACCTATTCTATTGACGATCCAGCAACTAAGAAGAGGAACTACAATGAAAACCAATCTGCATTGAACATGTTCAGGCAGATGGATTTGAAAGGTTCTAGTGATACTGCCTCGTCCAGCTTGTTAACGATTCATCAGAATACTATCAATGTCTTGAGAGCATTCCAAGGTACGTCAGGTGAGGTTACAAAGTTTAGTAGCAGCGGAAATGATGGTAAGGTTGTAATTTTTGATGTGTAAGTAATAAAGGGTAGTAGATACATCTTACTCATAATGTGCCTTGTGTCTTCTCTAGCTTGCTTGGTCACCTCGCTCGTAATTTCTCAGATACGATTGTAACCAATCGCCTCCAAACATATTATCGAACATCTCGTCAAACTCCACCTCCTTATTCAATCGTTCGTCAAGTCTGCCGACATCAAACCTTCCTATCACCCTTTCCTTTGCCTTCGCAATAATATCGCTATCTCCAGGACACAATTTCCCCTGCTCCTCTAATGTCTGTAGAACGTATATCCACATAATGATTGACTTTAGTGTCATAAATGAGTCAAGACATCCCTTAACAACCTCGTGCCGACATGCAATATCATAGAATGACGACGCAAATTCGATCATCTCTGTTGAAGAAAGAAGTCTAACCACCAAGCTTTCACATAAAGCCCCACTGGATTCAGCCTCGTAATATGCATTCTCAAGCGTGGCCATATCAATAGTACCTTCGTAAGGAGGAGCATTGCTAGGATAGCCGTCTACCAGCGGTTTGCTATCCATCTCTGTTATGAATGCCGGCGTCTTCGACATCATGAATGAGAACCAGCGAATGAAAGAATGAGAAATGCAGCCCGATATTACATCCCGACAATACACGACGTACTTCCCATCCGGCTCTGAACCAAATATAGTCTCTCCTTCACAGAGAGCCTTAATGTGATATAAGGATATAACCGCAGAAAAAAGGGATTGTCTATACATCTTCCCGTTTAGCTCTTCTAACATCTTAACCGTTTCTTCATTCTGTTGGGACTTCAGTAGCTCTTCAATCGCAAAAATCACCATGCGACAAAGACATTGGGGTTGTTGAAGCATAAAAACCTTTAGCTTGAACAACATGGCAAGTTCACCAAGATCCATTACAGTACTGGAATTTCTAGCAAAGCGCCTATTAAAGGGAAGCTGTCGACAGAATACGATAGATCGATTGCTGAGGCTTAAGACGTCACGTATACTCAACTGTCTTCTTGAATTCACAGTCAATGCCAATTCTCGCATGAATACAATACATTCTTTGAACAATTCATCATAAAAGAAGCGTCCCGTCAAATAGAAGGGAGCACAGAAATCGTAGTTGATCAATAGAGGTAGTCCTGTGGTTATTGAATAAACTGAGTCAATAACCTGCATGTAATCCCATAGGGACTTCGTTTCGCTGATAGACATAGAACGTGTTATCATCAAAGACTTGTCCTTGTAGGAAAACCTTGTAATTGATTCAGGCTCAACATGGAGACCCATTTGATAACAAATATCAAGACATGTTTGGAAGATAGGATAAGAATTCGCCTCTTCATGTGCACCTTCAGTATTATCGTACTCAAATAAGGCACTTCTTAATATTATGAGAGACAATAGGGCCATTTGGTTTCTCTTTCTGCGTATATTCGAAAGATTTAGAAGTTGGAATGCCAAAGAACTAAGATCCTTCGGTTGAGTTAATTGGTAATGAAACTGGTCCTTCTCCGAATTATACCTAGTAAAGATATGCACCAAATAGACTATAGATGTAATCAAGGCTACATCGGCAAAATAGAATGGTTTCGGTGGAGTTGTGAATACCGCTTTACCATTCGGATCCGGATAACGGAAATATGAGAAGAAGAGAGTGTGGATTATACTCATCGGAACGAATCCTCGATAAAGGAGAGCATTCAAGTTATTCTGGAAATAGATGAGACGTTCCTGGAACGCATAGAAATCAGGGCAGATGAGCTTATTGATTGAGGCGATAATACTGTCCTGATCACAGAGTAGAGAGCTATCGTTTGTATTGATATGATGAAGCCTCTTCCAGGCCCTCCTTTCTTCATCCATGACCTTTTTCCAACTGGGAAGGTACTTAACGAGAGGCCCAAATATAAGGAGATTGTGTATTGAAAGGGGCCCTGAATAGAGAGTCCTTGAAGGCTTCACCTTAAGCACCGCTTGCTTCATGCAGGGCATTTTCATATCTAGAAGGGAGGAGCTGGTCGGCGCGATATGCCGGATAGTTGCGACTGGCTTATTGAAAGAATCAGTTTGGTATTCGCAGCGGATGCCAAGCCTTTTGCATCTTGAACAGGGATGGTTCCGATCACATCTGGATCGTTTACTATGGCATTCGAGGCAAACGACGTAGCGTCGAGATCGTTTGGTTGGGGGCATAACCACAGAGCGGATCACAGGGCAGGGCGAGGATATGAATGAGGTGGCAGCAGAGCGTGAAGAGGAGCGCGAGTAGGTGTCAATTACCTGGTCGGTAGGGACGTAATGAGAAGCAGCGAATGGGTAGGTAGGTACGTCAGGTAGCGCGAAGAATAAAGATTACGGTGAAAGGAATTACCTGGTTTAACAACGTACTTGAAAGTATAGATGTCTTAAATATATAACACACCGAAGGCGCATGGAGCTGGAAATGCTATCCTTCAAGTAGATAAGCCACCAAGCGGATTCGGCAGAGACTTAAGATTTCACCATTTGAATTAGGCTTTCGTAGACTGACAGATGAACTGGGCTTGCTCACCGAGCCTCTGAGTTTGTATCCCTGCAGCTCCCATCTTCCATGACAACGACCCTGTTATAGGATCGAATAGTTTTCAACCTATGGGCTATGCACAATATGGTGCATCCTGAAAACTCCTCGGCAATTGTACGCTGAATCCTTTCATCGGTCTCGTAATCGACATTTGACGTTGCCTCATCTAAGATCAATATCCTCGATTCTCTAACCAAAGCTCTTGCCAATGCTATTAATTGCCTCTCTCCTAAAGAGAAATTAATCCCGTCCTCTTCAACATGTTGATCAAGATGGAACCTATGTAGCTCTTTCTGGTCCTTTTTCTGCTTCTTCACAATCTCCAATTCTCCCTCTTCAATCAATCCTGACCTTCTGAGTGAATCCCATAATTTATCATCCGATTTCTCGTGGAAAGGATCAAGATTCTCTCTAATACAACCTTCAAATAACTCAGGATCTTGAGGAATTATCGATAGATTCTTTCTCAATGTATGTAATCCAAGTTTGCTGATATCCACATTATCGATAAAGATCTTACCTTCAAATTCGACCATTCTAAAAAGGCATGAGACTAGAGTAGACTTTCCAGATCCAGTCCTACCACAGATTCCAATCCTTTCACCTCCTTTAACATTCAAGCTAACACTCTTCACTACATACGGCAATTCTGGTCTATATCTCATGCTGACATTATCAAACACAATTCTACCTTCCTGTGGCCATTCTGCCGGGGGATCTCTTTCAGGGATTTCGTAGGGAGCCTCTTGAATTAAATCAGCCGCGTAATGATTCAATCTTTCGACAGAATTCATCTGATTCTCTATCTGTGTAAGTGATCTTAGCATAAAGGAGAATAACTCACTTATTGAAAGAACATACGTCAACAATAAACCCGTGGCTGCTGCACTAATGTTGAACACTCTAAAGCAACATAGTAGTGTTATGATGAAGGAAAACGCAGTAGCTACCAAATCTAAATTCACCGATAGCCAACGTTGATTGGCTATGGTAATGAAGTAAGCTTCATTCATGTCATCAATGAGTCCATTCAGACGATTGAGGAATCTATGAGTGGCTTTATGAGATTTCACAGTTTCCATTCCACCTAGCGACTCATTGAAATGAATAAACACAAAGGATCTCTGAATTGCCTCCAATCGTTTCACCTCTCTGGAGCTTGCCAAGTAGTAGGAAGAGATTGCAAAGAAAACGAACACTAAACCGGGCACAGCAATTGCAAACCAGGGTAAATAGATAATGCATAAGATTACAGCACCTGCAACCATGCACGCAACGTTCAAAAACATTCGATATTCTTCAATCAATTCATTGTCACAAACATCGGTATCCTTGGTGAATCTATTTATGATCCTTCCCATTGGAGTTGTATCAACGTATGACATAGGAACATGTAGCAAGCGATTCATGGCCATCAAATTCAACCGTTTGGCGGCATTATTGGCGAAATAAACAAGCATCCAGAACTCATAGGTCAATAAAATGATTGCCAGGAAGGCAAGCATTAGATAAATCCCTATATAAAAACTCTTGCTTCTTCCAGCAAACTTATCAGATGCCCAATAGGAAAGCCAGTTGTTGGTAAAGATCGAACAGAATGTTGCAAGGACGAGAGAGATGATAAAGATAGGCACGAAGGCACTCTTGAAGAATCCACGTCCCTGTTTCAAATAGCTCAGGTAAACATTCATCTTGATTCCATTCACAGCCCTTTCTTCAGGTTTCGTAATGAACACTTCTTGGGTATCCTCAACTAACGCTTGCAACTTCGACCCTTCCTGTTTCTCATTGTATCCATCCTTACCACTGAACTCCATCAATTTGGCAAATCCTTCATTCCTCTTCATCAAGTTCTCAAAAGTACCTATATCCAAATTGCCATCCCCATTCAAATAAATTATCCTATCAGCATCATGTGCAATGGATAATTGATGAGTAACCAAAATCCTCGTCTTACTGGCTAGCAATCCAAAGATACATTTATCCATGATCTTCTTTCCAACTTTGGGATCAACAGCGCTCAAGATATCGTCCAATAGGATTATATCATCATCAGCATAGATAGCTCGGGCAAGGTTAATCCTGGCCTTTTGTCCTCCTGATAACGTGACCCCCCTTTCACCAACCTCAGTGCTATCCCCACCCGGCAATAGGTTAAAATCTTCTTCGAGGCAGCAGGAATCGACTATATCAGAATATTTCTGTCTATCAAAAGGTCTACCGAACGTGATATTATCTCTCACGGTATTATTCTGAACCCATGGGGAGCCGCAGAGGAGCAGCGAACCGTTACAATAGACATGACCAGATTCTCTCTGCATGAACCCAGCCAGAGCGCTTAAGAGAGAGGATTTTCCGGAGCCTATTTGACCTGTAACCATGACAAATTCACCCTTCTTAATGTCGAAGTTGATATTAGTGAGGCCAGAGAATTTGGTGGCAGAAATTGACTTGGCAGATGATGAAGAAGAGGTAAGCGAGTCAACCTTTCCGTCTTTCTCCTTCTCTCCTTCCATCTCCCCGCCTCCAAATTCCTTCCACTTAAACGTCCCATTCACAACTCTCAATGCCAACTTCTCATCGCTTAACACCTCCGCAGCATCTCCCTCTATAGCCACCTCTCCACAATTCAAGAACTCGGCTACCCTTCTAAGTCCGATAACGAAATCAGTACAAACAGAAAGAGTCATGGGCAAATACATCAGCTGGTCTGCTAAAAGTTGGAATAACATGAGGGATGAGAAGATGTCACCAACAGAATGCTTTCTGTCCATAGCATATAATGCACAGAAAGCTATAGCAGAGGCGAGGGTGGGTAGAGATATACCATAAGCAGTGATAACGTTACGGATATTCTGTAAGCCAAGAACATTGATCATCTCCTTACTTCTGGCTTGAGTAAGACGCTCCCTATATGCATTTTCCCAACTATAGTACTTGATAATCTTGAAATTCTGAAGCAATTCCTTGATTAGATTGACCCTCAAATCAGTGAATTTGGTCGCCTTATTACGATATGATGTCATACTCTGAATGGAGGCACCCATTAGCAAGACACTGACTATAAAGACAGCAATACCAACCAAGCAGGCTATGCCAATATTTCTAACCAATAAAACAACGCAGATTGTAACCGGAAAGGGGAAAATCACCAAAAATGGTAAGTAGCCAATGGCCAAATCGATCCTATTCAAGTCGGTACTCATAATGGAAGTAACTTTGCCGGTAGGGAAATCATGATGTCCCTTAGCATCGACTCTGAAGCTTTTCTCAAGCAACACCTTGGTGAGAACAGCTTTAGTCTTAGCACCGACGATCATAGAACGATAGAAGAAATGATTTGTTAGCAAGCTAACTACTAGAACTATCGCACAACAACCAATTGCATAGCTGACGCCTCTACCCATGTTAACAGGTCTGTCAACGGCCTTAGATTGAACGAAATCAATGAGCTTCTTCTGCAATAAGGGTAGCAAGGTGGAGGCAATTTGGGCAAGAAGCATTTCAAGAGTGGCAATGGCATATTCGACCCAGAATGTGCATAGGAGGGCCACCAAAAGGGTCCGTAGGGAAACAGGGAGATCTCGAAGCGATGCAGCGTCACTCACAGTGGCCCCGTCAACCACATCTTCCCCATTTGCTCTCCTGGCCTCTCTGACTAGATTAATCCAAAATTTCTCGTACAAATACTCGATCTTCTGATCCTTGTCAAGGACAAACATATCCTCAGGCGTCAATGTTCTTTTGTAGCCCACCCTAAGCATTGGGGTAAGCCACCAGAAGAACATTCTGTAGATAATGTTGGTATGCTTCTCCGGATATAGCTTCCTTTCATCAGATTGGGGAATTGGCGGGACATCCTTAGAAGCAAGGAAGGAAAACAGACGTCTTTGTCTTAGGAGTTGTTGGGATTCGGTTGGCCTCAAGGTGAAGCCATCATAGTCTTGGTAGTTCTCCATGGTCAATGAAGTACTTGACGACGGAACGACAGACTGAGGAAGGGCAATACTTAATCATTATATACCACACTGCTCGTTGTTAGATCCGTAAAAGAGAGGATCATTGGAAGAAAGGTAAATGAGGTTGGAAGACAGATCAAGCAAGAGATCTCGGGTGTAATTTAAAAAGAAAGGTTGACTTGTGGCTGAGTTGGGTATTGAGTGGGCCATCGTGTTAGCTCTCTCTTGGTAGTAAACGCTCTTGCTAGCGAAGAAACAAGCAGTAGAAATGAGGTAGTGAGTGGAGAAGAAATTGAATCGCCAAGTTAATGTGCATGAGGTTGCATCAAATAATAAATTAACAGGCAAAGTCCCGCGATGTAAACACAGACCACTCCTCATAACCTGTCATCTGTACCATTGCACACTTCATCCCGTTACCTTGCTGTCAGGGATTTATTCAGCAGCATTTGACACTTACTATGAGATTATCACCAACTAACACCTGTAAGCATTCTAGTAAAGTTAACGGGTGCATAATTTGCTACATAACGTATAAAAATTTCCTGTTTGGGCGAAATACCGGATATAAGATGGGCGCTAAAAGGAGAACTAGGGACCGCCTCGATCCGGATGCAAATAGCAATAGAGGGCGGAATTAGACTCACAACTTCTCCTAGATTACTCTGAGCTCGTAATATATCAGCCAAGATCATGGTATATGAGCACCGCATTGCTCGCTTACGAATGCCCGTGCCGAGATGGCTACTAGTATTCGGACTCACCATTTACCCCAAACACCTCTAATCCCTCCAACCAATTCTGATCAACCAATATCGCATCCAATACCTTATCAAGCTCAAATCCCTCCGGATTAAACTCAAAGCTTCCTTCAAGCTGTCCTACATTAAAGTTCGCCTCGACTCTTTCACTGGCCTTCCTAAGAATGTCCGGCAATGAGGTCTGCTTGGAATCAAAAAGCTCCTTATTCTCTCCAACAATCTGCAATGCATAGATCCACATTACCAACGCTTTCATAGCCATGAACGAATCAATGTTGTTCTTAATAAGCTCATTCTGACATCCAGAGTCGTAGAACATAATTGCAAAATGGATCAATTCTGACGATGTCACCAACCTGACAACCAATCTCTCACCCAAATTTGTGTTCTCATTGGTATACTTGTGGAAAAAGGCCGTTTCCAACGCAAACTGATTAATCTCTCCCTCATATGGTAAGGCATCCTTCTCGGATGGATATCCAGCCAATAATCGACCATTAAGTATCTCTGTGATCGCTTCCGGATTCCCAGTAACCCTAGCAAATAGAAAAGAAAACCAAATCAAAAATGATTGCTCCGATAATCCTGATATGGCATCACGAAAATACACTATGTATTTCCCGTCGGGTTCCTTACCAAACACGCTTGCTCCAGCATATAAATCCTTCACAAAGTATAAAGACATAGCTGCCGATAGCATCGTCTGCCGGTACATCTCTTTACACAAAGAATCAAGATACTCTAAGGTTGCCTCATCCTCCAATGCAGGTGAATTCAATCGGTAAAGATCACCAACTGCTAGAATAACCATCCGACAAAGGCACCATACTTTCTGTATCATTAACATTCTCACCTTACACAGTGCTGCGAGTTCATCTAGATCTCCTGTACGAACATCTGACGCTTCGAACATCTTGAAAGGCAGCTCGTAGCAATAGGCAGTCACCTTATCGATCAATTCAATTACTTGCTTCATTGAAACGGCCTTGAGTGAATTAATAACCTGCGACAGCTCTCTAAAGAGCATAACACCTTGTTCGCTCTTTCTCCCAAAGAAGAGATTAGATTGCCTTTGAAAACCGACGCAAAAATCATAGTTAATAAGAAGTGGTGTACCCATAATAACAGAATATACGGAATCGACCATCTGCATGTAATTCCATAGCTTATCTAATTGTGATGGTGACATACTTCTTGTCTTCATGATCAATTTATCTCTGTACATGAACCTCGTTATCGATTCAGACTTTATGTGAATTCCCATCTGATAACAAATATCGAGGCCTGCTTGAAAGAGAGGATAAGAATTGACCTCTTCGTTAGCACCTTCCGAATTATCATGAACAAATAATGCATTTCTCATTATCATGAGAGATAATAAAGCGGTATGCGTCTTCTTTCGACGATAATCGGAGATATTCAACAATCTCAAAGCCAATCCACTGAGATCAGCAGGTTCACCCTGAAGCCTGTAACGAAACTTTTGATTCTGGGTGTTATATCGCGTAAATATGACAACCAAATACACTATCGCAACGATCGCAGATATATCAGCGTAGAAATAGCATTTGGAAGGCTTGGAAAACCTTGCGACTCCGTCGTTTCCATCCGGATCGTAGAACCGGGACAGAAACAATGAGTGAATAACATCCATGGGAACAAACCCCTGATAGAGTAATCCATTTAAGTTGTTCTGGAAGTATACCAATCTTTCCTGGAAGGCATAGTAATTAGGACATATAAGCTGTTCAATCAAAGCAACGACGTTCTTCTCATCATCGGCTCCGTCATTTAGTAGCTTTAATCTGTGTCCACCTCCACCATGTAGCTTCTTCCATGCTCGCCTCTCCTCATTCATGTTCGGCTTCCATCCGGACATCGATTTTAGAATACTTCCGGAGTAAAGGACACAGTACTGGGATAGTGGGCCCATAAAAGTCGTTCGTGACGGTTTACTAGCAATAACCGTTCGTTTCATAGTAGGAATTTTCATATCTAGTATGGTCGATGGAACACTGGAAGGAGCATCAGCTTCAGCGCTACCGATTCCTCGCATAAGAAGCGCCACCTTCATTTTAAGCTCCTCGATCTCGGATTGTACCGTCAAGCTGCCACCCCCTCCATCAGCAAGTACTTGATCGGGTGCAATTCCACCCAGTACACTTGGAACAGGCCGAGTATCATTCAACTGTACGGGAAGCGTATATTCGCACGTGATCCCATTCTTCAAACAATGGGAGCAGGGATTCTTCCTGTCACACTTGATCCTCTTCCGACGGCACTCTGAGCATACGACAAACTTTCTGTTGCGTTTCTTCTTGAACAATCTGGACGGTGAAATTCCCGGTGTCATCATAACTACCTGAAGATAGTTATTATCATTGAAGCAATCTAACTAATCGCTGGCTATTACAAAGGGTATATGAAATGACCCCCGTCCGTTGCTGCCCCAAATTTTTATATCCTATATCCGTGTCGTGCGAAAATCAATTACAATCAATTTACATAATATACATACTAAGGGAAACAAACAGTATAACCGGAGGAACACAGCCACTGAGACGTCCCTAGGCTCTCTACCTCCTATATTCCACGCGTTAATCATCACGTCCTTTCCTCCATCGAGCGGCTTATCTTAGCTACTTCGTTTCGCTCAATAGCCCGCGCTCACCCTCTCCGTTAACTAAAATCTTATAAACGCTAGACTTGAATAACGTTCCAACTGTAGATAGCGTACTCTCAAGCGATCTAAGTTGACCAAGAAGATTCTCCTGTGTCCTCTTACGTTCTTCCGCCGACAATTCTGCGGTGGTTAATTTCGTAGAACTTTCAATGGCACGCTGAAGATCGATCTCGTTATTCACACTCTCAATTTCATCCTTAAGTGTAGCCAATTGGTCCGCAAGAAGTTGATATTGATCCAATGTTTGCTTCTCTAATGGACTTAATTCCACAAATTCGTTGTCTAGTTGGCTCATCGTGGCAGGGAAAGGAAGCACGGTGGCTATGGAGTAATGGAGATGAACGTGTTTGGGGGACGGTAGATCAAAAGTCGTTACGTTAACCGTGAAGCGTCGATAGTCGCTGTCGCGTTCACTTTTTTTTGTTTTTTTCCACCCCTCGGCTTTCTGGGTTTAACGCAGAGCCCTAAGATCCCTCATCCGGGATCTTGAGAATTTTAGGGATCATCGCCTATAAGCAGGAGGATGGGAACTAAGTATAAATAGATGCCTATTGCTGTACCTTCCTCCTCCAATTTTTCTTCTCTTTATCACCAATCATTCATTCAATGGCTTCAGACGATTCAAATTTCAAAGAAAGTGATGCTGGTGACGGAACCACCAGAAAGGACCAAATCCTTACAGGGGCCCAATTCTATCTCTGTGTCATCTCACTTCTTCTCTGTCTTTTCTTAACAGCACTAGATCAGATGATCACTGCAGCCGTCTTAACCACAATTACAGATCATTTCAAAGAATTTAATAAGCTAACTTGGATTACAGCGGCCTTCATGATGCCTATGGGATGTTGTGCCCAGGTTTGGGGAAGACTATCTATAAGTTTCGGTAGAAAATGGATAATGATCACTGGTATCAGTCTATTTGAACTTGGCTCGTTGATAGCTGGAGTGTCCAGATCAATGAATATGTTCATCGGTGGTAGAGCTATTCAAGGTATTGGCGGTTCCTGCATTCAATCAGTTGTGATGATTATTACTACGGAAATTACCACAATTGACAAGAAACCTATCGTGTTCTCTTGCCTAAGCCTCACATTCGTCGTCGCTTCTGTTATAGGTCCCATTATTGGTGGTTCATTCGGTACTTATGCCACCTGGAGATGGTGCTTTTACCTAAATCTATGCTGTGGCGCCATTATCTTCCCATTCTTCGTCTTCAGTTACAGACCAAAGCCTCCAACTGGAACATTTAAGGATAAATTGAAGACTGTTGATTTCTTTGACAACTTTTTATTAATTGCTTCCTGTATCCTAGTGCTTCTAGCTCTCTCATTCGGGGAGACAGGTACTACCTGGAGAAGCGCTTCTGTAATCAGCTGCTTTACCCTCAGTGGAATTCTCTTTATCTCATTCGGCATCTACAACAGCTATTCCAAATATCCTGCCCTACCAACAAATATCATCACCAATCCCAACATTTTCACCTCTTTCATGGTTTTCACTTTGAACGCCAGTACTTTCATGGTGTTGGTGCAATTCCTTAGCGTCTATTTTCAGAATATCATAGGATACGATTCTTTTCATACTGGTTTGTCCTTGATTGCCTGTGCAGTCTCCACTTCAATTACAGCCATAATTAATGGAATCCTCATGACCAAATTCGGGCATATCAAGATTTTCTGTCTATGTTCAGGGTTCTTACTTCCAATATCAGTGGGTTTGATGGTGCTACTAGGCACTCATAAGAATACGGGCTTCAGTATAGGATTTCAGATCTTACTTGGTGTATCATGCGGTCTCAACTTCCAAGGACCAATGATGAGCGCACTTATACATGCCCCAAAGGAACCTGGTTCAAGCATTTTAACGACAGCATGGATGAATTTCGGACGTAATATGGGTGCCGCATTCTTTTCTGAGTTGGCAGGTGCTATATATACTGGAAGTTTGAAAGCAGGTATTAAGGATATTCAGAATGAGATTGATGAAGACGAATATCCCATAGGAGAAATAATAACCAGAACGGATCTAGTTCAGCAGTTGAATAATCACGATAAGGAGTTGGTGTTGGGCAAGGTATTGAGAAGTGTCCACAACGTTTTCTGGTTGGCATTGGGAATAAGTATCGCAGCCTTGGTATTTACAGTGTTCATGTCCGGCAAGAAGTTGCCGAAACAATCCGAGGAGACAAAAGAGTCCGAAAGTGAGGAGAGCCAGGTAGAGAAGGTCTGAGGAAAGGAAGTGACTGATGTCGTGAAGAATTCCAAAAGTCTCAGATGAATGTGTGGCCTCAGCCAAATATCAATTCCCCGCCATGTTTCTCCACCCCCATCATCATCTCTGGTGCTGGCTCACAGGCTGCTGGGTAACCTCGCTCAATAGCTTGACCACACCTCCCCATTAAATAATGAATCAAATATCTTCCCCAACTCATATTCGTCCGTATTCAACTTCAAACTCTCATCAAGTCTTCCCAAATTGAAACTAGATTCCACCTTTTCCTTCGTCTTCGTCATGATATCTCCTACGGTCACCCTCTTACTTTCTAGGTCACTCTCGCACTCCTGAACTGTCTGCAATACATACAGCCACATAATCACAAGCTTAAGTATCATAAATGAATCAAGACTGTTCCTCATCACCATATTTTGGGAGACAATATCATACAACGGTGACGAAAAAGTCATCAATACTGAAGATGACACTAATTTCGATGATAACCGTTCGCAAAAATCAATGCCTTTTCCCGTATACTTGTGATAGAGAGCGTCTTCAATGGAATACACATTAATTTCCTCTTCAAAGGCGGATTCCGGAGGATAGTTCGATAGTAATGGTCCACTATTTTCTGTAATGATCTCAGTATTCTTCGTTGCCTTAGCAAGAACATACGCAAACCATATCATGAATCCTACGCCCACACCCTGCGATAGGATATCTCTCAAAAAAATTATGTACTTACCATCCCTTTCGTTTCCAAACACGGTATTCCCTTCAAATACGTCCCTGACTGTAAATATTACCGCCGATGCCGCAAGTAATGATTGTCTGTACATCTCCTCACAGAGGGAGTCGAGCTTCCAAGACGGATTCTTGCTGTATGAATCGCTCGCTGCATTAATTATCATACGACAGAGACATTGAAGCGTCTGAAGTAATTGTAGCTTCAATCTAAAAATATTGGCCAATCCATCAAGATCTGCCGTAGACGTTGCAAATACTTTAAATGGTATTTCATGGCAATATCTAGTCACATTGTCGATGAGTTTGAGTATGTCTCTCATTGTGATAGCGCCAGTTGAGTTTGCGGTAAGGGATATCTCCCTAAGTAACATAATAGCGTCAGCTCTCTTGCTTTCTATCCAGTTGTCCCGCATCCTATAAAGGGGAGACGAGAAATGATAGTTGACGAGAAGAGGAGTACCCATACAAACCGAATAGAGAGCATCCTCTTGCTGGATGTAGTTCCAGAGATCTCGAACCTGCTCGGCGGTCATCGAACGGCTCTTCATAGTGAGCTTATCCTTAGACATGTAGAAAGCAAGAGAATCTGGGGATGCAGAATCTGGGAAATGTATACCCATTTGATAGCAGAGATCTAAGGACATCTGGAAAACAGGATAAGAGTTAACTAGTTCATTTGCACCTTCCGAATTGTCATGAACAAACAATGCCGATCGCAGCACTATGAGAGTCAGCAAAGCCAATTGGGTTTTCTTTCGCCGATATTCAGAAATGCTTAACAATTTTAGGCCCAATGAACTGAGCTCTTCGGTTTGGACAAGTAAAGGATGGGCAAATGCCTTAGCCTCGGTGTTGTATCGAGTGAAAATCACCACAAGATAGACAATGGAGACTATTAGTGCGATGTCCGCATAGAAATAGCATTTTCGAGGCCTAGAGAACTGGGAAATACTGTTCTGATCGGGTTCTTTAAAGCTTGACAGGAAAAGAGTAAGAATGATTTCCATAGGAACGAAGTCAGAATAGAGCAAATGATTCAAGTGGCTCTGAAAATAGACAAGTCTTTCCTGAAAGGCATAGTAGTTTGGACAAACAATCTGTTGTACCAACCCTATAGCAATATCCTCGTCAACAGGGTCACCAGTAAATCTAATGGCACGACTATTACTGTGGTGGAGCTGCTTCCAAGCGCGTCTCTCCTCGTCCAGAGTGTTCTTCATACTAGAGAACAAGCAATTGATCATAGGTCTCGAAAACCCCGTGAATCCAGACGTCGGACCTAAGAAAATAGTTGAGGAAGGTTTGGCGGAAACACCAGCTCTCTTCAAGCTCGTCAGCTTGATGTCAAGGATAGAAGGATGTAAAGAAGGAGAAATTTCTGTGTGAAGGCGAAGGCTTACCTGGGCCAACTTGCGTTTGAGCTCCTCTATTTGTAGCTGTAGGCTATGTGGAGAGTCTGAAGCGTCCACGGAAGGAGATGAAAGGAAGGATGAAGCAAGGGTTGGGTCCATAGAAGACATCTCAATGGATGGATCCCTATCAATATCCATGGAATACTCCACTTGATCAACAGAGTGAACACCTGTACCCATCATTCCAACGGCCGCACCTATATGACCAGATTGGTTGAATACAGTATCCACCAGCCCAGTGCCTATCTCTCTTTGTTGCTCTCCCTGTTCTGGTAGTCCATTCCGTTCTCCTGGATCCTTCTGCCCATCACCCACTTGCCTCCATCCATTTTCTTCCCGCTCCTCGCCGCTTTCGCTGCCTTTAAGGGCTATCGGCCGTCCACTGGGAGCCTTAAACTCACAGACAAGTCCTGCCTTGACACAATTCGAGCAAGGAAGCTTCTTATCACACTTAATCTTCTTCCTGCGGCAATATGTACACACTACGAACTTTCTGTTCCGCCTTCTCTTTATACTCCGATTGGAATCATTCATAGCCATCTACAGAAGGGAAGAGAGACGTTATCAGTGAACTTCTTAAAGCCCGAAAGCAAACTTAGCCACCAATTCAGTCGCTCAGATCAAAAGAAATGTGGCGAGTGAAGCACAGAAGTAGTCTCCGCTAGCTATCTAAAAGTTCGGAGCGATATTACCAAGCATTGTAGTGTGAAGTCGCCTGGAGTGATTTTATACACAACCCATATCATCTGGATTCCAAACTATAACTTCACGGGCAAGTCCTTAAATTATGCACAATTTAAATTACTTAGAGTTAATCCACCTTATATACAGCATTATCCAATATGTACAGAATAATTAAACCCATTAACAGTCCAATCTTGGCCACCCAGATATCCTTGGTTATGTCCAGGCCAATATTTAGCCACTTTAATTACTATTCACACGAATTTCAGAAGACTCGGTGCCCACAACGATTAGTTCCGCTGCAACTTTCCATCGACTTCCGTCCCCGAACCAGTTCAGCTGCCTTGATTCCACGAAAGATCTCCATACCCAACATTATTCACATCGGCCTTCTCACCGTCAATATCAATCCACGATCCATCGGCACTAACGGAAGTCCCGTCATGAAACTCAAAATTTGCCGGAAGGTTTAGCCAATTCTGATCCATAAACATCGAATCAAATACCTTCTCCAATTGATACTCGTCCGCATTCAACTTCAAATTCTCGTCTAGTCTTCCCAGATTAAATCCAGATTCCACCTTTTCTTTCGTTTTGGCCATGATATCTGCAACACTCATGGCCTTCCTATCCAGCTCATTCTCACACTCCTGAACTGTCTGCAAAACATACAGCCACATGATAACCAGCTTTAGTATCATGAATGAATCAAGACTGTTTCTCATTACCATATTCTTTGACACCACATCATATAAAGAAGAAGCAAACGTCATCAAAGTGGGAGATCTAACGAGCTTCGACGAAAGCGATTCACAATACTGCGCATCCTTACCGGTATATCTGTGATATAGAGCGACCTCTATAGTATAGACCGTGACATCCTCATCAAATGTAGAGTCAGGTGGATAATCGGTTAGTAACGGTTCATTGGCTAGTTCAGTGATGAGTTCCGCATTCTTAGTCGCTTTGGCGAGTAAACAAGTGAACCAGAGGATAAATCCTTGACCCATTCCTCGAGCCAACAAATCTCTAAAGAAAACAATGTACTTTCCATCCTTTTCATTTCCGAACAATGTGCTACCATCGCAAATGTCTCTCATGATATAAAGCGAAGATGCAGCTGCAAGCAGCGCTTCTCTATACATCTCCTCGCAGAGCGAATTGAGAAGGGATACAGTCTCCTTGTCTTGCAACACGGGTGACTTTGATTTGTATAGATCACTCACCGCAATGATTATCATACGACAGAGACATTGAAGGGCTTGTAAAAACAGTAGCTTCAGTCTGCATAGATTGGCAAGGTCATCAAGATCGTCATCCGACACGCAGAACATCTTGAACGGTAACTCATAAAGATATAAAGTAACCTTGTCAATAAACCTCAACACATCTCTCATGCAGATCGGCTTGAGGGAATTGATTTCGAGTGCAATTTCCCTAAGGATCGCCACTCCATCAGCACGCTTATCCTCAAAGAAGCAATGCGATTTCTTCTTGTACCCGGTACAGAAGTCATATCTGATAAGAATAGGGGTACCCATTGTAAAAGAATAAATGGCATCCTCCGTCTGAATGTAATTCCAAAGTTCTCGAAGTTCAATGGGTGACATTCCCCGAGCCTTCATGGTAAGCTTATCCTTAAACATGTAGAAATTAATGGAATCCGGATCCATATGAATACCCATCTGATAAGACATATCCAAGGACATCTGAAAAATTGGATAAGAATTTACTTCTTCATTGGCTCCTTCCGGGTTGTCATGAACAAACAATGCGGATCTTAGAATTATGAGGGTAAGCAAAGCCAACTGAGTCTTTTTGCGTCTGTACTCAGAAAGATTCAACAAATTCAAAGCCAAAGAACTAAGCTGATCTGTGTCATGGATCAAAAGACGATGAGCAAATCGATCGTTCTGACTGTTATACCGAGTAAAGATCACCACAAGGTAAACTATGGAGACTATGGCGGAAATATCGGCGTAGAAATAGCACTTGAGGGGCCGTGAAAAAATCGCAACCCCGTTTTGATCAGGATCGTGGAACCTAGCTAGAAATAGCGAATGTATCACATCCATTGGGACAAAGCTGGAGTAGAGAAGATGATTCAAATTGGTTTGGAAATAAACAAGTCTCTCTTGAAAGGCATAATAATTGGAACAAATTAACCGCTGAATCAATCCGACGGCAACCTCTTCATCAATAACATCGGCACTGAACCTTGGAGTATGTTCAGAACCATGATGAAGCTTCTTCCAAGCACGTCTTTCATCGTTCATTACATTTCTCAAACTGGATATCATATATCTAAACATGGGTCTTGAGAATACAAGACAGTATCTTGACGTGGGACCTACGAAGACGGTTCTGGATGGCTTACAGGCAACTCCGCTTCTCTTCAAGCTTGCCAATTTGACATCCAATATTGACGGAAGTGATGATCTTGCATTATCTTCCTGAACACGTTCAGTTATCTGTGCCAATTTCTGCTTAAGTTCGTCAATCTGAGCTTGCAGACCAGGAGGGGTTGATAATGGTGATCCGTCTATGGTACCATTACCACCAGAGGGATCCCCACCCATCAAAATGTCAACTGCAGCCAATTCTGGACCGACAGCAGAACTAATAGAGCCATCAATATCCATGCTATCCTCAATCATCTCACCTTCAACTGCATCTTGGACCTCAATTGGCTCACACGGGCTACCGTTCGGGGCCTTAAACTCACAAACAAGTCCTGCCTTGATACAATGAGAACAAGGCTGCTTACGATCGCACTTAATCTTCTTTCTGCGACATTCTGCACATACAAGGAACTTCCTGTTCCGTTTCTTCCGTATCTTAGAGTCAGTTCTGTTCATGATGAACTGGTAAAAGCCAGAAAGAACAGCTAAGAGGCTTGGAATTGAGACAAGAGGTATCGCAAAGTAAAGATGGCAAATCAATTTTTGCACAGCCCAGTAAGTCACGTCGGCTGAAATCCGATACTCCCATGTCTCGTCCGTACGAGGTCCGGATATCTAGTTAGGTGGACTAATAGGGAATGTTTTTAACGCATTATATCTTCCATCAGTTTCTTTTTTTGGTCCCTTGTTCATCGTTGACTAGCAGTCATCTGCTGGGGCAGCATAGGTCAAGAAGAGCGATGTCTGTGGTGCAGGGATGTTAGTGCCAAATCGTAGCGGGAACCTTCCTATCTTATTAGGGATCACTCACCTTGACTTATTCAACCTTTTAACCGGCTGAAATTCTCTACTTTGCATTTCTACAAGCTTGGGCACTGTGATGTTGGCCATTTCAGTACTGTTCATTTGTCTGCAAGTATATTTGTTGAAGAACGACCTACATAGGCTTTCCATTCCAACTTCCAGGTTGACGCGTAAAGGAGAATGGCATTTTCTGTTAATACCGAGTCTATCCCAGCTTGCTAAATTTAGTGAGGATCTAATTTGGCTGCTGAGATACGTTTCTAAATGCCGGTAAGTCAAGTAGCTTCTCTATGTGCTCGATAAGGGATTCTCTTTTCATATGCCCGCGCGAATGGGCGGTGCGAACGGACGGGCATATGAAATGGCCGATGATGTAAGGATGTTGTGAAAGGAGGACGGGGCAAGTTGGTACAACGATTTTAATTGATCTGTGAACAGAGTGTTTGGGGTCTTGGCGAGCGATATTTCCGTTCTACAGAGTAGAATGGATAGTAAAGCAGGGCGAATAAGGATTAGGATTGGTGAGTTTCCTGGTGGTGAGACTACGTAACGAAAAGAAAGCAGAGGAGGAGCTGTCTGTAAGGGACCGTAATTCATGGCCAGCAAACAATATTTGGCACAACATTGGTTGTATATGACATAGAATAAGACAGACTGAAACTGCATGGTAGCGTAGAATCATGATTTACCGAATCCTCCCTGGAAGGAGAACTCCTAAATTCAGTTGCTCTTAGCCCCGAAAAAGTCCGTTCCGATCGACGGCTCTAACGAGATGCCCCTTGGTTATCCGTTAATATATAAGTCAATGGCATTCCCCCTCCCCAAAATCTGTCAACTACTCCGTAACATACAGTAGCAACAATGACCAGTGACTCTAGTCTTGAAGAAAAGAATTTAGAAGAGGCAGATATCGAGAAGCAGGTTCAGGATGAGGACCAGGTTCAGCGACTAGACAGGATTCGTACTATCGAATCTGATATTCTAGATCCCCAAATCTCCAGAAAATCAAAGGCCTTCAGAGAAAGTGATGCAGGTGACGGCACCACTAGGGAGGACCAGATTCTTACCGGAACTCCCTATTACATCTGTGTCGTGTCTCTAATCCTTTGCATGTTTTTGATCGCTTTAGATCAGATGATCACCGCGGCCATTTTAACTACCGTTTCTGATCATTTCCACGACTTCGGCAAGATGACTTGGATAACTGCGGCGTATATGATGCCTATGGGTTGTTGCGCTCAAGTTTGGGGAAGATTGTCAATAAGTTTCGGCAGAAAATGGATCATGGTCATCTGTATAATTATATTTGAGCTTGGTTCCTTAGTTGCGGGAGTCTCTAACTCGATGGATATGTTCATTGGTGGTAGAGCTCTACAAGGTGTTGGGGCTTCTGGAATTCAATCCATAGTCATGATTATTGGAACTGAAATTACCACTATGGATAGAAAACCAATCCTTTTGGCAAATCTATCCTTAACCTTCGTCGTGGCTTCTTGTATCGGTCCTATTATCGGTGGTCTTTTTGGTACTTACGTCTCTTGGAGATGGTGTTTCTACATTAATCTTTGCTGTGGAGCGCTCATATTTCCATTTTTTGTCTTCACCTATAAACCAAAGCCTCCTGTGGGTTCTTTCATGGATAAGTTGAGGACTGTCGATTTCCTTGATAGCGGCTTAATGATTGCCTCCATTGTTTTAATCCTATTGGCCCTCTCCTTCGGACAGAATGGTACCACTTGGAGAAGCTCTTCAGTAATTAGTTGCTTCGTTATAGGTGGCGTGCTATTGATCATATTCAGCATCTACAACTTCGGATATTCGAAGTTCCCTGCAATTCCAAGGGATATCGTCTCTGTTGTTAAGATCGATATTGGCTTCATTGTCTTTTCAATGAATTATGCTGCTTTCTTAGTCATGGCACAGTTTCTTAGCATCTATTATCAAAATGTAGCCGGTCATAACGCATTCCATACAGGTCTTTCCTTGATTCCAATGGCCATTGCCACGTCGGGAATAGCCATTGTTAATGGAATCGTAATGAAAAAATTTGGGATCATCAAGGAAGTGTGCCTAGTTGGAGCTGTTTTTTTGCCGGTTGCCATCGGATTGTTGACCATGTTGGGTACGAAGGAGAATTTGGGTTGGAGCATTGGTTTCCAGATCCTATTAGGTTCAGCAACAGGAATGAATTTTCAGGGTCCTTTAATGAGTGCTCTTATCATTGCCCCTAAAACACCCGGCTCTAGCATTTTGACAACTGCTTTCTTCAACTTTGGAAGAAGCGTGGCTTCTGCTTTATTCTCAGAAATAGCTGGCGCCATTTATACAGCTACATTGAAGGCGGGTATCAAGCAGATCAGCTCCCAAATCCAAGAAAAAACATATCCGTTGGAAGCTATCATTATGAATATTGATCTCTTGAAAGACTTGAATATCCATGACAGAGGACTTGTTGAGGCTAAGATCTTAAGCAGTATTGATAATACTTTTTACTTAGCATTAGCAATGGCATTGGTATCATTTGCATTTACATTTTTCTTGTCCGGAAAGAAGGTTCCGAAGAATGTTGAAGCATAGCCATAGTGCCAATATAGCTCCTTCAGAAGACAGGGCCAGCAAAATATTTGGCACACTATTCTTTTTCTTTTCTACTACTTTTGATGTATATAGTTTAATATCCGCATGCTTATCAAGCAAAATCATCCCAATTAGGAAATCTAAGATCTTTCCGAAAGGGGAAGTTCTTGAAATTATTCTGCTACACCTGGCATTTTGCTTGCCAGATTTATGCTTTGTTTTAATCTCTCAGTTGGATTTGGCAGATGATCCTCACTCAATCCAAGCAACCGATGCCCTGTATCTTATAGACAGAGCTGTAATGGTTGAAAAAAGATCTGTAGAAAAGAACTAGGGGCACTCGCGTCTTGCCAAGAAGTGGAGAGATGAACCTTTCTGCAAGAGATCCTTTCTGGTACTTCATTTTGCACATATTGCAGAAACTTACTATCAAAGCTGAAAATATGATACTGGGGTAGCAGGAGATGTGTAATAACATTCTGGTACAATCAAATTCTTTCTGCGCAAGAGGCGATAGATCTAAACAGGATCAATACTTGGTGTTCAATATTAAGAAGCTCAGCCCTTCCTACTATCTTACAGTACAGCATCCCCATAGTCATTTATTTGCTCTATATAAAATTTCCATTCGTAAGTAGAACCTGATTCGTAAATCCGAGTCCTAGCTGGAATATGACCTCTTCATTCGCTTCTTCATCTACTTAGGTCGCCACTTCATTTTACTCAGCGATTCGGGAACTGGCTGCTCACTCAGCGCTTCCGCCAGCGAATCACCCAATGTCTCATTCAGTGTATCAGTTTGAGCTCCACCAAATGACCCTCCCAGTATCCAATTATCATCCACAAATATCGAATCAAATATACTCCCCAATTGATCCTCCAATTTATTCTGTTCACTAACATCCTCTAATCTTCTTCTGTTAAATTCCTCGGTCACCTTAACCTTGGCCCTCTTAATAACATCCGGAATTGTCATATTCTTCTTATCCAATGACCCTTTACATTCCTCAACTGTCCTAACAAGATAAAGCCAAATTAAGATAGACTTAAGCATGAGAAATGAATCAAGACTGCTCTTCATGACCTCTTTCTGACATAAAACATCATAAAATGACGACGCAACCGACATCAACTCAGATGATGAGAGTAGTTTTATGCAGAGCTGCTCAGAAATCTCGGCATCCTCATTCCTGAAATCATGATATAATGCCGCTTCAAGCACAAATAGATCGATCCGATTCGGATATTCATCCCCTGGAGGTGGATATCCATGCAACATTGTCTCCTTTTGGACTTCTCTGAGTAATTCGGCATTATTCGTAACTCTTGGTAGTAAAAATATGAACCATAGCGCAAAGCATTGTCCTAAGATTCCCGCTATTATCCCTCTAAAGAATATCACATACTTTCCATTCTTTTCGGGACCGAACACACTCAGACCTTCACAGATAGGCTTGATATGATACAATGAAAGAGCATTAGAGATTAAGATCTGTCTATACATCTCCTTGCATAAGCCACAAAGCATATTGGCAGTTTCAGTGGAGGGAGCAAGGAGTGAATAGATTTCGCTAATTCCAACCATAGCCATTCGACATAGCCACGGTATTGTCTGTAATAGCAACATTTTCAGCCTACAGAGATTAGCAAGTTCATCGAGATCGATTGTAGGTGACTCTCTAAGAAACATTCTAGCTGGCATCTGATAGCATAATCCTAGTACCTTATTAAGTAAGGCAAGTAGATCCCTTAAAGAGATGGGCCTATTTGAATTGACTGCCAAAGACAATTCTCTCATTAACAGGAGTCCCTGCTGGCGAATATTATCATAGAAGAAGTCTGATTTCTTGTTGAATCCTGAACAGAAGTCATAACTGACAAGCAAAGGAGTACCAATTGCGACAGAATATTCCGCATCCTGCATCTGCATGTAATTCCAAAGCTCCTTCACCTCTGAAGGTGACATTAATCTGGTTTTCATGACCAACTTATGCTTAAACATATAGACATCTGTGATATCAGGATCTGAGTGTAAACCCATTTGATAGCAAAGATCGAGACACGACTGGAACATCGGATAAGACTTAAATTCTTCACGTGCACCCTCTGAATTATCATAAACGAATAGGCTAGCTCTTAATACTATGAGAGAGAGAAGAGCCTGTTGGGTTTTCTTTCTCCTAAATTGAGATGCCTCTAGAAGTTTAAAGGATAGAGAGTCAAACTCGTCTGGAGAGACAGAAAATTGATGATGGAACTTTCCTTCGTCGTTATACCTTGTGAAGATGTGTACGAGATAGACGAGAGCAGTTATTAGGGAGATGTCTGCGTAGAAGTAGGGTTTCTCAGGAGGGATGAAGTTTGCGATATACGAGTTGCCTGGATACGAAACATTCGCATCGTTTGAACCACCCACGTTGTTCGGGTCGGTACCACCTGTTCCAACGACAAAGTAGGACAGAAAAAGGGAGTGAACGATCCCCATTGGGAAGCTATCCCCAAAAAGTAACCCATTTAGATGATTCTGGAAATAGACTAGTCGTTCTTGGAAAGCATAATAATCTGGACAGATTAGGGATTGGATTAGCTTATTGATTTCATCAGGGTTCAAGTTATAATCGGTGGCTGCCAAACTATACTTCTTGGCCTGGTGTGTACTCAACCAGGCAAATTTCTCCTGGTGGATTGTTCCGTCTAGGCCGGAGATCAACTTCCTGAAGTACGGCCTGGAAAGAACGAACCATAGCCAAGAAGAATGACCTAGAAAGAGGGTTCTGGAAGGTTTACTGGCTATGAAGGATCTTTTCACCGTTTTGAGGTGTATGTCAAAGAACTTGGACTCATCGTCGATGAGATCTGTGAGATGAACATCCTCGAAAGAGGTTCCATCCCTGGATTTATACTCGCACTTACTACCAGACTTGATACAGTGGATGCAGGGATTGTCTCGATCGCATTTGAGCTTTCTCCGCCGGCATTCTGTGCATGCAAGGAGCTTTCTCTTGCGTCTTGGAGGCATAGTGCTATTCACTGACCGAAAGGAAGATCGTTGAAATACCACGGTCTAAAGCGGGTGTTGGAGCACCACCGTAGTTGTACCAGCGAAAAAACGCGGTTCTTTAGTGCGACTGATTAGCAAAGTGGTTTAGGAGGGGCTTCTGAGACAGTTATAATAGTCACCAAATAGTGCTCACTAGCGAAACAGTAAGCTTTAGTTCTGAATTGCTCTGCCTCTTATGTAGGCGCAGCCTGTATCATTAGTCCATCTAACACTTAATGGCTTTAAGAACGGCTCAGATGTTATTCCGAGACAGACGGAAATTTTCTGCGGGGAAACGAAAGGAAAGACGCGATATCCGAGTTTTTAGTCCGCCGGACCATACTATCCAGGATTTCTTGAAGATATATAAATATGTCCGTATGCTGTCTTGAAATATGCCATCTTGAAGCATTTCTTACCAAAGACCAATGATGACTGACTCAGAAAGCTCAGATTCAGAAAAGATGAACGTGCCCGACGTTGAAAATAAGGCTGGTACTACTGACGACCAGTCAAATGAGGACTCCCCCAATGAGGACTTACAAGTTAAGGACTCTGGTGAGAAGCCAAAATTTAGGGAGAGTGATGCTGGTGATGGAACAGTTAGGGAAGATCAAATATTGACTGGAACTAGGCTATATATGTGTGTTTTATCGCTTATTCTCTCCGTTTCGTTGGTGGCCTTGGACCAGATGATTACCGCGGCGGTCTTGACCACCATCTCCGATCATTTCAACGAATTTAATAAGATGACTTGGATTACGGCAGCATTCATGATGCCTATGGGTTGCTGTGCCCAAGTCTGGGCCAGGTTGTCTATCAGCTTCGGAAGAAAATGGACGTTGCTCTCAGGGCTCGTCATTTTCGAACTAGGATCTTTGGTAGCAGGAGTTTCCACGTCCATGAATATGTTCATAGGAGGAAGGGCTATTCAAGGTGTTGGTGCTGCTGCTGTACAAACCATCACTATGGTTATTGCAACTGAGATTACAACCATTGATAAGAAACCAATTCTATTTGCAACGATGTCCTTAACGTTTGTGTTTTCCTCGGTGTTAGGTCCTGTTATTGGCGGAGCTTTTGGTACTTATGCCAGCTGGAGATGGTGTTTCTACCTTAATCTATGTTGCAGTGCCTTCATATTCCCATTCTTCATCCTAAGTTACAGACCAAAGCCTCCTGTGGGCACTTTTATGGAGAAATTAAAGACTGTGGATTTCCTTGTCAACTTCTTGATGGTAGCTTCTGGTGTGCTAATCTTACTGGGCATTTCATTTGGTATAACAAGTGATAGCTGGAATTCACCAACCGTCATCAGCTGCTTCGTTATCGGAGGAATCACTTTGGTAGCATTCTGCATTGATAACTTCAAATATTCCAAATACCCAGTGATACCAACAAACCTTGTTACCAGTGTTCCACTTCTTTCATGCCTATTCATCGTCACTCTAAATTCTACAACTATGATGGTGGCAATCCAGTTCCTTAGCGTTTATTTCCAGAATGTTATTGGTCACGATGCACTTCATACGGGATTATCATTAATTCCTTGTGCCATATCTACCGGTCTAGCCTCATTTGGTTCAGGAATCCTTATTAAGAAAACTAGATATGTCAAGATATTTTCTTGGATATCCGGTTTTATACTACCAGTTGCCATTGGTTTGCTAATGCTTACCACAATTCATGAGAATCAAGCTCAGGATATTGGGTTCTTGATACTAATTGGTGTGTCATGTGGTCTTAATTATCAAGGACCTGCAGTTAGTGCATTATTGCATGCACCAAAAACTCCAAGTTCCAACTTACTTACCATGGCATTGGTGAATTTCGGCAGAAGTGTAGCTACTGCACTATTCTCCGAAGTTGGTGGTGAAATCTACAACGCCACTCTTAAATCCGGTCTAAAGAAAGTGGCTCCTCTAATTGAGGAGACCCAGAATCCGCTTCAGGAGCTCCTTATAAAGCCAGGTTTAGTGAACAGCTTGAATGTACACGACAGGGACTTGATACGGGGGAAGATGTTGGTTAGCGTTCATGACACATTTTGGCTATGCTTTGCATTATCAATTGGTTCATTAATAGCGACTTGCTTTATGTCGAACGACAGGCTACCAAAGACGGAGGATGTGGAAGCATAATGAGGAAGGTGATGTCGTAGACGAGACACTTAGAAAATGAAACTAACATTACGCTGAAAGTCAAATAGTTAATTAGTAAAGATACATTGAACGAAACGCAGACAATATGACAATAATAGCGCTTGCACAATTAGGAAGTCGTAAATTCTCCCAGAAGTCGCCGGTATGGGACTTTCATTCCACACCGCATTCCTCCGTGGTCCATCTTCACACCTCTCCCTTATCCTTGGCTACCTGCTACAACTCATAAGCGGCCGCTCTCACCCCTTCACCATAAAAACGATACTGACTCCAAACAATGTCACGCACAAAACAGCCAAGTACCCGGCCAAAAGGTTCGTATCATAAATCTTAATCTTCTGATTCTTGTAACTGTAAAGCGCTTGAAAATAGGCAATAGTTGCAACGGCAAAGCAACCTAGCCCGAGTAGACATAGTAGAATGGAGATCCCAAAGCTATATTCCGTAGCCCAATGACCTCCTCGGTTTCCATCACCTTCGTTCGATGTGTCTAGCCTAAAGTTAAGCGACATCATCCCCGAGACTAAGCATAGCATCGTTCCGGTCTTCACCCAACTGAGAAATGTTCTCTCTGACATCAACAAATCCCTAGGCTCCGAGGTCTTATTCTCTATAATAAGATCTTCGTTCCGTATTAAACGGGCCAAGAGCGGTACTAGCTCCGAATCGGTCTGGCTTGCGGCATCATTAGAGCTTCCCTCTTGACGGCCGCCTGGCGATGGCATATAAGGTTCTGGGTCTGGCGTCTCGGCCTGAGGTGACACGATATTATCTGTCATCGTTCTGGCTGATTCCCCGATTGTTATGCTGATTGACGGGCAAGCTGTTAGTAGACAGCAACCCTTGTCATGGAAGCCTATCCATGTCTAGCCTAATCTATGTGCCACAGTACCAAATATCTGATGTAAGGATGTTAAGAGCCATGCTGGGGAGCAGATATCTGGATAGATCGAGCAGCCGTCTGTGGGGGGGATCCAGATCCATCGGAAAGTTCTGTAGGCTACATTTATAATCCATTCATATTGTTGTCACAGTTAAGAGCTAACCACTCTGACCCGTCTTTCGGCTACTGTACCTAACAATCCCTGCCTCCAGACCCACACCTGCTATTTCATTCTCTTCTGCTAACATCCTTACATCAGCAAAAAAAATATTAAAAATTTTTAGATCTTTCAGATATCCAATCTCTCCTTTTTTGTCTTACTAATCTTGCCTATCTTACGTCTTCTTCTTCCTCCTTCACCATCGCCAATCATGTCTGACTACACGCAAATAAACCCCTTTGATCAGCAACGACAGGACCAACCGAGAGCAACTGTTCTATGTTGTAACTGTGGTGTTCCTATGGATGGATCAACGGGATTAGTGATGTGCAGTGATTGTATCAAGCAGAACGTTGATATTACCAAAGGAATACCTAGAGAAATGAATCTATCATATTGTCGTAATTGTGAGAGGTTTTTGCAGCCGCCTACTAACTGGATCCATGCACAGTTAGAGAGTAGAGAGTTGTTGGCCATTTGTTTGAGACGATTAAAGGGACTTAACCAGGTTCGGTTGATCGATGCCTCCTTCCTATGGACTGAGCCACATTCCAGACGTCTCAGGGTTAAGTTGACCGTTCAAGGAGAGGCATTTAATAACGTCATTTTACAGCAAGCATTTGAAGTTGAATACGTCGTGATGGCAATGCAATGTCCTGATTGTGCCAAATCATATACTGCACATACATGGAATACCAGTATTCAGATGAGACAGAAGGTTTCTCATAAGAGAACTTTCCTATATCTTGAGCAGCTCATCTTGAAACATAATGCTCATATTAATACGATCTCTATTAAAGAGACTAAGGATGGATTAGATTTCTACTATGCCAAGCAAAACCATGCCATGAAGATGATTGATTTTTTGAGAGGTTGCGTTCCAATTACATACAAAAAGTCTCAGAGACTCATTACTGAGGATTCCCATAGCGGTACTGCTAAGTATAAGTTCACCTACTCCGTTGAGATTGCACCTATTTGTAAGGATGATTTGGTTGTCTTGCCGAAGAAGCTCGCCAAATCAATGGGAAACATTTCGAGATTTGTGCTATGTTCTAAGGTGAGTAACATGATTCAATTCCTAGATCCTGCATCACTTCAGACGGCAGATCTTCTTGGATCTGTCTATTGGAGAGCTCCATTTAAATCGTTAACCGATATGTCACAGCTAGTTGAATTTATTGTGTTAGATGTTGAACCAACTGGAGAACAAAGGGGAAAATATTTGATGGCAGATATAACTGTTGCACGGGCAGCTGATATGGGAGTGAACGATCAAGAATATTATGTGAGATCTCATCTCGGAGGCATATTACATCCAGGAGATTCTGCGTTAGGATATTACCTTGCGAACTCGAACTTTAATTCTGACTTGTTTGATTCGTTGGATACAGATAATCTTCCACAGGTCGTCTTAGTGAAGAAGTATTATAAGAGAACGAATAAGTCGATCAAGAAGAGACAATGGAAGTTGAAGAGAATGGCAGCAGAGAAGGAAGAGATTGGAGGATCTTCGACACACGATTCTAAGCAAGCAAGGCAAGATGAAGAGAGGGCAGAGAGAGATTATGAGATATTCCTGGAGGAGCTAGAAGAGGATAAGGATTTGAGACAATCCGTGAATATGTATAAGGCTGAGAATGAAGTAGCTCAAGTTGAAGATGAGAGCGAGGATGAAGATGAAGCACCAGAGATCAATATGGATGAGTTGTTAGATGAATTGGATGAGATGAAATTGGACTGAGCGGGCCGAGCTGCTGGTAGATGCAAGGTTAAAGAAGTTTCAGTTCTAAGGATACCTGCTGATCGGGAAGAGATCATTCTAAACGAGCGGATGGTACATCCCACTCTCTACATCTACATTGCTTATTACTTCCTAAACGGTATTATAATAGATATATGATATATATTAACAAGTCTACCTACTGTGATCCCTTCTTTAACATGTTCTCAACAGCATGAGGATTAGCTCCAACCGAATTAAGTGAAACCTCTCCATCTTTAAAGAGCACAAATGTTGGCATAGCCGTAATTCCATACTCAACAGAGAGATCTGAGAATTGATCAACGTCCACCTTGTAGAAGTTGATATCCTTGTAGGAATCAGAGAACTTCTCAATAAATGGCGACATTGCTTTACAAGGTCCACACCAGGTAGCATAGAAATCCACAAACGAAGCTTTATCCTTTAGCACCTCATTTTGGAACTGGGTGGCGCTGGTAATCTCCTTGACGGCAAATGCGGGTGAACTCATATGGATGTATCTGAGGGAACTAAGAGGTGCCCTCGTAGATGCCCTTGAGGCGGCTCTTTCAGCACTTAATGTGATATTTGCAAGCATTCTGAATAGATTATGATAACTGGGAATGAAATGGATGAAAGATACGGGCACAAACTGATTATATATGTTAAGTTATTGCTACCCATGATTTCTAAGCAAAGTCGAGGCCAGATTTTCCAGATGGATAGAGTAGCACAGCCGTGAATGCAAACGGGCGCGGGCGTATTTTGCTTAGCCACACCCACCTATTTACACCGCCCTTAATTAATAAGCGCTTATTAGGGGTGGGGCTGAAAGAACCGTTAGATAAGGGTGTATGTAGGTCTCCTCTATCTATACAATCTCTTCACCCTTCTAAAGCCACACCATGTCGTACAGCTCTCCGCATTCGTTCGTCGATTCTTCGTTCTTTGTGGAGCTATCCAAGCTTAAATTGGATGTTATGAAGCTAGATGTTAATGAGAGGGAAATATATGGATCCTATGACATCTCTTCTCATTCTGGCGATAGTACTCCCTCGATAAGTCTAAACGACACGAGTTTTGGACCTTTGGGGGAGTTGGAAGCATGCTTGCCCAAGAATTCCAGTTTCATTGCACCAGGACACATCATGAACGTGAATACACTTGAGGAGTTTAAGAGGATTGATAAGAAGCAGCTACTTAGGAAGGTCGGAACCAGTATTTATGAGGCAATTAAGGATAGATCTATACTTAGAGATCCTTCTTTGTTATCACAGTTCTTTGTTCTATCATTTGCTGATCTTAAGAAGTATAAGTTCTACTATTGGTTTGCCTTTCCCTTGCTTCATGCTGTGGGGAAGGAAACAATTGGAGTTGCCAGTGATATCGATGACTACGTACAGCTGTTATCTTCACCGCTCCACCAATTTAACATCGTCACCGACAACGGTCTATCTCCCTTAGATTCGACCCTTTTAGATCACAACCGCTCCGAACAACTCAAGGTGCTCTTTATCGATACCGCCTCCCAACATCATTCCTCGTCATACGTTCTAGGTAACTTCGTCGCCGCCCTTTCAGTCTACGGCTTTACCAACGTCAGAATATATGTTCATCACATCCTTTCCAGCGATAAATACGACTATAGTGTCAACTACGAACTATCTGATGCGGACCCATCGCGGCAGATTTCAGGTTGGGAGAGAATGGCCAGCGGCCGCTTGGGTCCTAAATTAGCTAATCTTGGTTCCCTTATCGATCCTGTTCAACTAGCAGATCAAGCAATTGATTTGAACTTGAAGTTGATGAGATGGAGAGTGGCGCCGAACTTGAATTTAGACATCATTCGTAATTCCAAATGTCTCCTACTTGGATCGGGAACTTTGGGCTCCTACGTTGCCAGATCTTTACTTGCTTGGGGCGTTCGCAAGATTACCTTTTTGGACAATGGTAAGGTTTCATTTAGTAATCCCGTTAGACAGCCGCTTTACAACTTTGAAGATTGCCTAGAAGGAGGTCATAATAAAGCGGAGACCGCAGCCATAAACTTGAAGAAAGTTTTCCCCAAAGTTGATGCTCAGGGAATCACTTTGGAGGTTCCTATGGCAGGACATCCGGTGACAAATGAGAAGAGAGAAAGGAAAGATTTCGAACAGTTATGCAAATTGTTCGATGAACATGATGCGATCTTTATTCTAATGGATTCGAGAGAAACAAGATGGCTTCCAACAGTTCTAGGTAATGTTAAGGGAAAGATAGTTATAGATGCAGCATTGGGATTCGAGAGTTATTTAGTGATGAGACACGGTTGTGTCAATCCAGCCATACCCTTGGAGGATCAAGAAGAGACAAGACTTGGATGTTATTTCTGCAACGATGTATTTGCACCTTCTGATTCATTAGCGGATAGAACATTGGATCAAATGTGTACAGTGACAAGACCAGGAGTTGCCATGATGGCATCATCTCTAGCGGTGGAATTATTTGTTTCCATACTACAGCATAAGGATCATCAATTTGCATCACATTCAAGCGAAGGTCAGACTACCATTTTAGGGTGCCTACCACATCAGTTTAGAGGATTTTTGCACAATTTTGAAATTTTGAAACTTAGTGCTAAGAACTTCAAATATTGTTCAGCATGTTCTATCAAAGTATTAGAAGAATTCAATAAGGATGGTTGGGAGTTCGTTAAGAAGGCACTCGATGATCCTAAATATTTGGAAGATCTCGTTGGATTGACACAAATACATGAGGACGCAGAGAATGCGGCTTTGGAAATAGATGCGGTTGATAGCGAGGATGAAGTTAGTTAAATGTACTCTAGGTAATTATGATATACAGATAGTAGTAGCCATTGGTGGGGTGGTAATTGATAGGCAGTCATCGTCATAGTCATCGCCATAACTCTCATGACATCAACGTATTCACTGCCCAGTTAACACTCAACGTTCTCAAATCAGTATAAGTTTGTCCTGTTCCAACAAACAAAATCGGGATTCCGGTAGCAAACACCATATTAACCATCGAACCAATCATATCTCCAACAGTATCACATTTTGAAACGATAAAGAAATCGAGATGTCTATTAGCACCAAAAGCCTTATCAAAGTTCTTGGCCTGTAGCACAGAGTCCGTGCCAACTAAAGCTTCGCCAACCATAATAATCTTATCGGGATTGGCAGCTCTTGCAAACGATGCAAGAGGAGTCATCAAATGAGCATCGTTATGTCTTCTTCCTGCAGTATCAAGTAAGACTATATCAAAATTATGCTGCTTGGCATACACAATTGCACCCGTTGCAATCTTCGCAACCAAATCGGATCCTCCGTACCCACCTTCGAACAATTCGATCTGATGCTTCTCAGGTGATAAATTCGATAAGTTATTAACGTGAGTTCTAAGTTGTTCAACAGCTCCAGATCTAAACGTATCACAAGCCGTAATGAGGACACGATAATTGTTCTGCAAAAACCAATATGCCAACTTGGATAGGTTAGTCGACTTTCCAACTCCATTGACTCCGACCACAGAGATCACATACGGTCCTTCTTTGTTTCCAACCTTCTCCTGGATCTCGTTAAGAAGATCGATCGATGAATTAGGGGTTAATAGCTTGATGAGTTGTCTCTCTAACGATTTTCTAGCCGTCTCTTCAACGCTGGTGAAACTTGCAGTTGTCGATCCAACCAATTCTTTCTCAATTTCAGAAATTAAAGAGTTCGCCACATTAGGTGCCACGTTCTTCTTAATTAAATGCTGGGAAAGAACGCTCTTGACCTTACTGACATCCTCCTTCTGGATCTTCTTACCGCCAATCACGTTTCTAAGGAATCCAAAAGGTGATGATGTCGCCCCTGTAGAAACCACCTTCTTCTTCTTCTCGTCATCACTTTTAAGAATACGATCCATCTCCTCTGATAAGTCACTCACTAAGAATTCCCCAGACTTGGTCTTGGAACCAAAATGGGCCTTATCTCCAACTAATTGTTCTAGGTTGACAGGGCTTTGTTTACTGTTCTCCTTGCTTGTAGAAAAGTCAAGTGTTTTATTGTCCCCCTTCTCCTCTTCGTAAAAGCTTCCGTCCTCATTCCATTTCCTCGATTTCTTCCCTCCTTTCTTATTCTTCTTTGCCTTCTTCGTGCTGTTCCCATCAAGCTCAGACTTCACGGTGGGCTCAACATTCTCTCCAACGATATCCTCCTCCTCTTCGTCGTCCCTAATCTCCTCTTGTATTCCTTCAACTTTCAACCTGAAAAAGATAGAAAACTTCTCCCTGTCTTCCGTCTTCTCCCATAGGGTCTTAACATTCCGTAGAAACTCGTATGGTTTCTTCACCGTTAGCAATGTCGGATAAATCATCACAAAGAATAACCTCTCCTTGTCTTGTGTCCATATTAAATACTTCAAGCTGTAACTGTCTTTTGCAAAAGTACCGAATATCAAGTCATCCTCCTCTTCTCCAATAGCCTGCTCAATACTCAGCTTCTCCTCTTGTGCCGCCAAATCTTCAGCGTCACGTTCTAACTCTTCCTCCGTACCTTCCACTGGAATGAACTTCCTCTCTGAGATTACAACATCCTCTATGAATGAATTAGTGATAGACACCAGATTCTTGCCGGGCTGATAGTTAAATTCCACCACTCCACTTGGCTTAAAGATCAAAAACTGTTCAATCATGATGCCTTTCTTTACCCGTTCAGCTGATGTCTCGTAGAGTATCAGTGCCCATCCAACACGTACCCAACTATGGCTCCACCCTTGAAATCTGAAATTTTTCAGGTACCCGATCCGCGATTGCACAGCCTGCTAATTATAGGGATAAGTTTAAAAAGTTTTCAGTTATCATAGTAATGTAGAGGTTGACTAGAAATGGTCCATCCAAAGCATTCCACGTCGCTTCATTGTGCATCCACATCATGTCGTTCAAGTCTATTGGACTACCTGGTTGGCTGATTGATTCCCTTCATGCTATGAGGATCACTGTGCCTACCCCTATTCAGACAGCTACGATACCTGAGATCCTTAAAGGTAGAGACTGTATCGGTGGAGCCAAGACAGGTTCCGGTAAGACGATAGCATTCGCGGGTCCTATGCTTGCAAAATGGGCTGAGGATCCGTGTGGTGTCTATGGAATAGTGCTTACACCTACGAGAGAGTTGGCTATGCAGATAGCCGACCAGTTCGCTGCATTGGGGGCCAATATTAATCTAAAGGTTGCACTTGTGATAGGTGGGGAATCTATGATTGAACAGTCCAACAAGATCAAGGAGAACCCTGATTTTATTATTGCCACACCTGGAAGATTAGCACATATTATATCAGAACACCCTGATGATGTGAAGGGGTTTAAAAGGGTGAAATATTTAGTGCTTGATGAAGCTGATCGATTATTGACCGATTCATTTGGTGAAGCATTATCTATGTGCATTGATTCGTTACCGTCACCCAGTAATCGACAGACCCTATTATTTACTGCCACTGTGACCGACTCAGTTAGGTCTCTTAAGGAGAAGCCTATTGAAGAAGGAAAATTACCTGTGTTCCTACATGAGTTGGATAAAATAGATGACGTTGTAATCCCTGAAAAATTATATTTGGGATTCATTTTAACTCCATTCATGGTCAAGGAGGCCGTGCTACACAACCTATTAACTAGTGAAGATTATGAAGAGAGCTCATCGATTGTATTTGTGAATAGGTCGGAGACTGCAGAGACACTTCGAAGGATACTTAGGAAGCTTGACATTAGGGTCACATCCTTACATTCACAGTTGCCTCAACAGGAAAGGACTAATTCGTTGCAGCGGTTTAGAGCCGGTGCTGCCAGAGTTCTTGTTACTACAGACTTGGGATCAAGAGGTTTGGATATACCCACTGTTGAGCTAGTAGTTAACTACGACATACCGAGGGACCCTGATGATTATATACATAGGGTTGGTAGAACTGCCAGAGCGGAGAGGAAAGGTGATGCCATATCATTCATTACTCCCAATGACTTGACACGTGTGTTGGCAATAGAGGAAAGAATTGGTAGGAAGATGGAAGAATATAAGAAGATAACTGATAATCAGGTTATTAAGAAGTCATTGAAAGCGACATCTAAGGCTAAGGTTGAAGCAAGGATGGATATGGATAGAGAAGGATTTAATGAGCGAAGTAAGATGCATAAAAGGAGGTTAGAGATTGAGGGAGAGTACGAGAGAAAGAAAAGTCATTGAGAGCCAAGCACTGGCCGGCGGCCAGATGGTAACTTTGTGAAAGAGGAAGGTGCTCCTCCACTAGTTACAAATTATATATCATAGGTAATCGAGATGGTCGTATATGCGGATTAATTGGTTATACTATGTAGCTTCTTCCTCTCCTGCAAATGAGGGGACCATCACTTACTTGCTATTATTCACTATTTCCCCTTCTTCTGCCTATCAATATGCGCCCTAAGAATCTTCTGCTTATCCCGCAAGCTCATCTTCTTCTTACCCTGGACTCCCCTCTTATGGACAACCATCATGAAGTTCTTCTTTCTTGTCTTCTCTCTATTAGTAGTTGAATGTGGCCTCTCAATCTTACCCTTGGCAGATCCAAACTTCGCTCTTCCTTCTCTACCTTCCATAATCGATTTCATCCTCTCCTCTTTACCTTGCTTATGTTTCTCATATCCCATTAAGGAGTCAGAATCAACCGCATCTTCATTAACGGCTTTGATACCCATATATTTCTCAACACCAGCCTGCTCATTCAACTCCTTCATCTTCTCAAAGTCCGCTGGCGTTAAAACATTCGACAGAACATCTTTAATTGCCCTCTGCCTCTCCTCGTTTCTCTTCCTTTCAAGTTCATTCTTTTTCTGCTTCTTCTTAGACGGTCTACCTTCTCCATCAGAAAGATCTAAATCAGACTCTTCATCTTCTTCAATCTCTCTCTTCTTCTTACTCTTGTTCTTCTTCATGTACTTCAAATATTTCTTCTTAATTCCATTTCTTTCTTGTGGTAACTCTGATTCATCTTCTTCTCCAATGTCAATATTAAGATCTTCATCATCTGCCTTAACATCAACCCACTCTCCCTCAATATCGGCACCAATATCTTCTTCCACTTCCTCAGGTTCATTCCAAGCATCATCTTTCGCTTCCTCCTGAAGTAATCCCTGTTCAAGTTTCCACTCCGCCAATCGCTCCAATCCCGCAATTTCTTGTGTAACATTTCTTTCAATACCATATTGAAGAAGTCCTGTATTATCACCACCATGACCATGAATAAGTTCCATAGTGGCAGCTTTACCTCTATCCTTCTTGGTTAACATATCAGGTGCGACCTCTCTATAAAGAGAAATCAATGATCTCGATGCCATCATGACAGATTTTGACTTGGATCCCTTATAAGCAGTGAGGTCCTGTAGTAAGGACTTCTCAATACCAGCAGGATTTCTTGCCAAGATCTCTCTAATGGCATTAATTCCGGCAGATGCAACTTCAGATGCAACTCCTTCCGATACAAACTCATCGGCAATCTTTCTAACAACCATACTAATGGTTTCTGGAGGAACCAATTCATGACTAGCCTGTGCGGCCGCTGCCAATATATGAGTAACGTTAGGTTGCTTGGCGTTAAGATACTTCAAAAAGAATGAATATAATCCAAGCACCGATAACTTATGGGTTCCCACCAATCTAGATACAAGACTCATAATGGCGATTCGCTGATCCATAGTAAACTTCTTAGAATTCTTACCGGAGAGATGGGTTTCAAACATATCATCTGCAAACTGTTGAGGATCCCTAAGAAGTTGGATGGCAGAAAAGTTCAACAGGGAGGGATCACGTTTAGTTGAGTTCTGTTTATTGATTTGATGAATAGCAGCCTGCATCTTCTTCCCTTTACGAGAGTTTGTCTTGTTCACCTTCATCTTATGCTTAAGGGAGTTAGCATCAACTGTTTCTCCATCATCGTCGTCTTCTTCTTGCAAGGCCTCCTCACGTTCCTTATCTGCCCCAAGAAAGAATTTCACTCCTGATATGACCACCTTAGGATCAGGATGTAGACATGCCTGTGTCATAATCTCAACGGTTCTTGAATCATCCCAGATTCCTCTTCTCCATAGCTCCCGGGTCAACTTTGTAGCCCAGAGTCCGTTACCATCCTTCTGATCTAATAGATTAAACAATAAAGCTTGAGTGGCACGATTCAACTTCTGATTCTTGGCCCCTGTATTGCAACTCTTCAATAGAGAGATCAATGCAGAGTATATCTGGTGTCGAAGCTCCTTCGCATGGTATCCGATTCCACTTCCTGCCTCAGAGTTCGGACTGTATGCAAACAATAGGGGAAACAGAGTATGTAACAAAAACTCCGGACTGATGACGTTCTTGTTCCGAAGCATTACCAAACACTGAATAATCTTCTCTCTCAACTCTGGCGATAGTTCGGCATGGTTTTTCGTAAGGATCTGACTAAGTTCCCCTGGAAAGTTGGTTGTTTCCTTTGGGAATGATGAACAAACAGCAGACACAAATCGAATTAATTCGCCAAACTCTTCACCTTCGTCTGATGAGGGACTTAATAGGAAGATGTCCCTTAGGGATTCATAGTGAGAGTATTGCTGTTCGAACTCCTCCTTATACGACTCCGGATCCCTTCGAACTAAGTTCTGAAGCAATGCAATATTCGACGGCAAAATAGCCGCTCTACCTCTTCGTGGCATAATGCGGTAGATATGTGGGTAGTTACAAGAGTAATAGATATCCATCCCTAGCAGATTTGAATCTACTTTAAACGTTTAATTTTTTTTTTCAAGCTGAAAATTTGTTTGTGGCTGATTTGTGTGGCGAAGTCGATGCGCGTAATTTGAAAAGGGTAAATATTGAAACAAAGAGGAGATCTGATCTGATCTGGTCTCGTCTGATCCCTTCTTCCTCTCAAGCGCATACCTTCTTCTTTCCTTACGATTTCGCGCTCGTTATGCCGCCTGCTCTTCAACTTAAAGAGCCTGTTATAGACAACAGATTCTCACTTACAGCGCGGTATGTGAAATATCCTCCCAGCTATAAAAACCATGAGGGATACCCCAAGCCTAAGAATTATCCGATTGAAAAGTTAACAAACCTTCGGGATCAAGAGGCTGCCATCATTCAAGATCTTATATCAGTTTTGGCTGGCTTCGAAGGATTTTACATTCGATACTCTGAAGACTTTGACATTGAGAATGTTTCACAGAGATTGAAAGGACCCGACTTCCTTATCAACAAACATGTCGACACCAGTTTCAAAGACATCACGAAGCGTGTCAACAAACTTTCTAAGATGTACTTTGCCCTTGAGAGTTTTGTGGAGACCAACAATAATCTTATATATGGACGGATTCTACATTCGTTATGTTATGAGATTATGAACTTCTTGAAAGAGTATGAAACTCTGTTAGTACAAATTGAGCATGAATTCAGAGCCAATCCAAAATATTCGTTGACACTTTTGGAGCAGCAACTTAATACAGGAACTGAGCAAGAACCAGTAAGCGTATCGGTGAAGATGCAAAGCTTCTATGAGATCACACAGCGAATCAACAGAGAAAATGATAGAAGATCAAGCAATTCCAACTTAGAAAGTATCCGATTTGGAAGCATTATGAAATCTTTAAAAGATGACAATTATACGGGGACTTTGGATGGGGTGACTTCTGATTCTGAGAATAGTAGATTTGTTAAAGGAGGAATGGTACTTAATGTGATCCAGAGAAGTATAGATGAATACAAGGGAAATCTACGAGTTCATGCTTTTCTTGTTGATCTTTTCAATAGGGTATCCAAGTATTACCTTGAGATGTTAAACAGATGGCTTCAATGCGGAACTGTTAATGATCCATATGGAGAGTTCCTCATTAACGAAACCAAATCGAACGATCATAACAAATTCGATGCGATTCAATGGGCAGATAAGTTTTCCATTAGGCAGGAGGGACTACTCAAGCAATTTCATGCCAGGGAAATTCAGAAGAAGATAGTTCTCACCGGTAAGTACTTTAACGTTTTTAGAGAATGTGTTGGAGAGTTTTCTGAAGGTTCTGATCTTTCCAATTGCACCATTTTAAGCCTTCAGGATTCCGATCTTCAGATACGCATTGAAGAATCTTACAAGCGTGCCAACAAGTATATTCTTGAGATGTTTTTTGAAGGTTATAGTCTCGACAATTGGATCATCGGTCTTAACAAGTATTTCTTGCTAACGAACGGATCCGCTTTTGAGGATTTCTTACAGTTCTCTATTAAGGATCTTAGAAGAGCATCTGACAGGGTCTCTTTGACATCGCTCACCAGATCCTACAAAAGAAGTTACGAAGCTGACGATAGTTATTCTATTCCTACAGTCGCTGCCAAGACGAGAAGGCTCGTCTATAACCTTGTGACTCCTGTCGTGTCGAGTGAGACGTTTGTGAACGAGTTAACTGCAATTTTGAAGGCTCAGACAACCGATGCAGACGAGGTTTTTGCCTCTGACAATATTGATTCCCTACGGGAATTGCTACGGACCACCATAGAAACGAACGTTATGCAGATCCAGAACCAGCTCGCTCCTCCTCATACAAGAATAGATAAATACACAATCCAGAAGTTTGCCATCGATATTTCGGTTCCGTTTCCATTAAGTCTAATTCTTACGCGCTCGCAGGTGTTTGAATTTCAGCTAGTTTTCAGAGAGCAGTCTCTATTAAGGTTTGTTGATAAGTCCTTGTCGATATCTTGGAAGGAACTTTGCCACCAGAGGCTTTGGAAGTGGAAATATTCCAATAGGAAACTCACACGATGGATTTCCAAATGTCGTCTCTTACACTCGAAAATGGCGAACTTCGTTAGGATCCTTCGACTTTACTTGAGCTTCTATGTAATCGATGTGAATTGGCACAAAGTGGAAGAAGTATTCGATAAGGTTGGGAAGGATGAAACGGTAAATTTGGAAACTGTTTATACGGTGATCAAGACCTTTCTCAGTACTATTCTTAACGACTCGCTGCTTACGAAGCTGAAGTTGGTGGAAGTTTTGAGTGACATTTTCAGCGTGATGTTATTGTTTCATAATCTTGTGATGTCGTTACAACAATCATTAATTCTCATGGATGAGAGGTTGTTTGCTGAAAGCCAGGAACAACTAACGGCGATTATGCCCGAGTTTGACGAGGAGAAGAATAGGGATCGATTGGGCAAGATGGTTGCTACCTTGGATAGCTATGCTTCAGCGTTCGATATGAAGCTTGGTGAGTTTGCCTCCCTATTGAATTACTACGGTGAATTAGATTCTGCCTCGTTACTTCTCTTGTACAATGACTTGGCTAAGACGTTTAAGCTGGAACATTGAGAGGTTACTATGTACATGCGTGTATATATTACTAAATGTCAAATTTTCCTGTGCATTCTGCCATTAGTTGAAGAACGGTCTCAATGTTTCCTGCGTTCAAGGGACTGCAAGGCACGCACTTATAGTCCAGGTTGGAGCAATATGCATTGAGTACTTGGAAGCTTTTCTCTGTTCCATCCAAATCTGCCTTAGTGGCCACAACTAGTTTATTCTTCCCTTCGAGTCTTTCAGAACCAAGCTCTCCCTCTAAGATCTTGAGATCGGCCACTGGATCCTTGTTTCCAAGAGATACCACAAACACAATTCCTCCGGAGCGCTCAATATGCCTCAAGAAACTGAGTCCCATTCCCTTGTTATCCTTAGCACCTTGTACTATACCAGGTATATCTGCCACAGTAAACGGAGGCTGGTCTATACGCAACGAGATGGTACCGATGGTAGGCTGTAAAGTGGTGAATTTCCAGTTTCCCACCTTAGGAGTCGCACGTGATATGGCCCTTAGAAGAGTGGACTTACCAGCGTTTGGAAGTCCCACTAATCCAAGATCGGCAAGAAGCTTCAACTCAAAGATGAAGCTCTGCTCCAATCCAGCACGACCCGTCTTGGCAAACCGTGGGTTCCGGATCTCTGGGGTAAGGAAATGCATGTTTCCTAGCCCCCCTCTGCCACCTCTAAGTAGTAGAAGAGGTTCTTCAGTAGGTTCAGAGAAATCTAATCCGTCGATAGGGAATCGATCTGTTTGCATCTCATCATATTTGGACTGTCGATCGAACTGTTTCACACTGTCTCTAAGTTTCTGGAAATAACCCCTTTCTAAATGGTATGCTTCGTCCTTATCCTTGAATATCCAACCCTTACCAATATCGTATGAATCTCTAAGGAGTTGGATATCACAGGGAAGTCTGTCTTCAGGCCATTCCCCAACTGCTTTCACATGGAAGACCTTATCTTCCCCTTCCTTCTGCAAAGACCTAATCTCTACAGGACTTGGACACCATCGTATAGTCGTTCCAACAGGAACAGTAATGATCACACTTTCCCCCTTCTTTCCATCTAACTGTCCGGCTGCACCACTCGAGCCATCCTTCGCTATATATTTCGTTTTGATTCCATGTAGAGAATTCAATCCTTTTATTGCCATCACATAGATATCACCTCCGTCTCCTCCATCTCCACCATCAGGAGGTCCAACGGCAACTCCCGCATCACGAGAAAATGAAACCATTCCACTGCCACCCTTTCCGGACCTGATTTTGACTACCTTAAGATCTGAGAACGCTTGAAGAGACTCCGACTTAGGTCTCCTCTTGGAAGGTAGAGTAGAGAATGGTGAACTGGATACATCATATGCTGAGACAGGTATCGAAAGCACATGATACGGAGTGTAGTTCTCTTTAGAGTAGTTCGGTCCTGCCACAATGTCATAGACTCTCTTCGTCTTCTTTGACTTAAACCTCAGAAAGCTGGAATTGGTCTCAGGGAAGTCTATCTCTGATTTTTCTTCTGTCACGTAGGTTTCTTTGGGCAACTGATCATATCTGTCCACTTTAGCGTCTTCCGGTTTCTTCTTAGTAGCCAGTGTTCTAAGCCATTTGGTGTTCTCTTCAAGTGTAGGTGCGTTATCAGGGATATCCGATATATAGTCCTTCGGGTTAGATCTGAGAAAGGACCGTACCGAGAAGCTCCTGGAGATGAATCGGAAAGATCTCATCCCAAGCTATTGAGCAAGCAAAGCAATGTAGTGGATGAGATAGAGGATGAATGGGACGCGCTGTTGCAAGTAGAGCCAGGACTCCAGACCAATACGCTGAAGGATCGAAGACCCTTACTGAAAATTTTGAAATAGCGCGGAGAATTAGGGAGTGTCTACTAGAATATGTCTACCTTTACCTTTACCTTACCTTACTGAATTTGTATGTACTTCTACTTCTTATTCTTGTTCTTAAGATATTCCTCATATCCCTCAGCTTCAAGCTTTTCAGCTTTGACCAACACACCATCCTCCATATCACTCTGATATTTCTCCATGGCTGTTAGATATTTCGGATCATACGCTCCCAAGATCCTCACTGCCAACAATGCTGCATTTGTACTGTTGTTGATGGCCACTGTTGCAACTGGAACACCACGAGGCATCTGAACAATCGAATATAGCGAATCAACGCCGTCTAGGATATGTGCTTTAACGGGAACACCAATGACAGGTAGAGGAGTCATTGCGGCGACCATTCCTGGTAAGTGTGCTGCACCTCCGGCTCCGGCAATTATACATCTTATTCCTCTCTTTGGTGCCTCAATTGCATAATTAGCCATTCTTTGTGGAGTTCTATGAGCAGAAACAATCGTCACTTCAAATGGAACGTTGAAATCTTTGAGAATATCACAGGCTGCAGCCATAACAGGTAAATCAGAATCTGAGCCCATAATAACTCCAACCAACGGTTGTTCAGACTTTGTATCAGTTGAAGTAGCGCCAGCCACGTCGGATGCTTCGCCTCTAATATAAGCCAATTTACGCTCACAGTCAGACATCGATTCAGAGACAATATTAATGTGGCCCATCTTTCTACCAGGTCTTGTTGTCTTTCCGTACAGATAAACCGAAGCATTTGGAGTAGAAAGAGCTCTAGTGCATATCTCAAGCTCACCGTTTGGTTTATCGGCACCTAAAACATTCAACATAATAGCATGAGTATTTGGAGTTGAGAGAGAAGTAAAGTTGTTTGGCATAGGCAATCCCGTAATTGCACGGATATGTGCCTCGAATTGTGAAGTGACACAAGCATCGATTGTATAATGGCCAGAATTATGTGGTCTTGGGGCAATTTCATTGACAAGTAATTGACCATCGGGAAGCAAGAACATTTCAACACCAAAAATACCGGCACCTCTAAAAGTAGACACTGCATCTTTAGCTAAAATCTGTGCCTTTGCCCTCGTGCTGTCACTGACTCTAGCAGGAGCATAAACGATATGACAAATGTTATCCTTCTGAACAGTCTCCACCGTTGAGTAAGCAAATACCTGCCCATTTATAGATCTAACCACCATAACGGCCAACTCCTTAGCAAATGGAGCCCACCTCTCGGCGTATAGTGGGACATCATGTAGTGCCTCAAGGGCTTCTTTCACATCCGACTTACTCTTCACAACAAAGTTACCCCTACCATCATAGGCAAGAGTTCTAGACTTCAACATGTAAGGATAGCCAAATTTATCGCCTACCGATAAAAGTGCAGATTCCGTAGCATCAACACTGACAGATTCAGCAACGGCAATGTGGCCCCTTGCTAAATGCTGCTTCTGAGAGTACTTATCCTTGATGATGGCCAAAGTATCAGGAGAAGGATGGATCTCCACTCCAGTATCCTTCTGAACTGCCTTCAAAGCATCAGTATCAACGTGCTCGATCTCTACAGTTAAAACGTCACATTTCTTGGCCAATTCTCTTATTTTAACAGGGTCTGTAAACGATCCATTGATATGCTCAGACACAGCATTGATCTGCTTTGCAGGAGCGGACGTTCCCTCTTCCAAAATGACAGTCTTGATATTCAATCTGTTGGCTGCTTCGACCAACATCCGACCAAGCTGGCCTCCACCTAGAATCCCAACAACTTTAGAGTCCATAACGCGAGGAAAGAAGCTTAATTAAAGCTGTGAAGAAGGAACAAGTTGGAAGGCATGAATGAAAATTATAGTAATAATTTCCCGCGATTAGGATCTGACTCTGCCAGTGGTGGGCCATATTCAGGGAAGTCTTGGGGTAATCCTGGGGAAAGCTAGAGGACTGAGACAATGGCTCAATAATAAAGGAGGATAAACAAGCTAAGTAATTCACTTTTCAGATGTGTATTACCACCAGACTGACAGGATGAAATGACCCGATGTGTGTAGCGACATGTACCATGTCGCGCAGCGTCAAATGATTAGTTGTGTTTTATTTCCAAACATGGACCGTAGCTCAAGATTCAAGGGTAATATTGGCCCTTAATGTATACCAAATACATACACATGCTACTAGAGGGTTGTTTTACCCTCAGAGGTTGATAATAAAACCATTGTAAGTACTTAGATAGAATATTCGATCTAGAATCCTAAGAATAAAGGGTTGTTTTGAAATAATTTTGGCTAAACATTGGCCACCAACTAACTCTTTCCCCCCTAATTAGTTAAGTTCATCTCTTTCCTAATACATCCCAGGCCTTTTTGCAAATTCTATGACCAATTCTATAATCTAGGCAGGTAGGCAAGCACATGACTGGTTAGAGATGAGAATGTGATTATGCAGTCGTCACAAAGATGTCCCAACTACCCTCCCTGGTAGCGTATTAATGGGCTCTATGCATAGTTCTTTTCGTAACCTTCTCAGATGGAATCCTCTATTTCAGTATTTCCGCTCCATTAAATCCAATAGACCCACCTCCAGTGGACGAAACCTCACTCCCTAAATACCTTCCCCCGATCGAGCGAGAATTTAGGCCTTAATAAAAATTTCACCAGCCTAGAAGTTACTTCGTTTTATTCATACCATTGATTGTATAGGCCTTTCGAACATCGTCCTTACGCCATGGATACTCAACTTCACACTATTGAATTTCCACCTTCTAAGCTTGCACTCATAGCCCCGGATGTATCGCTCCAGCGGTACATGGAGATTGGACTTAGGCCATCTCTACGCAAGTTCACCGAGTTCAGACCAGTGGTTATATCACAAGCAGGATTAAGTAGATATGAGAAGGAAGGGACATCTGGGGGTAATATACTTGGATCATCAATAGCAAAGAGTGGTGCTACTAATGTGATATGTAACATCAGTGCTGGAATCATAGAGGATTCACAAGAGCTTACCAATGACTATAGATTAAGGTTAGACAAGGATATAATTGAAGCCGAGGAGCAGGAATACGGAGAAAGAGAACAAGAAGGAGAAGGAAAAGGTGATAATGCTTCTGCCTATGCATCCGTTTACACCGTTGTCGAAGTTTCTAAGGGCAGAAATGGTCCTCCAACGGCTGAGGAGATCGAGCTATCGCAATCTTTGTACGAAACCATATTACATTCAGGGTTGATCCCCCAGGACAGTCTCAAGATCAAGTTAGGATTGAAATCTAAGGACGAGAATGGAAATCCGGTCATTCTACGAGAAGAGGATGAATTGCTGTCGGAACTCAAGCCTAAGAAGAGTTTCCGATTTGTGCTTTACGCCAAAATTCAAGTCTATTCAAAGACGGGGCCTCTATTTGATCTTTGCTACGGCAGTTTGCTCGAGGCTTTAAAGAATACGAGGCTTCCGGAGATGTATATTGGCGAGAAGGAATCGGAAGCTGAGATTAAGATGAGCAGAAACAAACGAAATGGTAGTAACGGTACAGATGTTGAAGATTATGATCTCATATGTGACTCTACTGCTGCTCACAACCTACATTTGAACGAGAATAGGCTTTCGTGGTCCTCCACCTTTGGAGTTGTGGGTGAGGACATTTTATTGGCAGATCCAGAAGGAGATGCGGAAGAGAATATGAACGAAAGGATCAGGGTTGTCAGTGATGGAGGAAAGGGGTTATTGAGTGTTGTGATAGAAGGTGGAGAAAATAAGATTAATAAAGGAGAAATTAAGAAGGCGATAGAGATGTCTAAGAGAAGAGCCAAGAGCATGATTGGGGAGTTATAGGAGCGAACTTACGGGCGATAGCAAACCTACAAGCGGCAGCGAGTAGGTGATGGTGTGGTAGGTAAGTGGGCCAATGAGCGGGCAGGCGGGTAAGTGAGTGTGTGAGTGATTGACTGAGTCCTAGTCACTTATGAGTAAGTAATCCGGTACTCAGTTAGTATAATAAATAAAGACCACCATCTCTAATCAAGTAGATGGTCAGTAAATGAATGAATAAGCAGCGGCACGGACGCCTATCTACTTAAACAGGGTATTATCTGGAAGACTTTCCATTAAATGTGTCTCTTTTCCCTAACAGTTCTTCTCTTCGTTGGAAGAGGAGAACCAGTATTAGAGTCATAGTTCTCCTGAATAGCCTTCTGATCTAATAAGACATATTCATTAACCTTAGCAGCGACACCACCTCTAACTCTTCTAACGACTTTAGCCTTTTTAGTTGACTTCTTATAGACGTCGATGTAGAATGCAATGAAGAGGACCAAATAAGAAGATAGAATAATACAACCACTAATGGTAGCCAAGGGAGTACCAGCACATTCCTTGCAGATCGTTTCAGGAGCGACGTAATGACCGACCTTAATGAAAGTTGCGTAGTAAATGAAGATCAAATCTAAGATGAATTGAAGAATCTGGAAACGGGTAACCCATTCCTTCCACCAAACGTGGATGCCACGAGCAGAAAGGAAGTAATACCAATACATGACGACATGAACGGCTAAATTCAAGGTTATCGGAACCCATGAAATGGACGTGGTGCCGATTAATTGAGTGTAAACTAATAGAGCAGTGGCACCATGATGATAAGTATGAAGGAAAGTTAACTTCTTCTGTTTCAGAACAAGGTAATATGTATCAAGGAACTCATAGAACTTGACCAAGTAGGTCAAATAGTATAAAGACACCATCTCCTGAGACCAAGCAGCAGGATTACAAATGGCATAGTATAGGCCATCACGAGCAATCATCGGAGTCAACTGCTCAGCCATCAAAGTGAGTAAAACGAGGGACACGATTGTTAAGAACAAATTATGGACTTGGAACAGATACTTCAAAGTGAAAGGTTTGGCACCGATCGTCTTGAGCAAAGCCCTACCACCAAAGACAAGCACATAATAGATACCTATTGTTATAGCAACGGGCAAGAAGTTTGACAGGAAAGTCTCATGTTCGATGAACTCAAATTCAGAGGGCACAAAGAAGCCTCCAGTGACAGTGGCAACGAGTTGATCGAAGTAATCAAAGAGATAGAAGCCAAACGGACGATCCACCGTTGGAGTAGGGAACGAGAGAGGGGCCATAGCAAGTGAGAGAATGAAAGAAGGCGATAATGGGAGCTGGTAGCAAGAAGAAAAAGGAGAGGACCTAACAAAACGTAGGACGATTTCTGACTGGAGATTGAATATTCTAGCGCGCCCGATTTCAAGGGAAAAAACGCGTCCGTGCGGAAAAGTTGGGAATATGTAAGCCGCAGCAAATGGCAGTCAAGCAGTCAAATGGGTAGGGAAACGGGTAGGTAAGTGAGGAGCAGATACGCAGACGAGAAGCAGTTCAGTAGGGAAGACTAGAAAGCAGATTAGCAAGGTATTGCAGGAGTTTTTATACCTTCATTAGGCTATACTCTTTCCCCACTTTTGGTATAACATGAAAATTTTTTTGCAGGCAGGAAGATTTCCTTTTACGGTAGTACAAACTACGTCATGTTCATGTTGAAGGTGCAGAAGATGCAAGACGGTAGGGTGGCCTAAGCACTTAGTGATTTAGCACATGCAAAGTACTTATACCATGTGGTTAGACTCAAAGCGCAATAAAGGGGAGATAGCGAGGAATTCGAGGAAGTAGCTAATGTAACGACTTCAACCACTGAAAGACTGGCTGGCTGGCTGCCTTCGTCACTCTTCAGTTAAGCCGCGAAGTTCTTCTTTGCAACTCCGTTCTTCTGGTCCAGAACTATCAACCCCTCCTTCTCCATAGTTCTCAGTTGAACCATCTTTAAAAGATGGTAGATGGTATCTAACCTAGGCGCATCCACCCCATACTTTTTGGCCAATTTAAGAGGATTACCAACGATGGTTTCCACTTCAATCATTCTACCAAGATCAACATCAACACACATCGATGGTTTGTAATATAACCCGTTAGATAAATTTAGCATTTGATCTTCCATCTCAGGGGGAATAGTGTAACCATCAGCCTTAGCAATTGCATAGATCTCCTCAATAATTGGTCTACAAAGACTTTCCTTGAATCCTGCAATAGTTGCTCTAGTAACATCCATCTGAACTAGAGCAGTAGTAGTATTGATGGAAGCATTATAAACCAATTTCTTCCATCTTGAGAGTCGAACGTTGTCATCTAAGCTAACAGTATTCTTACCCTCAATGCTATACAGCCGAACAAATTGTCCCAACTGTTCTCTAGCAGCAGCCAGATCCTTAATTGTTGGGTTCTCAAATAATCCCAATTGAATACTGTCTTCATTCATTTGGTTGACGACAAAATCAATGTTGGTACAATTAATTAGCGAAACTCCTGAAAGGATCACATGACCTGGAAATTGCTCAATTAATGGCTTCTCGATGTCGAGTCCATTCTGGAATAAGATAACGGCCGAATGAGGACTTCTCTCAATAACAGGACGAATAATGTCTTCAACAGGTTCCGGCCCATCTGGTAAATTCTTCACAGAGACAATGACATAATCGTATTCGTGGAAAGTATCATGAACAGACTCTCTTAGATATCTAGGTTTCCAGCCTGAAAACTTACCGAACTGTACGGAGTTGAAACTATAGCCATTTTGACATGCCTTTTCAAAACCAATCTTAACAATGAGGGTAACATCACAGCCACCATATTCTTGTAAGGTATAGGCAGCCACTAAGCCGAGAGCACCAGCTCCGACAATTAGGACTGAAGGGGGATGGGACATTGTAGAGAACGAATGAGAAGGGAAACAATGATAAGGGAGGAGAAAGGAAGTGAACAGTAAATCAAAGGGATGGAGGTTATCGCTCGATTGTCCTAAATACACAGATGCACAGAATCTCTAAGTACGAACCATTCAGCCAACCAGCCACAACCTTCGATGTTGCTTCGAAGTCCGGTTTTCAATGGCTGTCAACCCGGAGATACTGTGTTGGATAGAAAACAATGTGACTCTCATATCTGGATGCCTCAAAGAAGCTAAAAACACAATGGCGGGGAAAAGTCCGCCTCCCTTTGGGACTAGCTGGATGTCATACTTGATTATGATTGGTTGATTCTATTAGTATATACTGCATTTGAAATTTCTATGCAGCGAACCATATAGCCATTTTAGGACCCGAGCAAAGCGAGCATGTGCACCGAGGGAGCAATAAGCCATTCACACCACGCCAACCACGTTGTAACTAAATGAATGTAGTATGGAATGAAGTACTTCCCTTGCTATTTTACTCTGCATAAATGAATTAATTGGCTTGAATCGATAGTTGATTTGCTTGATAATTCAATCCCTGCTTAGCTCGTCATTTGGTATCGTTCGGTACCTCACCTGCTTCGTTCGATAGCCCATTTTCGCTAGGTAACCCATTTGCGACCGCACTTGCTACCTCACTTCGCTCGGCATCTGGTTGATTAGTCTTCTCGGCAGTCCGCATCACCCACCCAACGCAATCTTCAACCTCCCTCACATGGCTAAACTCTACGTCCAATATCTCCTTACCGTAATCACCATCTCCCCTTTCACTCTTATCAACCCTAACCACAATGGTTGAAAAAGAGGCCTTAGAATCCGAGGTGAGTTCTAATATGATCCGTAACCTCCCCTTATATTTCAACTCCATTACAGATAATGGTGACATCAAGCACCTAATAAATGGATTTCCCCTTGACAACCGATGCTTACTCCTGTACCTTTTCATTTGATTCGGATCGTTGCAGAATTTCTTAATTCTAAAGTTATCCGTCATAATCTTGTTGACTTTATCCTCATCCTTTGCTTCCAAATTCAGAAGAATCGATTTCAAGGCAGTCTTCAATTTTAGAATCGTCCGATTGTGCTTCTTATATGTAATCAACGGCCGTAAAAGCATTAACACAGACTGTGCATTTGTCTGATTTCGACTCTGCAGTTGGCAGAGTGATATTGGAGGAAGCCTACGCTTTTGCAGATTCTGCCTATGCTGGAAGCAAAGCATTAGACGTAGGAAACATCCAACTTCATCTGCCTGTCTATCAAACTCTTCATTCCTAGAAACAAACTGTCCTTTCTCCTTGGCGATTTCCTCAGCTGATGCAAACCCAATCTCTAAAACAATATGATAGAACTCAACAAAGATCTTCCCAGAATCGACTTTAACCTGTAACGAAATCAAAGTGGCCGCCTCCTTCATTAGCTGATAGAACAATTCCTCTTCGAATAAAAAGAATCTGGCCCTGCGAATATCATCAAGGACCTTGCAACCTTGATCCCCGGGGATTCTTCCAACAATATCGGATTCTCCAACCAATTCAAGATCGGACTCATCTTGCTTACCACCTCTTCTCTTGTATATCTTAACGGTAACCACTTTATGAGCCTCACCCTTACCGTTGCTCTGCATACTCTGAACCTGTGGTATCACATCCTTCCTCTCAAAGTATAGTTCACCACCATCCCTGTCCTTAAGTAGCAATCCAATACCTTTATCGTAATAGTTCGAACCTGCATCACCAAATCCATACTTCACACCAATATCTTTGGCACTCTTGCCATTCCTTGACGACTTAACAGGAATTACCACTTCATCTGATCGCACGATGTCCATCATTCCATCCCAGTATTGTTTCTCCTTACATATCTCACCACTTAGTCTCTCTGCGGCAGCTTTCAAATCATTGGACACACGTGATAAGCTCTGTAATTTCCAGCCACGACCAGCGGACTGATTCTTCTTATCACGAGCAATATCCTCTTCCTTCTGCTGATTCTGTCTACTAATTCTACCACTCGAAAGTGACCCAACCTTGACGTGTTGCTTCAAATGAGGAGACATCGAGGAGGTACCCGCAGCAGGTCTTAGGCATGAGATTAGAAGGGAAACAAAGTCCAATGAAAGAGATGATTCATTCAATGCTGAATCCATGTAACCAATGGCCTTTTCCTTTTGTTTCATGAATTCTTCAACGGTGAGCGAACTAGCAGGGGATGCAGAGGTAGCAAGGGACGGTGAAGGAGGAGCTGGAGAAGTCACACCAGGGGACGGATCTGCTTCCTCCATTTCGACGTCCTCATCAGTGGGTTCCTGCTTCATCTGCTTTCCCTCCCTCTCCTTCTTATTGCCATCTATCTCTGAGAGTAATGATTCCTCGGTAATATCAACAAAAGGACCATTCTGTGAAACAATCTTGGCAAGTAGTTGGTTTAGAGGCAACGACGAGTCCTCTAGACTACCATTCGATTGTGGGGTACCATTGGCAGGAGTACCGTTAGAGCCATTTTCCAGGGTATCACGAGGACTCTCTGTAAGTACCGGATTGATTTTAAGAAACGGCATGGCTGTAGAACGGAGGGAACGGCGAGGAAGATAGACGATGGTTCATTGGTACTAACAAATTATTTAGGTTGGCGAGACAGAAGGTAGTGCGGAAACAAAAATCGGTAAGTGAGGAGGAAGTAGCATTAAAGGGATACGAAATGGAGAGGATAAGACGGACTTGGCGGTTGATATCAGGTATGCGGAGAATCCATGTCATGCGAAGAATACAAAAACGGAAAGAGAAAAGTAATACTGATAAAATTACAGGGATGTACCCCGCAGGCTTGTCATCACCTAACTTCCTCACCTGTCTGCTCTTACTGTAGTTCTCGTTCGCCTGCGTTCACTAGCCTATCTTCAACACCCCCACCCCTCAGTTATCCGTTATCCTTCCCACAAACCATCTCACGATCATTAACCTAAAAGGGGAAAGATAGCAAGACCTGACCGTTAGGGATGACCTTTCAGGGGCGAAGTGCCAAGAAGTTCTCGAAGCGTCCTCAATCCCGATGTCATCGAGAGCCGCCGATGGTACTTAGGGGGGTGGACCCGGTAGCGATATTAGGGATCTCGCTAGACAAGTCTCATCGCCTGCCTGGGGCTCGGGAAAACTTCCGGGCTTCGATCTCTCCCCTCCCCCGGTAGCTAGTTGCCTCCCCCCGGTAACTTTTTCCCGTCTTCTTTTGGCGGCTAATTTACGACCACACAAACTGCTGCTTTACTAAATGGAGTAAGGTGATAGAGAGGGACCCATAATTAATCATCGCCAGTACCCTTTTCTCGCCTCTATAGGTTTCCCCTCTTTGTTCTTTTTGAGTTCACGATTATTTCTCTCTTCGATCGAACAGTCCATTCAATCTCTTTTATACCTGATGATCTAATCCTTAACGAAACAATGACCACTAACAGACGTTCGAAACTACATAGCCCGATGCCATCACGCACTATGGGTAATCTCAACTCCACGATCCTGGAAGGATTTGTGGTGCCCCCACCGGCTTGTGCGACTCCAGTGAATGCTTATTCACTGCCCCCAATTGTGCGCCGGGCTCGTACACATAACTATTTGAATGAAGTGAGGGCACAGAACCAAGCCTCTCAGGATAACCTTGATAAACAAGAGCAGAGAAGACTCTCTGAGCAGACCAGTTTTAAGACAATGTCACCCCAGATCTATAAGCGACGTTGCTCTCTCTCGTCGGACATTCCAAAGGAAAAACTGGGATACGGTTATAGCGGGGACAATAGTACGACCGACTTCTCTTCAGGCAATGAAATAGCCATAAATATCAATAACAGAGTGGAACGCCATAATTACAACACCAAGCTTAATGATCCATTTCCTCCATCATCGGAAGATGCTGGTGATGAGTCTTCAGTGTCCGCCAGTTATTCTAATCTGATTGCTGGACAACAGGGAGGAGCGACACATCTTAGCAGCGACTTTAAGGAACGTGTAGATGACCTACGGCATAGATTTGGTGAATTAAATCAGAATTATGAATTTGAATCTGAAGGATATGATGAAGATACCGATGAAGAAGAGGAAAACTTAGATCCTAGCGAAGAGGCCAAAAGAAGGAGAGCTAGAGCTAAGAGGAGAACTTCTGGCAGCTTCAATGAATATAAGACGAATATGTTGAGAAAGAGCCTTAGTTCACATGATGATGAATCATTAAGGCGAAAATTTAGGGGCGAGTGAGCGACGGCAATAGCGTAGGAGCAGAGGCAGCTAGGTAGCAGCTAGATAGCAACTGGGCAGCAGCCGAGGCAGGAACTAGGTAGGAAAATGGGAGACTGAAACTACTACAAGGCTGGCAACGATGGGGAATTGCCACTTTGCCTAGTTTCCCCGATTTATTCAAATTCTTTGTAGGTACATTGCATATGGTAGATAACTAGTAATCGACATTCTCTTCTCGGTATTATTTCGGTGCCAAAATTTAGCCCACGCTAAACGCTGCCGTGCTTAAATTGGTACGCACTAAACTTGCATGCTCCGTTCTTTGTCACTCCTTCGTTGTCGTCGATTCTTTCCTCCCTTCCTTCTGTGTTTCCTCCATATTATTATCTGCATATGTCTAACAACAACCCTGCTAGTCTCGACGCAGACTTCACCAATGAGGACGACATAGAGGCGTTCTCTGATGCGCTCAATTTCGAAGATTTCGGTGCTGGTTTTACTACTGATGATGCAAGTTCTGTATACCATCTTTCCAGGGTGCCCACAATTACATCACAATCTGATTGGAAGCCCATATACAATAGAACCCCTGGTTCTCCTTTCAGACCTCCTTCGAGGGCACCTACGAAATCCCCTCAGCCGCTGACTCCACCATCAAGACCAAAGAGGCATCCTAGAATCCCTCTACCTGAGGAATCTTCTCTTACATATACTATCCTTCATTATCCTATACTCACATTCACAATGATTTGGTTGGCAATTCTATCGTTTGGATACCTCTTGGTCAGACTCGCCATATCTATATCAGAAAAGTTCATACTGTCCTTCGACTACAAACGGAAGAAGCTACTAGAGGATCTGGAAAATGCTCAGAACTATAAGGAATATGTTAAATCCGCAAAAGCACTTGATTCTCACCTTGGATTGGATGAATGGTGCCATCATGATCGTTATCGTTATTATGACTGGAAAACTCTTCGTCGAACTGTTGCCGATATGCGGAGGCTTCGTAGAAACCATCGATATGATAAGCTTATGGTTGTTCTCCAAAGCTGTATTAAGTCGAACTTCGCTGGAATTGAGAATCCTATAATGTATTCACACTGTTACTATGGTACTAAGGATCTTATTGATCGCTATATTGCAGAGGTTGTCGCATCGATCGATGCTATAGTAGCGGCAACTGACATTTCTCCAGCTGATAAGCATACATTCTTCAAGATCATCTCCAGAAACTATGGAAAGACTGCATTAGCTCTCTCTGGCGGCGCATCTTTCTGTTATAATCATTTTGGTGTCCTCAAGGCCCTTCTTGAGAATGATCTTATGCCACAAATTATTAGTGGTACCTCAGGGGGTGGGGCTATTGCTGCATTAGCATGTACACGAACAAATGAAGAACTTCTACAGTTGCTCACGCCAAAGTTGGCTCAGAATATCCGTCTGCTAAGTGGAGAGCCAGCTAGTGTTTGGCTTAAGCGTTGGTGGGAGACCGGTGCCCGGTTTGATGCTATTCAGTGGGCCAGAACTGCTCAATGGTGGACTATGGGATCCACTACATTTAAAGAATCACTGGAAAGAACGGGAAAGATGCTCAATATTACCACGGTTCCTCATGATATTCATTCTCCCACAATCGTTTGCAACGAGATCACTTCTCCAAATTGCTGTATTTGGTCGTCAATCTTGGCCTCGGCGGCAGTCCCTGGGATCTTACAACCTGTCGTATTGATGCAGAAACCGAGAGAGGAAGATACGGTAATTGAGCCATTCTCGTTTGGAAATAAGTGGAGAGACGGTTCAATGCGTACTGATATTCCTTTGGAAGCTCTCAATATCTATTATAACGTTCGATTCTCCTTGGTCTCGCAGGTGAATCCACATGTGATGCTCTGGATCTTCAAAAACCGTGGTGATATTGGCAAACCAATCGTTCGTAAGAAAGGAAAGACTTTCCGGGGTGGATTCATACCGTCGTACCTTGAGAATCTTATCAAATTAGAGATTATTAAGTGGTTAAAGTTGATTCGTGAATTCCAGCTTCTACCCAACTTGGCGGAGAGTGATTGGTCGAACATTTTTCTACAGAAATTCGGTGGTAACATAACGTTGTTCCCAAAGATTAGAATTACTGACTTTCTGTACATTCTAAGTGATCCAAATGAGGAAAGATTAGGAAGAATAATTAGGAATGGTGAACATGTAACGTATCCTACACTTCTCTTCATGAAACATCGTCTCAGTATAGAAAGAGCCATCGCGAGGGGCCGCTCGTTAACTAGAGAATATCATCTGATGGATGAAGCGGACGAAAGCGAGGATGACAGCATCTATAGTGACGATGCAGAAAGCTTCATTTATGGTCAGTCTACAAGTGGTGGCCACGACATAGACGATGATGATGAGGCTGGTGGACGCGGATTCCTAGGTATTAGGTCGGAACCGGCCGTGATAGGGTCCGATGCAGAGGAATCGGATGAGGAAACCGAAGAAGACGATGTTAGGAAAACTAAAAAGGATTCTTAGATAACAGTGCGCTACTGAAAACTTCTGGGATTGTGCAACTAGCAACTATATATTCAATACATTAATTTGTGCCTGTACTCTCTAAATATGAACCTATATTCTCCAAAATCATCATATCCAGAGTCATCTTCACTCTTGATGATTCCCAACCCAAGTTCATCCAATAATCTCCATAAAGTCCCCCTGGTTTTCTCAAATCTATCTCGAATGGGAAGCTGTATTAATATCCTTGCCTCTGGATCATTGTTCTGGAGAAATAGCTCGACAACACTTCGAATCCAGTATGGATGCTGTTCAGAATAGATGGGATCACTCAAAATAACCGTTCTAAAGCGCCCAGCTCCATTCTCTTTTATAAAACTGGAAGGGTCAGACCAGTCCAATACTTTACAGCTCGATTCAGCTTCCGCCAACCCATTTAACCGATAGTTCTCCTTCAAGTTCTCCACTATCGGTGGGAGATCAGTAGCACAGAGATCCTCGTAGCCAAGCTTTCGGCAGACTATTCCAATAAGTCCTGTTCCAGATCCTAGCTCCAAGATAGGCTCTGCAAGTAACTCTTCATGTCTCTTTACAAGCTTTTCCGCTAAGATTAGCGCCGAACCCCAAGTCTTCATTCCAATATTATCCTCAGTAATTGACGGCTCCTTCACCCTCACCTTCTCACTTTCCCAACCGGGGATCACTATGTTTCTAATAAATCCAGATCTAGAGGTTCTACCGGAACTCTCACCAATGACTTGCGATGCCATATCAAGGATTAGCTCACGTTGACTAGGCTTGGTAATATGTTCTAAAGGAGAAGAAACTATCGTGGTTAGATATCCTATCAGCTCCTGCTTTCTATAAGACAACTCACGCACTTCGATAAGCTTATTCTCGGTACCAAGTATGGAACTTTGACCTCTTAACCATTCCAACGCTTTCTCGAGGTACAATGGTGATATATTCTTCTCTCTAAGAAATTCCTCAACACCCGCCACTGGTACCGTCTCTTGCATGCCGAAATTCGTCTCCTCACCCTTCGTAAGCAAATTTAAGATCACATAGAGGACCTCAAACGGCGGTGATAGGGATATCCTTGGAAGATCAAGGATGTCCACAGAAGTGTCAATCGGCAGCTCTGACTTCACTCTTTCTTCTTTAACTTCGTTTCCATAATCCTCATTACAACACGTTCTCACCGGATCCAGTAAATCAAACACATCAAAGCCTGGCATGGCTCTTCGGCTGTCACTCAACTTCAACTGGTTCTTCTCCCAGGGAGGAGAGGTGGGGAACTCATCATCCTTCGAACGGTTTCTCGGTGTGAGCACCGCCGTGTTTACACTGCCTGAAAAGTTTACAACGCGTCAGAGGAATTGGCGTACGTGAGGAACGGGAACCTGATAACTGATGGATTGGCTAGCTAATTAGGAGTAAACTTTATCAGCCGAAACTCGAACAGTCAGACATCCGGATTGAAGGTTAACTGAGAGACACATTCACCACTTACCCGCCCAATAATTTCCCATACTCGCATACTAATTCTCTTCACTCTCGTTCGGTCACTCGTTAGCCATGACTGAGCTACCCCCATACCATTTTACTACCAGTGAAATCAACTTCCTTGCAGAACAAGAATCGATCACAATACTCCCCAGATATACATTTAATGGTACACGTCTGATAGGGCCAAGACTACCGAACCTAAAGGCATTACATAGACAGCAGGTTCCTGTATGGATAGCGTTGATCCTAAAGAAACAGGATAGATGTAACGTGGTGATACCTGACTGGCTAAGCGTGAGTTTCCTCAAGCAGAGATACGATGAAGAAGTGAATCAGCCGAACAATTTCTCGGAAATGCCGTGGCACTGGCTACCGATAGCCAAGATGCTACTTGAAAAGTGCAGTGACGATTTTATAGATGCTACACATGAGGTTAGATCAACCTTACAAGATCTACGGGAGATTCGACAACTAAAGGCAAGAAAAGGTATCAAAGAGTTGAACGAGGTGTATCTTCAATTAGATGGGTTAAGTCTAATGGAGATCAATGAGATTAGACCGTTTATCATCGAGTCAATGAACCAGCTTCGCATCCTATCGCAAAGTGTTAAGGGTAATGGCCAATTTACTGGTATTGAAGAGGCTGCGGAGAAGGAAGATGTTAGTGGATTACTTGATGAGTCTGAAGTTGGGGACTATACTAGGGATTCAACCAAGGATAGTATTGCTAGAGATACCGCTACGACCGACAGTGTTGCAAGAGATTCCATAAGAGGCAGCGGTGTGAGGTCTCATAAACCTGACACCAGCTACGGCGATACGAGGGATGAGAATGATGATGATGATGATGAAGATAGTGATGTTGAGTATAAGAAGAGCTGACCTAGATGTCACATAGAGCGTAAATATCAGAACTATTTAATCCAAATATGTCTAACCGAGAGCAGATTTGGAGTACCACCAAATTTTTTCAGCCTTTATTTAATATTCCTTCGATCTTCCCAACTGGTGATTTCATTTACGGTATCTATAAGCGCTCAACATATACCGCTACCAAACTAAACATGTCGCTTGCACTGAGATGGATTGCACCTGGTCGTGGTCTACAAACTGCCGCAATCAGAGGCCTTCCCCTTGCTTACCATCAAAGGTTCTCATCCTTCGGATATAGAAGGTATTCTACTGAGACCGATGAACAATCTACTGAAGATGAAGACAAGCTTTCCAAAGCCACCTCTCCTAAGAAGATGAAACAACAGAGACCTACAATTGCGAAGGTGGGTATTCCATTTGAACCTTTCATTCCTCCTAGATGGTCCAGACTACCCAATCCTATAACCTCCCCAATTCTCTATGCCAAATGTTTCTTCAAGAAGATCTATATGTCATGCTATAATTGGGTGCAAGTTTATCAATTTAAGAGAAACATGGGTAAGGGTTACAAGCCTAACTTCCTCAAGTGGAAGAATGAAGCTATAGAGGATTACGTGAAGGTGAACAAGGCCTTCAGTGAAAGAAAGCTGGAAAAGGCACGTGATCTCATGGCAGAATATGTCTATTTTGCGTTAGGACGTCGTCAAAAGCAGCTTCCAAAGAACACGAGTTTGGGATGGGAACTTGTTCGCTTCAACAGTCAACCGAAATTGGTTACTTTCCATACTTTCCCGCACGACGATGGATCAATCTTACTTTCTCAGATTGTGTACAAGTTTGATACTAAGCAAAAGATGATTATCAAGAAGAGAAATTCTCCAGAATTCACGGAAAAGGTGAGAGATTTGGTTGAATATTTGGCCTTTAATGTCGATCCATATACCGACAGGGTGGTTATTGCAGGTTCTGTGTTCGAAAGCATTCCACAAAGGGGACTTTCTCAGACCGCCATGCCTTCCCAGGAGGAGACTATTAATTGTATGGTCAGAAATGGTGATATCTATAGGCCGGAACCATCATATGAGGAGAAGTTAGCAGAGGTTAAGGCGAGTAAGAGTTCCTGATCGATCATGGTAAGGAAGTTAGATACTTTGATTGGTCAACCAAGATGTTTAATTTAACCTGTAAATACATATATAAATGCAAATATAGCACATCTACGTAGAATTATCGCTTGTGATTAAATAGTGCCGGAGGCACTAAGTGCCTACACTATATGATTTGCGTGAGCTCTCTCCAACTCATCAACGGTACTACTACTTCCATTATTCCCATCATTCTCATCGTCACTCTGATTACCATTATAGGTTCCACTCTCCTCGTCATCTGATACGCTTAACAAACTCATCTCCTGTTCCAAGCCGTTGGACATTTCCTGCTCAATGACAGATTGATAAGAAGGTAATTCCTCCCCATCGAAGACTAATGACGATCGACTTGGATTGTGGGGACTATTAGAACCCGAACCAAGTGCAGAATCGATCGACAAATATGGATGGTTTGATACAGACTGACGATGTGCAGCGGCAGAGAGTTGACTATTTCCAACGACAGAATGATGGCTGACGACCCTCTTAGCAAACAAGTCATCAGATGTGAGACCAGCAGTGACACTGGAGCCATTTGGTTGAGCTGCCACAGAGCTCGAATTGAGATATGGGGATTCTTCAGCGCGGGAAAGCGGCGATATTGAAAGAGCAGAAAATGGAGACTGAGAAACTACCATCGTGGAATCGACAGTTTCACCTTCAATGTTGCTATAAGAAGTGGGAACGCCAAATCCCATTCCGTTCATTGGAGACCCTGGTTGTAAAACAGCCTCTTCGAACGTCGGAAGCTGCGGTTCCATAGAAGAAGAATCTGTACTGTCCATCTGTGCAAATGAGAAACCCTGTTTGGCGGCGGGGGCATCAAATGTCGACGATTTGACAGCATAGTCATAGGAGGGAAGCTCAGTTGTCTCTGACACACAGAATGGAGAAACAAAGACAATAGGAGTATCGACAATGACCTCATAATGGTGCATCTTTGGACCATCTGGAGTAATAACGAAAGGATCAGGCTTACTTATCCGGAAGCACACTTGAAGTCTATGACGGATCCTAACGTTATGGAAAGTGGTATCTGGGAAGAACGTGTACAATCTGATTTTATCTTCATCAGACATTGATGCAACACTTTCCGCATTGGCAGCCGTAGTATAGAAGTTATGATGAACCCTAGCTGAGGAAAGCATTGACGTCAACGTAGGAGACTTCGAGACCCATGAAGTTACGTCGTCTGGGGCTATCCCTTCAGGTTCAGGCGTCGCAGCATCGCTACCTTCTCCCTTGCTAGTAGCATTTCCCGAATTCACAGAAAAGATTGACAGAACATCATTCGAGTCATTACCCAGGTCATCACCGGAATCGCGCAACTCACTCAAGTCGGTGGCCCCCTTTGTCAGATTCTTATGAACGGCCTTCACAAAGTGAAACTCATCGTTGGCAGTGAATGTGAGTGGACATTGAATCTTCACCGGGTTAGTGATGATAACATCATTCTTATCTCGATATGATACCCTCGGGGACTTAGAGATATCAGGGTGCGAATCATCTGGTGCCTCATCAAAACCTGTACTCTTATAACAGCACGTGAGAAGGTTATCGTCCACACAACCTTTCACCACCTGTGAGCAGAGAGGTGGATATTCAGACCGGGAAGGTCTATCACGAGCATTTATCTCAAGCAGTGTGATTACCCTTTCCTTAACACCGGATCTATCCAAACCTCCTACATCTTCCTCGTACTTGGTATCTCTGGAAATGTAAGTGGCCCTCTCAATGATGTTGATTTTGATTCTTTTGAGACACAAACCTTTCATCATTGGAATCAACTTCATCTGAAGTAAGAATGAACGAGGTCTCAGGAACTGATCGCTAACGGTGTACATAGGAGACAACTGAATATACTTTCTGGGAAGAAGTAACTCGTAGTTAAGGGCATCGTTCCACACCTTGTTGACGTAGATTGACTTATTAAGCGTAGATGTAGCATCCGAAGGTGGAAGTCTCACCACAGGCAAGCTATAAGTGTAGCTTAATATACTTCCTGCTGCACCCAAACCCTTCGACTTCAAGCTATTTAGGAACCCACCAGATGTACTTGACTGCGATGATCTGGCACTCGATTGGCGATGTAAGCCAAGCTTTTTAAGCAACGATGACTTGATCAGCGAATGACTGCCTCTACGAGATGGGGGCTGTTGCTGTTGTTGTTCCTGTGGAGGACGATGAAGTGGGTCCAATGCCGAGTCCTCAAACTTAGAATGATGTATAGGAGACGAAAGTGCCATTGGAGGCATCTGCAAAGAAGGCTGATATGGCTGTTTATCGAGCTGAACGTCGAATCTATGAACGACGGACCCCATTGGAGTTAGGACTGTCTCTGGAGTGTTGACGGGATATGCTATAGGAAGCATGAATACGTAGTAACCCGGTTGAAAAGTCTTCGCCTGAACTGGTTCCATTCCATCAAACAGACTACGCGAGGTATCACGATCCTTATCAGGACCTTCCAATTCATCGGCATATTCTGCAGGATCCAACAGATCGTAGACACGAATCTCTTGCGTCGGAGATTCCGAAAATACGGCGTCTTTCAGAGTGGATGTCATAGTAGAACTTTCAGAATCGGTATTAAAGTCAAAGGAGATATCATCCTCGTCGTAAGCACGAAATGGAATGAAGCAGTCAGGGTTCCTCAAATCCAGGTTCCAATCAAGATCCTTAGAAACACGATACTGCTCTCTAAACTGAGGCTTCTTCACTCCATTACCAGGAACGGGAATCCCTTGAAGCCAACGCGTCTTAGCATCCGTATGGTAATCAGCTCTAACGATCGGATTCATGGTCTCCTCCTTCACAAGCTTGACAATAACACAGAAAGTATGGCATGTTACATTATGGTGATGATGACCACGCATAAGCTCTGTCGCAGTAGTGGTAGTCGTGGTGGCTCGTGAAATAGCAGCTCCAAAACTACGAGGATCATACTCGTTACCCTGATTATCGCCATTCTCGGCATCATCGTCATCATCATCGTCATCGTCAACTGCACCATCATCCCCTTCCTCGTCTTCATCACCAGCATAATTGTCTGGGTATACATTTGAATTATCCCCGTCACCTTCACCATCTACGCTATCACGAGACCTTCTTTGTCTTCTTTTCCGCCGATATGGATTGAAAGGAAGAAACAAGATCTGCCCGTTGCTTGTGATGAAGACATCAACATTTCTTGAACTAGACCGTGTGGCAAGCTTTATGAGACTTCTACTAGTACCCAACTTGTTCTGCTTTAACTTAAGAGGATTCACGTTTAATCCCTGTTGTGTTAGATATGCAATCAACCGCCTGTTATACGATTTGAGATTATTCTTGATATAATCAGGTCCAGGTTCACTAATTAGGTCATCAATGCTCAGAGCATCATTGTCAATAGAGTTATGGGACGAAATACTGCCTAGGGAACCTAGAGATCTACTTGAAGCCAGATCAATAGATTGCATAGGTACTGAGCCACTGCTTCTTCTCTTAGACGTTATAGGACTCTGCGACAGAGACAGCGAAAGGCTTTTCCTTCCCGGTGATCTTACACTTCTCAGGGGAGAAGGTTTCAATGGAACCGATGATGTAATGCTGTAACTAGAAGGAGACATAGGTTCTGGACCCGCATATGAAATGGGTCGTGAAGAACTTGACGACATGCTGAAAGCGACCAGAGATGGTATGAAGAATAAGGAATGTAGGAATGCTTGAAACGATATGGGAAGTTGTCAACGTTGCTTATCAACTACCGCAAACCGCTAAAGCCTTATATTAAGTGGGATAAAGACGACTGCTATAGGCGCACATATATATCTATATTATAAAATCATGCCTCGAATTTGAAATCTCTATATACTCATTTTCCTGCCTCCCCCGTATTCGCGATTTTACACAGCCATTGAAGGAAGCAGAGGGGGTGGCAGGTAGGCGGAGGTTGGGGGAAGGAACGAGGAGCAAACATGAGGAAACGCAAGTTAAGGTAATGGTGAACAAGCTGAGGCAAGCAAGATGAGACTGGATAACCGTCCCTTCTGGTTGGCATTAAGCAAGCTTTAGAACGTGACCTTACGCAAGCCACATTGCAGAGTTTAAATTTGACAGATTCAGCCTAAAAGAAAAAAAAAATTACCCCCACATTTTGCTGCTAAAGGAAGGTGCCCATCTTCATTGTTCGCCGAACTAGTCCGGCGGTTTTGAAATAGTCTACAATTATTAGCGTCCGTGCACGAGATAGGTTCTTCTGACCTTCCTGATTCTGACGTGGTGACCTTGATGTAGTTCAGCGAAACTTCACTTCACAATACTCGACTTCACAGTACTCCACTCCACAGTGCTTCACCCTCGTTTGGTTTGCGACACTCGGCTATGTCTCTCTTAAAAGGACTTCAGATACTACTCATTCCAAGAGTAAACACTTCGGTTGAGAAATACAGATTAAAGATATGGAGAGATCAAGGGGCCGATATTAAGGATCTTCGATACCTAAGGCAGGCCAATAAAAATGCATGGAAGGACTTACATATAGTGGTGAATGATTTGGCAAAGGAGGCCGAAAGAGAGAAAGCCATTGAAAAGATCAAGACCAAAGATAAGTCGCTCTCGTTCGTTAAGACGGAATGGCTATTGGAATCTTTGAATGCTAACAAGGTTTTATCCCCCACCAAGTTTCTATATGAGGAAGTAGGAGATACAGTTGGACCGAAGCAGAAAAGACGGAAAGTTGTAAAAGATAATGCGTCCAAGGAGGGGAAATTGAACCAGATTGAAGGTATTATATCCATCCTTACCAGAAATAGAGACCACCGTAAGCTTTCTGATGCGGAGGAAAGTCATCTTCGAACGAACAGCTTAGTCGCAGCGAAATTTCGAGAGATGATTGATGTACTACAGCTTGAACAGTTAATTGATTCGACTGCCGAATTCCGGGTCATCCAATACAGAAATGCCTTGAATACGATCCAGACGATCACGGATCCGATAAGATCTGGAAAGGATTTACAGAAATATTATGGGTTCGGCAAGTCTTTACAGCAACATGTAGATGAGATTATACAGACTGGAACGTTCGTTAAGTTAGAACATTTGAAGAAGGAGGTTAAAGAAAGTGATGATTTGAATATGGTAGCTGAGGTATGTGAAATACACGGATTTGGGCCAGTAACAGCGTATAAGCTGGTGAAGACGTACGACATTAAGAAAGTGAGCGATCTTGTCGACAATGAGGAGATCTACAAGACTCTTAGTTATCAACAGAAAATAGGCTTGAAATATAGAGAGGATTGGCTTGAGAGAATGCTGAGATCTGAGGTTACCACATTATATGAGAGGATTCTTGAGATCGTTAAGAAGAATCCACTAGTGAATGAAGAACAGCAACCCGAGATAAGGATTACAGGATCTTATTTAAGGGGCAGTAAAGATTGCGGAGACATTGATCTGATTTTATTTCAGAGGGGGCTTAACGATACTGAGAAGTTGCAGGACCTTCTCTACAAGTTAGTAACTCTTCTTAAGGAGGAGGAGTTTATTAATTGTGAGCTTACAGAGATTGGGCCTAATAGCAACAAGTTCAATGGAGGATGTGTTTCCGGTGCTAAATGTCGAAGAATCGATATTATTGCTGTGGAATATCAACGATTAGGAGCAGCTATGATTTATTTTGTCGGTAACGACACTTTCAACCGAGGAGTCCGTCTAATTGCAGGGTTGAAAGGTATGCATTTAAGCGATAGAGGATTAACTAAGATTGAGGAAGGGAAAAAGGATATCATGATCGAAAGCTTTGATGAAAGGAAGATTCTTGATTTGTTGGGAGTAGGCTGGGTAGAATATACGGACAGGAATGTATAAGTGAGAGTTGTTCAAAGTCTGATAGAAGCCAAAATCCCTGTACTTGGCTTCGCTCACTGGCCCATTCTGCCAATTTCTCACCCTCAATTGCAGGGTTTTTAAGCTTCATGGATATTTTTTTGGTCCCCCCCTCTCCCTCAAACGCGGTCACTTTGCTACATACCAACATCAATCAGATCATTTGATGGATCATTAATCCTCGCTTTCTCTTCATATTCTCATCATTCATTCATTCGTTTAATAATGCCTGACGAGAGTAAGAGACCGGCCAGGTTGGACCTCTCTAAAGTGAATCTGGAATTACCAGGTCGTAAGAGTGATTTTAGATTACCCTCTTCTTCTCTAAGTCCGCGTGACACTCATTCCGTGTTGCAGAAGAGCAGGCAGATTGCCTTACAGCAAAGGAGAATAATCGGGTCCGCTATTACTCCATCGCCATTATCAAGCACGAGCTCACCGTCATCAGCTTCAGTTTCTGCGGCAAACGGGGGTAGTACCTTCAGTACAAGGAGTAGTGATCAAGAGAGTAGTACTGCCACCTCATCGTATCATAATGATGTTGAAAATAATCATAATGGACCGGGGAGACTTCCTTCGAGGAAGCGAATGCGACGTAATGCACCTCCACAACGTCTTCGAATTCCTTCCAAATCGTATCTGCTTCGAGAGCCTGTTCAGTCTGCTCCCATCGATGGAGTCAGCGGAAGGAATGTACGTCGTAGGATACCGATGGTGGCACCAATGGCAACACCAATGGCTATGCAGAGAGGAATGCAGGCGATGCAACCAATGCGTATACCAGGACGTCCCGGCTATATTATGATGGTTCCAATGGTTGCGCAGACTCCTGTTACTGTTAAAGGTGGGACGGTTCAACCAACGGTAATTGATCGATCTGTGGTTGACGACGTGTATATGGATGCTCTTAACAGAAAAATTGCTAGTAAGGGAAGGGAGGATGGAGAGCAACAGGAGGGTGAGGCAGCGGAAGAAGAGGAGCAAGAAGCAGAGGGAGCAGAGAAGGGAGAAGGAGTAGAAAAGGAAGAAGAAAGTGATGATGACTCTGATTCTGATGATGTGGAAGCGAAGGCTATTGAAGAGGGAGCCGCTAATCAACCAGATATCATCAGAGGAGTTTTACAGATTTCCAATAAAGCGTACAATTATAGTGTTGCGGTGACTGGAGATGAAGATGAAGATAGGAAGCATTTCCATGATGTGATGGAGGTGGTATGGAAGAACTATATGAAATAGCGGGTAAACCATAACCCAAGTACATAGATGTATAATACCAGACAACGATGACTGATGCTGGGAAATGTCAACACTAATATAATGAACAAACATGATGTCCGGGATGAGTAGGACTTCCGATCCCTCATGTCGTTCGGAGGGCCTGTTTTTGGTACACTGGATGAAAAATTTAATCTGCCTTAAGCGGCTGTTCAGCGGGATGTACTTCAGCGAATTTTTCACCCCGCAGACTTCCTTCTTCTACAGCTCCTCCTTTGTGGTCCCTCTTACTGAATCCGTTCTGTCGTATGTTCAGAAGTAACGTCACCTGGTACTGGGCGGCGGGTCGTGCTGCAGGTCGTGCTGTCTTTAGGCGGTCACAGTTTTCAAGACGTTGGCTAAATACAGATACACACATAGATACCCCTACAGCAGCTGCCAAATCACAACTCATAAGACAAGTATTTGATGACGACACCTTTTGGCATAAGTTTAATGGCTCTTCTCTCACCGATAGGGTCTCCATACTTGGATACATTGGTGGATCGCAGAGCACACCTCTGGGATTGTTCGAAAACCCATACTTAAAGAAGCCATCAGGACTAAGACAATTCAGCGCTGAGGCACTAGAGAAGGCCAACCTTCTTACTAAACGCATTATAGAAGATGATTCCCCGGAAGGATTACGCAACTGTGTGAGGAATTTAGATAGACTTAGTGATATATTATGCCGAGTCATCGATCTCTGTGAGTTTGTACGTGTCGTCCATCCAGATCAATCATTTGTTAAGGCAGCGCAGAGTTGTCACGAACAGATGTTTGAATTCATGAATGTTCTAAACACTTCCGAAGGACTATTTTTGAAATTAGAACGGGTCCTATCGGATAAGACTATCTGTTCTCAAATGTCTGAAGAAGAACTCGCGGTTGGTAAGCTGTTGTACGCTGACTTCAAGCAATCTGGTATTGACTTGGATCAGAAGACAAGGCAAGGGTTTGTGGAATTAAGTCAATACATTGCTATGACAGGCCAGGCATTCAATAATGGTGTTTCCGAGACCGATGCAGAGTATGCTGTGGTACCAAAGAAATATCTTCGTGAAGGCGATATTCCTAAGGAGTTTGAACAGTCTGTCAGTTACGATAGACATGGAAATTTGCGTGTTCCCGTTTATGGTAGGATTCCATACGAGATTTTAAGGAGTTGTCCTAATAGAAACATTAGGGAACGTATTTGGGTATGCTTGCACAGTGTTCCAAAGCCACAAATCCAACTTTTGGAGAGATTATTAAGAAGCAGGGGTATCCTAGCAAGAATGATGGGCAAAGATAGCTATGCGGAATATCAATTGAAAGAAAAGATGGCTAAAAACCCTGCCAATGTGATGATATTCCTTCAGAATCTTCTGAAAGAGACCAAGAAGGGTGTTGCATCCGAAGTACGTACGTTGTACAAGGGATATCCTAATCGGGAGATCGAGAATCCGTCAGCAGAACAACTCTCTAACCTAGTCCGACCTTGGGATAGAGATTATTTAACCACTTTACATATGGTACGTCAGAAATCGAGTAATTTAGAGGATATCTCTGCATATTTCTCGGTGGGAACGGTGGTGGCAGGACTTTCTTCACTTTTCAAATCTATTTATGGGATAGAATTAAGGCCAAAGCCTGTCCAGAAGGACGAAACTTGGTCTGGCGACGTACGGAAGTTTGAGGTAGTCAGCGAGGATGAAGGACTCGTTGGAATTATTTATATGGATCTCTTCTACAGAGAGAACAAGACTCCTACCCCTGCGCATTTTACAGTTTGCTGTTCAAGAAAGATTTATCCTGAAGAACTGGATACAAAGGATCCATTCAATTTAAAGAGAAGAACATTCCAAACGACGGAGCACGAAGGTGAAATATACCAATTGCCAGTGATTTCTGTTGTTTACAACTTCTTCCCTGATTATTATGTATCATCCCGTCTTGATGACTCTGCCCCTACTTTGCTAACACTTAATCAAGTGGGCACCTTATTCCATGAGATGGGTCATGCCATGCACTCGATGCTAGGTAGAACAAACCTTCATAACGTTAGCGGAACCAGATGTGTGACGGATTTCGTCGAGTTACCCTCAATTCTTACCGAACAATTTGCCAAGGATGAAAGAGTGCTACTTTCATTTGCTAGACATTATAGAACCGGCAAACGTTTACCGCTAAGCCTTCTACGAAAGCATGAGACTGATAACGACTTCCTCAACCAGTCAGAGACTTTCGGCCAAATAAAAATGGCTATGTTGGATGAGATTCTTCATTCGAGCGCTGTCTTTGCAGAGGATTTCGACGTGGTGAAGATTTATCATCAACTTGAGAGCGAGATGGGATTCTTCAATGATTCTCTGTCGAATTGGCCTGGAAGATTCGGTCACTTATATTCCTATGGATCGGTATATTATTCCTACTTATTAGATCGAGCAATTGCGGCCAAGATTTGGGAGCATTTGTTTGAAAAGGATCCCATGAGTAGGGTCAGTGGTGAAAAGTTTAAGACCGAGGTTCTTCGTTGGGGTGGTTGCAAAGACCCATGGAATATGGTGGCTAACGTATTGGATAAACCGGAGTTAGAGAAAGGAGATTTGGAAGCCATGCAGTATATCGGAAAGGTGACTACTATTTGAATTATAGACCTTGTAATAAGCATATATCTAGATATCCATTGTGTAGATGTCGATTGGGCGCGTCGATCGACGCCTTCCAGAAGGATCCAACATTTTCTTTTCTTCGCCGAGAAGGCAAATAAGGGAGGGTTGACCATAAGACCATACGAAGGAAGGAAGAAGCTGTCGGTATTCTTCTGCTCCAGCAATTGACATGACTGATATTACCATTACTATTAAGTAAGTATATGAAGTGTTCAGGCAGAATGGCCGACTACTTGGGTCGTCAACCGACGGTCCCTCGTCGGCTCCCGTGATCTTTCTCTCGGCTTCTTTACTAACACTCTCGTAGAACGGCTGGGGATAAGAAACATCAGGCAACGATATCCACATCTGCTACAGTCGGAGCTTTGAAGGAGCAGCTAGCAAAGGATCTTGATATCCCTGTGGAAAGACAGCGATTAATCTATTCGGGTAAGGTGCTCAAGGATGGAGATACAATTGAATCTTACAACATTAAAGATGGACATGCTCTTCATTTGGTGAAGGGAGCCGCAAAGCCCGGATCTTCGGCAACTACAAGCACTGCAAATGCAACGGAAAATGATAGTACTTCTGCTACGGGAAGAAGCACAACTCCTCCTTCCAACGTTCCTAGTAACATTGCCTCTGGACAGAGTTCATTTGATCCGCTAGCTGGATTAACCAGCGCTAGATATGCAGGATACAATGTTCCTATGCCTACGTTGGAACAGATGGGGCTGAATGCTGATGGGATGCAGATGCCTGACGAAAACCAGATCGAGCAAATGATGGAGAATCCTCTGTTCCAAGAAGGAATGAGAAGTATGCTTTCAGATCCTCAGATGCTTGATTATATGATTCAGCAATCTCCTCAATTGAGGGCCATGGGCCCTATGGCTAGGGAGATGTTTCAAAGTGAGTATTTCCGTAACATGATGACAAACCCACATGCTCTGAGGTCTATGATGCAGTTCCAAAGAATGATGAATCAGGGTGCTGGTGCAGAAGGTGCCGGTGCGCAGGGAAGCTTCCCTGCCCCAGGGAATGCTGACTCCGGTGCAACGACAACGACAGCAACTACCCCGTCCACCACCACAGCAACTCCATCGACAGCTACTAATCCATCCACCCCAGCCAATGCTTCCACTGCGCTTCCTCCTAATCCATTTGCGGCGCTCTTTGGAAACCCTGCTGCGGCAAATGTTGCTGCAGGTCAGAGCGGAAATGCCGCTTCTACTGGTGCCGGTGCTACTCCCCCTCCTCCAAATCCATTTGCCAACCCAAACTTGTGGAACATGCTTGGGGCAATGTCAGGAGGTGCCAACGCTTCACAACCAGCCCCAGCTCCAGTGGATAACAGACCGCCTGAGGAAGTGTATCAATCACAGCTTCGACAGTTGAACGATATGGGATTCTTTGATTTCGACCGCAATGTGCGGGCATTGAGAAGAAGCGGAGGCTCTGTTGAAGGTGCAATCGATGAACTATTGAATGGTGCTGTCTAAGATATGTGTATTGTCTTTACTTAATTAGAGAAATTTCGTGAAATGTAGGTTTAGAAATTGGCTCTGCGGTGGATACCTACTGCGTACGAGGATGACATTGTGGTTGCATTTCAGATCAGATTACTGCCTATTCTGGTTCTTGAATACCTTGAGCAGCCTTCTGACCTAACTGTATTGGAATTGGATGCTTCGTCTTCTTATTTTCTCTTGCTAGAAAATGCTGTTTGCTTATCTCTGATCATCGAATGGTGGTTACTAGTGTCGAGCTTCATTCTAATTAATCTCGGCTGTAGAAATATGTAGCCCACACTATTAAAATACTACTTTTGCTTTGTCTTCGTTTCTTCCTTCCTGCAATGATACGAACAGTTTTCAGTGGCAACAAGGGCTTTTATATACCTGATCCCCGGAGAAGCTCACCTCATGAAGCGATTGAATTAACAACAAGATTAATAACTGATGGATTTGACCAACTCGAGTGGCAGAGCTGTCAAGAGATGGGCCTGTTGAAAGATACTGCTTATAGAAGTCAGTCAGATTACTCGGAGGATGATTTGACGACTCATACCAGTTTGTTTGGCAAGGAACTGAGCAGTGACGATGATTGCTTAGAAGAGAGAGGAGGGAAGCATAGACTGCGGAAGAGTAAGAAGAGACTAACAAAATTGGAAAGAAAGGACTTAAAACAGCAAAAGAGAAAGCTACGACTGGAGAAGAGATCCGGTAAACGCAGGAGAAATGACGATTACAGTGATAATGGATCTAAAGTGGCTCACTTAAAGAAGTTGTTTGAGGAGGCAATGGAGATGATCGATGGACCCAGAACTTTGAAATTTACTAATATCATTCTACGGAAAGAGGATTTGGAGGCATTGCTAGACGATGAATGGTTGGATGACAATGTGATTGGATTCATCTACGAATATCTCAACGCAACGCAGACGATACCAACACTTCGAAGGAGGATCAAGTATGGTGGTGAAGACATGATCAATAATTCTGTGATACTTCTACTACCTACGTTCTCGTTTCTTTTAGCCAATGATACGAATCCGTTAGGTTTGAAGGATGTTCTACCTAATTTAGAAACGGCATCATTCATATTCATGCCTGTTAACGATAACATTGATTTTGATGTTGCCGAGGGAGGATCACACTGGTCTCTTATCATCTTCTGCCCTAAGGATCGTAAGGCATTTATATATGATTCCCTCTACGATGCTAATGAGACAGAATCATTACAATTGGTGAGAAACACGGAAAAATTGCTCAATATCAAGATGGATGTTATCACTGATAAGCACACTCCTCAGCAAATTAATGGGTCTGATTGTGGGGTTCTTGCCTCAGCAATTACTGCCCTATTATTGGATAGAATAATCAATGTTAAAGATAATACGATGATTAATTTGAGTTTGAGGGATGTTGCAATAAGTGCAATAGATGCTAGGATCTTCATTCTAGCTACGATTGTCAGGTTGATGAGGGAGGAAAGAGAGGAGGGAGGAGAGGAGGGAAGAACATGGGAGGAATGAGCAGCGTAGTGATCTAATGAGTCGAGCATTACTTGAGTAGGCTGGTAAGCCCAATAGATACGATAGCTGTACTACTAAACTACATAGATAAATAGATAGATAAATTTACTAGATCACGCTCGGTCTGCATTTCTATAGTGCGTTTCTCGTTTTCAGCCTTCTACTGAGATATGATTTTTCCTGCTTCATACAGCTCTCTCTACAGATATCCCCTTCTGCAATCTATTACCTTTACCATCAGTTCTCTTCGATGAGTGCAACGTAAGTCAACAGCGGTTATAGCATGCCCTCTATTCTCCACCTTACTAACTATCGCCAGACAAAATAATGAGGCCCCGATAGGATACGTTACGCCGGAGTTCCCATCACTCCATTGGCCGTTAGGGGCTTCCAAGATGAAGTACAATAGAGCATTTCTCTACTATACGGAAGATGTATGGAAGTTCTGCGTGTTCTGGTCACTTATCATGATGATTGGCTTCTATACGGCAGCCACGGTTATTGCCATTCTAACTCATTATAGAGGTACCAGCTATAACTTGTATATGAAAGGAAGCAGACGGATCGATGATGAACGTCAGGCAGATGACAACACAGAGGTGGCGAAGTTTGCCAGAAGCGAGAATAGGAGTCTTATATCACGGATGGTGACGAGCAATAAGAAGTATCTACCACTGGTGGTGGTCGTTTACATAATTGTTGGAGCTTTCGAAGGATTTGTGGCAGGTTCATTGATAGGAGTTTTGGTGAGTGCCATATACAACAGTGGACAGTTTAAGATGACAACGTGGTTGCCGTTTGTTTACTCGCTCATAGTGGCCCTCTTTAACGTTATCTCTTCGTATTCGCTGACGAGTACGCTAATGTAACGAAGATACGAGCGCCAGCGAATAGCGAGTGTTTTGGGTAGGTAGTCGATCCATTCGAATGGGTCCCGGGTATACCTAAAGAGAAATTGCTGAGCATGGCAAGGTTACGGGTCTTTTTATCTGGAGGAATCCAAGATATTTATACGGTGAATGACGGCAAAGCAGCACGCGAGCGAAGTAAGGATGGCTCACGTTAGATAGCTCATGATCATTATCTACTAATCCTTCAACTTGGTCAGTCATTCACAAATAGCCATTAATAATGTTATACACCCAAGAAAATAAAAAATATAGCAAATAGTTAAGCAAAGAAGTTACTCGAAACTCTTAGCAGTCAAAACAATACATCTTAACTTCACCGTTCTCCAAGCCACAAACGATTCTCGAATCGCCTAAAGCAACGCAGCTGATCGGAGAAACATGACCACCAAATGTATGCATACATTGACCAGTCTGTAAGTCCCAAACCTTGATGGTCCTATCATGTGCTCCACTAACAATTCGGAAAGTATCTGCTGCAATAGACCAGACTCCCTCAATATGGCCGAATTGGGTCCGAATACACTTACCAGTGTGAACATCCCATAACTTGATGGTGTTATCCAAAGAAGCTGTTAACATATGAGTCGGAAGACACGCAATATCAAGTAACTTATCGTTGCAGTTGCAATCATCTTCAGCATCATGATTCTCATGGGTGTCATGAGTCTCGGCTTCAGGCACTGTATGCTCCTGAACATCAGTGATTAATTTGTCCTTGACCGTAAATGGAATGACGCATTGGATCTGACCAATATGACCATTATTTTCAACTCCTCCAAACACTTTGAGACATTTGTTGGTACGTAAGTCCCAGAGACGAACCGTGGCATCATCAGAAGCAGTAAATAGGGTTCTGCTCTTCGTATGAATCTTAACAGAAGTAACCCAATCAGTGTGACCACGGAGAGTGTAGCATGTTCTGGTATCGACATGCCACACTTTCACAGTAGAGTCTGCAGAGCCAGAAACGATCAACTTGTCATGGAAACCAACGCTTATCACACCCTCGCTGTGTCCAGTATAGGTAGAAATACACTGGCCTGTACGATAGTTCCAGACCTTGATAGTACCATCAAGTCCACCTGAGATTAGCTTCTGATCGTCGAAAGCCAATGTACGAACACCCCGCGTATGACCAGTAAGGGTTCTTAGGAGCTTTCCAGTGTCAACGTTCCAAATCTTGATCGTCTTATCATAAGAACCAGTCATTAGCAGGTTGTTGTTATCATACTGACAACAGAGTACACCATCACTGTGACCTTCAAACTTGCGGATCTTATAGACGCCTTTTCTCCAGTTTCTTTCAACTTTATACCGCTCCGAATAAACTGCCTTCCATGGTCTCGTACGTCTCTGTTTTTTAGCCTGCCGTGATTGTTCTGTGATAGCACGGCATTCTTCCAAAGGTGGAGGGATGTGAAGAGAATCTTCAGTTTTCAGTTCGCTGATCGCTCCAGAGGTAGAGGAAGCACTGCCTACTCCATCAACGTCCTCAATTTTCCGCTTTCTAGATGGAGTCTCACGGAGCTTCTTCACAGCCATTAAAGGAAGTCCCCAGCCGCACTGAGGACACTTCCTGTCAATATGCTGTTCACACATATGACGCCAGACACGGTCATCATCGGCCATTTGCTTCCATTTGACGGAAACCTGTGCAGCACTGCATAAGCTTTGGCAGTCCAAATAACATAGGACTTTCAAAGCTAGCTCGTTGGGTAACGTCTCAATGAAATCGATACGGATGAGCTTAGAAACTTCCTGTGAAATCAGTGAAAGCTGTGGGAAACAACACATCGTTAACAGACCTTGCAATATCAAGGATCTTTGTTGATTAGGAGCAGCCGAGAAAATCGACCAGACATGCGATATTGCCTCTTGGTCAGCTCTAGGCAGTTTCTCCAACTTCTTCTGAATCTCTGTCATCTTAATCTCGTCAGCGGCCTTGTTACAACGAACTTTAGGGTTGTGCCTATAACAGTAATGGTGCTCCTCGTCAGGAGAATTGATGGTATCGTCAGTAATATGATTGTTTAGAAAGGGAGTGACTATGGAACCGCGGAATGGGCCAAAACTAAACGAAGAGAGTGGAGGTATAGAAGGTAGTGATCCAGCGGCAGTAGTGGTACTGTGAGTAGTAGTGGTACCGGAGGGGTCACCAACCGAGCCAGTAAGAGACTTTGCGGACTTGTTAGACTTAACGACAGCTCTGTCTGGTTTCGTATTCGCTGTCTTGCCTTGCTTTTTGTTTGGGGTATCTTTGTTTGAGTCAGCGGAATGAGTAAGTTTCTCCAAGGTTCCAGAGTCCTTCTTAGCAGAGGCCGAACACGGCACACGGAACGGCTGCATAGAAGACATCGCAGTAGGGAATCAGAGAACTGTTGAAGTAGGATGAAATTTCAGAAAACTGTCGGGAGAAGGGCTAACGTCTGAACGTGTTACTACAAGGCGAGGCGTGTTCTATCTTGTACTCTAAATGAACCTATTACATCACTGTGGCAGACAAGAAACCAGGTTGCAACTCGCATCTTTTTCTTATCAAGCTCTGCCCGAGATTCTGCCGAATAAAGTGTGGCTGGATTGAAAAATTTGGTGTGATCTACGTCACGAGAATTTGTGTAAGTGAGAACATAGCTTATTCAGGATTGGGGGTATTTCTAATTTGGTCCTAGGAAACTGAGTACCTCACTAACTGGGCCTAGCAAGTAGAGAATGTATTGTATTAATATTCTGGAATTGGCCTGTGTGAAACTAATTAAGAAAGAAAACACTTCCTAATCTATGTATTTTAAGCCTCACAATATACATAACCTAGGTAACCTAGCTTCACCTCGGAAACGTTGAGACGAGACGCCTGAACGAGCTTATTCTAGTATGAGCCCTAAAGCAGCCTTACAAACTAGGAGGTGTTGCGGACCAAAAGAATCTGTGAGCGTCAGAGTCCAGGAAAGCGGGGCATTACTATAGTCACGTATTTCTAGCCTCAGCACCCCAAACTCCAGCAGTAGATTCCAAGAAACCTAAATAATGACTTCGCATAAGCCCCATTTCACTCCAATGTTCCGTCGCCTTCCGCTAGACTTCCGCTGGCCTCCAATCTATTCAAGCTCCTTCAGATATTCACCACTTATCCTCCGGATTCTTCTTATATGCCAAATACTCATCCTCATTATAGATGCTCAACTCTGTCTCATTCTCAATTCCATAATCCTGAAGCACCTTCTTCTCATCCTTCAAATCTAATACCCAATCATCGTCATGGTCCATATTAATCACCAAGTTTACAGTCTTGGTTCCATGTGCATGTGTATAGATCTTGATCGTATCAAACTTCACTGTTCGGAACGGTCTTAAACTTCCCTCCGTATTGATTGTATGTATAATGCTGTCGAAGAATTGCCTTGCCGTAGTATGCTCGGCATCCACGTGATGAAACACATGATTTTTCACGTTCCTATATGGAAATGACTTAATTATTCGAACTGTCAAAACAATATCGGTGGCTATAGTATGTTAGTAACGGATCCCAATGAGAATTCACACTGTACTACTCACATGGACGTGCCGAACTTGTCAACGGCTCCTCAAGATCATAGTCCGTCATGACGTTTCAAACCCAAGAAACTTGTCAAATAGTCGCCATCTCATAGAATATTTGTCAAGCTCCAATAGATCAATAAGGTATCTGGTGTAAAGATGCAATAATAAGATTCCCCTTCCCTCCTGGCCCCCCCCCCACCTCAGTCCTCGTCAGATCCAATTCGGCATCCATCTCATTCTAGGCGAAATATATGCCAAACTCTACAGCACTTCTTTCTTCTGCCGCTCCTTTTTCTTCCTTGTCTTCTTATTCTCTATCTTCTGTATCAGCTCTAGACGCACCACATCACCTTTCCCCCTCGGACTCACCCGATTAGGCCCCTATGAGGTAAGGAATCTTAAAAAAATGCACTCAATTTCCTATTTAGGTATGAAAACATTGAACAATTACAGACGGAAAGAGCCCTATATGCACAACGGACGATTCTTAAAACGAGATCTCTGCGGCCAAAAAAAAAAACTTCGACTTTGATCTGATCTACTTTTCATGGAAATGTCTTATGGCATAGCTGGACTTATCACGCATCATTTAGACCAGCAAAGGGACAAGCGAAACATACCACTTCACCGTTTCTAAGAAGATATATATACAGGCCCTATATATATACATTCCAAGATCAATATCGTTGTCAGATCACATTCATCCACAGTTTCATTCCCTGAAGGAACTTACTTCGGTCGTTGGTTACCTACTTTCTTGACTCTCATTCACTCTCTGACGGACGAACCGACTTTTGTTAGTTAGTTCGTCGGCTCGTTTTGCTCGTTATGCCTCTACGGATCACCTTCGTCCTCTACATCATCTTATGCATATCCTACTCACTTTCATGCGTCTCTGCTGTCCAACTCAGCAGGACTATCCCCTTAAGTGGTAAGAATGCTGCGGCGCTCAATACACGAATTACCCAAAGAAGGCATGAACTTAATTCTCTCAAAAATAGTTTGGATACTTCGACGCCTGGATTCTTCGGTTCTGGAGTTTCGAAGTCAAAATTGAAGGAGATAGATCAGGCAGTTGCAAAGTTGAAATCGGCCGTTAATGAATATCTGATATGTAATTCATGCCTCAGATATTATGTAGGTGATTTTGTCGATTTTGCTGAACTTGATCAGTCGCCCGGTGGGTATACTGGATTATTGATTGCAATCAATTTAAAGTTGGAAGACACACCTGATGACAAATTGCAGTCTCTTAATATGAATGTCATGGACGAACAGAAAAACATTCTCAGGCGTAAGAATGACATCCGTGACAGGAACATTCACATGGCGATAGATTTCCCCGTGATCAGTAAGGATAGAGAATCTTATTCAGATCAATATATAGACGTTTGCTTCGAGAATTTGAAGGTTGATCGGTCATGGAATTCCCATCCAAGAGGTATCGATTCATCCATGTCAATCGATTTTGGTTTACCGTCAATAGCGTCTAATTATGAGAAGTCCAATCAAAAGATGAGCGAGATTCAGAAGGAATTCCAAAAGACCGAGGGTCTCATCGAATCTATAGTACAGAAGATGTACTTTGATATGGCCAAATCTGAGACAGAGCTCAGAGACGTTAATGAAGATACCTATAACAAGCAGACGATGTTGTTTGTTGCGACCATAGTCACACTCTGTGTGTCCACACTTGGTGAGACATATTGGTTGAAGAGGTATTTAGAGACTCATCATCTCGTTTAACTTAATGCTGGTCAGAGAGTTAATTGAACGTTATATTACCATTTTCATTCGTTACACCCCTTACTTACACTCCTTTCACTCACTACCTACCAACTTTGCTTCCGCGAGATCTTTCCCAATTCAGGTTAGTTCTCAATAACTTTTAGAATTCGTAAGCATGCACCTCATAGAATCACACTGTTCGGGGCTGTAGCATCAACTATGTCATTATCGGTACTAATAACAGTACTGATAACAGGGCCTGTGCTTGCGGGAATATCCAAATCCTTTTCGCTTATAGCAGAACCTCTACTCTCAAGCTCAAGATCAATAGCTACCACTCTAAGCTTCTGATTATCGATGACCTTCTCGTTACCTCTTATGCTATCTTTATAAAGCTTAACATCATCGTCTGTTACCTTCTCATATCCGTTATCTGTATCATCATCGTCGTCTCCTAATGAGTCCCTATTTGCCTTCTCTATATCATTATTCATCAAATCTGTCATTAAGCCATTGGATTGCTCTAGCTTTGCAACGGAGTTAGTCAATCTTCTCTTCACGGTATTTAATTGTTCATTGGTTAGGTCACGAATAGCAGCCGAAAAGTCGTTAATTTCAATTGGCCTTTGAATGTCCGACATCGTAGTTGAGTTGGGTGATAGTAGAAGAACAGGAAGAAGAAGAAGAAGGGGAGGAAGAAAAGAAAGGAAAAACAACGTACGGAATCCATCGATCGAACTTTATACGGTCAAGCACATGTCCTGTATCCCCGCATTAATGCACAGAATCAGTGACCTAACGGGAGCGCTCGCTGAGTTAAGAGAGCCGGAAAAAATTAGTGTGCGTGCGGTGGGTCTAGCATATTTTTCAGGCAATGAGTTAACAATCCCCGTCTTTTGCCCCGTTGTTACCCTTTCCTATTCCCGTCACCCACCTCTCTACTCATGCTGTGTCGTCCCTACTTGCGTAAGATCGGCGGATCCTTCCTTGGGAGAGCTTTTATTCGACCATGGAATATGCATAGTTATGGGACGCAGACGCAGTCAATCCCCTCCGAAGAACAGAAGGTGGTAAACTTCATACATCCGGCATTACTAAAGAAGGCTGCCAGCTTGCAGGATGAATTGAAGAAATTGGAGGTCAAAATATCATCGGGTAAAGAATTCAATTTAGATGATTCCAAACGATACTCTGAACTATCGTCCATTGATGGTGTGTACAAGGGGTATCAAGAGAGTAAGGATAACTATGAGGAACTTAACTCAATGATTGAAGATGAATCATTGAAGCAAGAGGCAGAAAAGGAACTGGAAACCGTAATTCCTGATCTTAACAGTGCAATAGATAAGTTAAAGTCGAAGTTACTTGAGCCCCATCCATTTGCCAATAGAGCATGTATATTAGAGCTAAGGCCCGGTGCTGGAGGTCATGAAGCTGATATATTCACCCAGGACCTTCTTGAGATGTACATTCGATACTGCCAGTTACATCGTTGGCACTATGAGGTACTTTCTAGAACAGATCATGACTCTGGAAACGGTATTATGGAGGCAACACTTGAGGTTAATGAACCTGGATCATACGAAAGGTTAAGACATGAAGCTGGCGTTCATAGAGTTCAAAGAATACCAGAAACTGAGACAAAGGGAAGGGTTCAAACTTCCGCTGCTGGTGTAATTGTTTTACCAAAGATTGATGATGATAAGCTTGATCCCCAGGCAAGGAAATTTGCTCCTGGTGAGCTTCGTATTGACGTCATGAGGGCATCTGGTGCGGGAGGTCAACATGTGAATAAGACAGAATCTGCAGTTAGACTTATTCATATTCCTACAGGTATTATAGTTCGTATCCAAGATGATCGATCACAGCATAGAAATAAAGAGAGAGCATTTGAAGTTATGAGAGCAAGGTTGGCAGAGAAGGAGTTGCGAGAGAAAACGGAAAGGAACGAAAAGGTCAGAAATGGTCAAGTTTCTTCGGTGGATAGAAGTGATAAGATACGCACGTACAACTTCCAACAGAATAGGATTACTGATCATCGATGTAATTTTACGTTGTATGATTTGGAGGGATGTATGAATGGGACTAGATTGGACGACGTGATTGATAAGGTCGCACAGAAAGAGGTCGATGAAAGGGCTGAAGAGTTGACGAAGGAACTCACAAACGAAGTGAATTAGTCGGCCGGTGAGATATGAATTTGAGGGACCAACGATCCATGATCCCCACCACTACCTTTATAGACCTGTACATAGTTTATAGATCACTTTAGATTAGTCCATAATCTCATATCGACGCGACGATGGACGTCGAACTATTTTGCCTCTCGCGGCGAACTGAAAATATCGAGGGCCAAAGCGATGCCAACAGTGTTCTTATTATCTTCTTCTCCTTAAAACTCACCACACAATGCCAGAAGCACAGATCATTCCATCTATTACGGACGCTCGTAAGGCGGTCAAGGATAAAGACTATGATAAAGCCGAGACAATATACTGGGCCATTATAGACAATGATCCCTCCAAGCTTCAATTGGACTCTGTCTCCAAACATGAGAAGCTTGTTGAGTCGCAGGAATCGTCTATCGTTGAAATTGGTGAATTGTACCATGAACAGAAGGCAGTGGACAAATTATTGGAGCTTCTTCGTAGGGCTAGGGAGATTATGAGGAACACATTTGCCAAATCGAAAACTGCCAAAGTGATTAAGACCTTGATAGATCTAGTTGAAACGATCGGTACCGATAACGCCATTGACTTATCGATTCAGGTGACAAAGGAGTGTATTGATTGGGCAGTTGAGGAGAAGAGAACTTTCCTTCGCCAGTCTTTACAGGTGAGACTAGCTGGTTTGTATTACAAGAAGAAGAACTATCAGGAGGCGCTATCTCTTATCAACAAGCTTGTCAAAGAGTTCCGGAAATTAGATGATAAGAGTTCATTGGTCGAGGTTCAATTGCTTGAATCAAAGACGTATTTCCAGCTAAAGAACTTTTCTAAATCCAGAGCTTCACTTACGTCTGCTAGAACTTCTGCAAATGCCATCTACTGCCCAAGTAACACTCAGGCAGAGCTGGATCTTATGAGCGGTATTTTGCATGCTGAAGATAAGGATTTCAAGACCGCTTACTCTTACTTCTTTGAATCCTTTGAGAACTACCAGCTTCACGAATCCTCGCCAGAGAACGACGCGGCTCTTATCAAGGTGTTGAAATATATGCTTCTTTGCAAGATCATGTTGAATTCTATTGATGATGTCAACAAACTTCTAGGAAATAAGAACACTGCCGACTTTGTTAATAATAAGGATATCGAGGCAATGAAGGCTGTCTCAGTGGCTCATTCACACCGTTCTTTGAAAGAGTTGGAGGATTGCTTGAAGACATACAACAGGGAATTGACTCAGGACGTGATTATTAGGTCACACTTATCCGACTTGTACGATTCGCTATTCCAGCAGAATTTGTTGAAGCTTATCGAGCCTTACTCATGCATAGAAATAACCCATATATGCTCAATGATCGGCCTTCCGAAGAATGTCATCGAATCGAAATTGAGTAACATGATCTTAGACAAAGTGTTTTATGGAGTCTTGGATCAAGGTAACGGATACTTGATCATCTACGATGAACCAAAGAAAGATGAGACTTATGACCTCAGCTTGGAGATCATCAAGAACATGTCGAACCTTGTTGATCTGTTGTACGAGAAGGCATCTTCTTTAGATTAGGCTAATTAATAAATCAACTACACGTATATCCCATTCCGTCTCTCTCCAAATGACTTACAACTGATCTCAGCGAACTTCTGTAAAAATGGCTTCAACTCACCGGTGGAGCTTAAGATCTCGTAGAACTTGTACCTGTTGTCGGCGAGTAAATTGATCAGGCCAACGGCCTGTCTAAACAACACTTCCTCGCTGAGGTAGCTGTACTCGACTAGAAGGTCAAAGAGAGTAGAAAATATCGTAGGAATGTAGATCCGCCTCAATTCTTGGTACACTTCTATGTCCGACTTCTCCTCTATCGTAATATCATTCACAAGATCATACATCCAACTCTTCAAAAGCTCATCCAATGAAGCTGCCAACCTTATCACCTTCTGTAGATTTTCCCCATTATCGTTATCGTCCTCGTCAATTTCGAAGTGATTGATCATATTAAAGCTGTCAATCAAGTGCTGATATTGAATCAACTCGCCGATCTTGGACTTTGACACAAGATATGGCTTCAAAGTTTCATCACTCTCATCATCTATTATACTTGTCTTCCGTCTGTAATCGTCAATCACCTTCCTTAGTGTAATAGTACCCATGAACTCAATGGCGGCCTGTAGCTTACCACACGCTAGGAATCTCCGGATCAACATGACAATCGACTCCAAACAGTCTGAAGCCATTCCAGAGTCGTAAAACCAGTAAATAGACGAATAGAGCTTCTTGTCAGTTGCGTTGACGCTGTTATCCAAAGCGATCTCTTGATCAACGGGATACAACGAACCCGTGTCATCGAACGACCTTGCCACAGAATCTCTTAGTATTGCTTCCAATGGAAGATTTAATTGACGCATTAGCTTTAGCTGTGATTCTCTTTCCTCCTGTGTAAACTCATAGGTTGTCAAGAAATGTGAATAAACTTCTATAAGACTCTTATCGTCTGGAATGTAAGAAACATATATGGGGATCTGATCATACTGCTTGTATAAGGCCAATCTCACCATGTATGACCTTAATATTTTGGTATACTCAGAATTGGAAGCAACTTTGCTACCATATATAAGTTGCAAGAGGATGGCCAAGTGAGTGAATATTCTTAGCAAATATGTGTTCAATTCATTTCCTTCACTTGAATCCGCCACTATGTTATTCAAAAAGTCCATTGCATTGGACATTAACGTCTGAACATTATCAGATATAACCGATCCAATCATGACTCTAATCGGATGTTCACTCTGCTTTCGAATAGAGAGAAGTTTATCAACTGCTAGCTTGTTTAGTATATCATCGACACCTTTTGACGCCCTTGGAGGAGATGGCAATGATGATATCATATCGACGTCAGATAGTTTGGACAGTTGCTTATAAGAGTCCAACAACTTATCCTCCAATCTACTTTGGAACAAGTTATTAAGGTATAACAGGAGCTTCTGTTCCCATGAAGTCACTAGGGATTCACAAGATAAGAAGTCCCCACACATGTACCCATAGCATGCTCTTTCATACTCGGACTCAACCGATTCGGTCAACTTATAGACAGCTCTTCTCCAAAGAAGCTTGTGTTTAATTCCAATTGGTTTGGATTCGAAGTCCCCAAGGTCAACAGCCGGATCAATATAGTCCTGGAGCCCGCAGGTGATCAACGCGAAATCCCAATTATTAGTCTCACTGCAGAGATCGTTCAACTGTGATGTGTTTCCTGATAGTAATAGATCGAAGGCCTTCTTAAAAAATAGCGAATCCTCTCGAATGTCTCTCTGATCCACCTTAAGTCCAGTTCTCGTAGGAGAATCCATATCAAGCTGCTCTGATTGAAAGCTCATCTTGGTGTTTAACCATTTCGAAACCTGCAAATCTTTAACGTCAACATCGGCATCATTGTTAAGATCCAAGTTAGAACTTTGGGAGAGCGACTTCCAGACAGTATATATCTGTAGTAATGAACTGTCCTGTGAGAGTATCTTATCCTGTAATACTGTATTAGATGTGTAAGAACAAACCTGACCTTCCAAACTAACTCGAAGATCTGCTTCGTTACCCTTCTCACTGCTTCCATCCACCATCATATCCTTTGAGAACTTAACATCAAGTAGAGATTCTATTAAAGCCCAGAGTCTGCTCTCCAAAACCCAATTCTGTAGATGATCCTCATTCTGTTCATCATTCTCATATGTTTGCAAGAGCTGCTTATAACTGATTCGTTTGAAGTTATCAATTACATCTCCAAGTTGACTTTCTCCGAAGTTTAATCTAAAGTCCTTTAGGACTCGAGCAAAAGAGATCTGAACATTGTCATTCTCAACATGCTCTTCAGTAGCAGCATCCATCGGCCCATCGATGTCCATTGCAGAAACCATTGGTAGAGCAATTATATGCTTAAACCTTGTATTTACAAAAGGTACAAGCAAAACCCTTGTGTTCCTCAAAGGGGCTTTGAAAAATTTAGGTAATTAAGGAATCCGCGTTGAAAAATGGCAGGTATCTAAGATCGAAAGGACCGACCAGATTACGTGGTCTGTGACCTTGTCATGATCATATTAGTATCATTCTGCGACACTTATGAATATCTAACATAGTCAGAATCATCGGCTGCTTCACTATGACTTGTTTGTGTTCCCTGCCTCTTTCCATCGAGGTCCGAGTCTCAGTTTCCACTTTCAGCCTTCTCTCACTAGCTCAGTCCGCGAAAACACACCGACTTTTTTAGTGTGCTGTCAGCGGTTTCACTTGTTCTTTCTGCCTGTTCTTTCAGACGTCAATTCCAGCTTAAGTACATACAATGGTTGAAGTGTCGCTGACAGTTGGAAAACTGGATGCGTCATTAGCGCTCTTGCTTACCAAAGATCACCATCTAATTGAATTCCCTACAATCTTACTACCAGACGGAATCAGTACTGGGTCTATCGTGAGGATCAATTGTGACAGGGATTACAGTGAAGAAGATTTAGAAAACAAGCAGTTTGATAGATTACAGGAAGAGATATATGATACATTTGGAAAGCACGAGCCAAAGAGTCCCGTGTTAAACGTTGTGAATGTGACGCAGACATCATGTGTTTTAGAATGGGAGCCATTGGAACTAGGTACAGCGGAGTTGAAATCATTAACTTTGTTCAAGAATGGTAGTAAGTTGGGACAAATTAAGAGTGCAATTCTGAAGAAGAACATTAAATTGAGTGGATTACCAGTGGATACACAATATAGATTCCAACTCCGTATGGATACTACCGCCGGAATCTATCACTCAAACATGATAGAATTAAGAACTCATAAGATGACCGATCTCAGCGGTATATCGATTTGTATTGGTACCATTGACTTGAGCAAGGAGGGCCAGTTTACCTTGCAAGATATTGAAGATGTCGTTAGCAAGATTGGATCACGACCACTTAGCAAAGCTGTTCGAATTGATACCACCCAGTTTGTGTGTACGGAACCTAGTGGAGCTGAATATGAGAAGGCAAAGAGTATGAATATACCTGTCGTTAGACCCGAATGGTTGAAAGCGTGCGAATTGGAGAGAAGAATTGTTGGGGTCAACAAGTTCTATCTAAATGCCGAGAATCCTATTTGGAAGGAAAAGGATTTCTGGAATAGAGTGGTTCCTGAGGCTAAAGTTGAGGCTGCTGCTGCTGAGGAGAAGCCTAAGGAAGCAGAAGGCGTCGCGGACGAGCACAAGGAGGCAGAGGTATCTGCCGTGGAGAAAGTTCCAACTGTAGAACCGGCTGGTGTTGAAGAAGCCGGAGAAACGGTGGAAACTGTGGAAACTGTGGAAGCCAGGCACTCTGAACAGCCCGAACAACCTGAACAAAATGAGCCATCTATTGAACCACCTGCTGAAGAGGCGGAGGCTCCTGTGGTGACGTCCATTGAGGAGCCAGAAAAGGCTGAAAAATCCATTGAGGAGGCTGCAGAAAAGCCTATTGAGACTACAGAGAATCCTATCGAGACACCAGATGAGCGCCGTACCGAGCAGCCTTCTGCACAACCCGAGCCCGAGAATATTGAGAACGATAGTTCTACCAAAGAACCATTACAGGAAAGGCCACTACCCGAAGTTCCAGAAGAACAGCCTGAAAGCCAGCTAGATTCTAATCAAGCAGATGAATCCAGAGAGACACTGCCAACGCCGACAGAGCCAAAAGGAAGTCCGGTCGAAGAATTAGAAGAGCCAGAAATATTAAGGAATCTTGGTCAGGAAACTCAAGAACCAGAGCAGACTGAACAGTTGGAGAAGACTGAAGAGCCAGAGAAGGTCGAGGAACCAGAGAAGGTGGAGGAACCAGAGAAGGTGGAGGAACCAGAGAAGACTGAAGAGCCAGAGAAGGTCGAGGAACCACAGGAGGCCGAGGAATCAGAAGAACCAGAGGAAAAGGAGAACACGGAAGATGCAGGAGAATCTGCCGAGGAAGATAGCGAGGAGAGGACCTCCCCCCAACCGCAGGAAAAGAGCCACCAAGTAAAGAAGAAGAATAAGAAGAAGCACAATAAGAAGAAGGGAAGGAAATGATTAGCTGCCCGCAAATTTGATAAGTATTTACCGAACTCGATCCATTAAGGTTATAAAACTGTAGATGATTAAATATGACTGCTCTATTCACCGAAGAGTCTTCTGACTCTTCTCAACACGGAGTCCTTTTCTGGGTCATAAGGATGATCCTTTGATGGAATCTCTAGTATAGCAGGAAAAGGTTTCGTGAAGGTATCGATCAGTAACCTGATCTTATCAGCCAAATGCTGGTTGATTAAAAGTATGGCAATGTCATCTCTGGTTGTGAATTCAGTGTATTTCTTCTCCAAGTCCTCAACCTTTGTACTCTCAGAAGTCACAAAGAAGTTCTTCTCCTTGCCTGGCTCATTGGTGACTTGACCGATACCAGCCAAAAGCATACCAGTGATGGTATCTTCATCGCCAATGGCCGCCACCAACGTTCTATGTTTCGTAGATTCAGATATGGCCGACATCTTGCTCAATTAGTTGTCCAATTAGCAGCTACCTTCGTTCGTCTTCGATGTGCTGCTGCTCTCTTTCTGCGGCGCTGGATTTCGTATTGTAAGCCGGGTCTAATTGACACGATTTTGATATTGACAGCTAGCACCGCCGAATTTTTCAGTTTTACCCTTTCCTTCCGAAATGAAAGTCTGGCAACATTCAAGCTTGACGCTCCTTATCTAACCTCATTCACTTGAACATGAGAATGTCGATGATAACCAGAAGTGGCTCAGTGAGGCAGGTGACTTCTGCTTTGAGATTTTTCAGTACTACAAGTGTGACCCTTTCGGGACATTCGAAATGGGACAATATTAAGCATAAGAAAGCTGCCAACGATGCGGCAAAGGCAGCCAGCTCGTTCAAGATGTCATCCAAGATTACAGTTTTGGCGAAGATGGGAGGTGTCGATATGTCGAGGAATTTACAGTTGGCATATGCAGTTGAAAAGGCCAAGAGTCTGAGTATTCCGAAAAGAGTGATCGAGAATGCCATCAAGAGAGGAAATGGTGAGCTGAAGAACGGCAACAAGGTCGAATCGGTAACATACGAGGGATTAGGACCAGGTGGAGTTGCAGTTGTGATCGAAGCTATCACGGATAATAAGAATAGAACCATTGGTATGATAAGACCATGCTTTAATAAGTATAATTCGAACATGACTCCCACTGCGTATATGTTTGATAAGAAGGGATTGATTCTTGTTGATCTAGGCGAAACGGAATTTGATGAGGCATTCGATGATTTGCTTGAGATGGGTTGTGAAGATATCAATGAAATCGAAGTTGATGAAGGAGAAACTGAAGGTGAGAATGGTGATGGTAGTAGACTTGTCGAGCTAGTCACCGATCCCAAGGAGTTTGGTAAGATTGCCAATGCTGTGAAAGATCAGGGAAAGTATAAGATAAAGGAGATGGAGATTGGATACGTTGCAAAGGAAGATATGAAGACGGAGATCACCAATGAAGATACCAGAGAAAGCTTTGATAAATTTATTCAATCCGTTGAAGAATTGGATGATGTTGAAAAGGTTTATACCAACGTTGATTAGGCGGGCATACACTTAGATATATATAATCTGTAAATAGTAAGCAAAAATGAACACTACGTCAACAGTTTAGGGAGTAAGAACTTGCTTTATTCCTTGGTACAAAACATTGCATTGAAAATAATAGTAGGAAGGGAAAGTTTTGAGAAAATAGCAGTAACTGAGTCAAAAGAAAACCAAAAGTGCCACCGTTGGGGCATAACACCAGTTAGTGATTGATCTATTTGGTGTTGCTCTGTTTAAGAACCTCTTCCAACTTCTCATTGTGCTGAGGAACCTTTCTTCCCAACTTCAAATCTTGATCGTAACGTAAATGCTTCCAAGAGAAGTAAGTTGCTGAGCAAATAACGAGACCGGTCACGAAGTACAATGGGTACAATTCAGGAGGGATTCTTCTACCACTCTAAATGGAAAATGCGATGTTAGTATGTTGCTTGACAGTGAATGGTGCCGAGGGTAAAAGCTGTAGGGTGCGAGACGCAGGAGAGCGATCTGCAGGCGGTATGATTGCGAACCCCCCTACCCAGTTGTATTATTCGTGGGGGCCGCTGGTATTCGACGTTCCCTATGTAGCCGTCACGTCAGGACAAAATCCAATTGGCATTCCTTTGTACCACCACCGTCCTTTCACTTAGCATTGCATCCCCTCCGCAAAAACTTTATACATACCTGGTTAGTAGCCTCGGCCATACGAGTGTAACTAGGTCTCATCATGGACTTGAAGCCCGGTCTCATGGATGCGATGAAAGAAGCTCTCATTGTGTGATTGAAGAATAGTTATGGTGAAGTAGTCCAGCCAAATAAATAAATAAATAAAGAGAAAGTTGGTCAAGTTACGAGGAAGAAAGTGAAAAAAGGAATAAAATTAGACGGCGTCTACAAAGCGTAAGGTTATCTTAAGTTTTCCCTCTCATTAACACAAAATTTTCCGCAGAGAAAAATCAGTTGTTTTTAGACACTGGAAGTGGAGGTATTCGAGTCCAATCAAAAAAAGCTTAATTGAACTTTGTACGTGGTGAGAGTTTGTGGGGGGGGGGGGGGGGGGAACGAGTAGGTAAGAAATTTGGTAAGCAAGATGAGTTGTGGCCGTTAACAAATTTACTAGCGAAGCTGCAAGTGACTGATGAGTGAAAAGAAATGATGAGTTAATTAGGGGGGTACTAAGCCTGTGACAGAAATGTCAAGTAGGACACCATGTAGGACATGATTATCGGGGATGAGGCGGGTTATTGTAACGGTAATATGAGCAGTAGCTTACCGAGACACCCTTCATTAGCGCCTATATCGAATATAATTCTCACCAATCGACCTGGCGTCGACCGATTCGACGTCGACCGACTTGACATTTTTCAGATCTCCCTCACCTCACCTTGATCAAAATTCTCGTGTAAAAAATTGATTCAGCTTTCTGTTCCATCGTTCCGTTGTTTGCCACCATCATTGCTAGGGTTCTACTTCCTTTCATTGGTGTCTTTCATTAGGTCTTCCCGCCATGGCATCCAGAAACCAAGGGCATCGCCGATCTGGTTCTAAAACTACCGGGGGTTCAAATTCAACTACCTTGCCCTCCGCTAGTAGTGTTAGCTCCTCGCCGGCCTCTACCTCTCCACCTCCATCCTCTGAACTCAATGCTCGTAAGCATATGGATGACCGTCTCTTGTATGGACTTGTCAAATCAATTGGATCTCAAGCAGTCGTTACTCTTAACACTGGTTCTAAGGTCTCCGGTATACTTTATACCGTGGGTGATTTCACCGACGATGGTTCCTTTTCCGTCTGTTTGAAATATCCACTTGACAGTACTAAGTCGTCATCCCGTTCTGCTACAGTTTATCGTTCGGAGTATCTGATTATCTACGATAAGGACGTTGCAATGGTTGATTTGCATCATGTAAACTTCGCCCCAGAATCTGTGGATACCCCAGCTGTGGTGGCATCTGACGAAACCGAACCCGCCAATTCAGAAAATGGTACTTCTGGTTTCAAGACCGATACGGCTATTTCTTCTGCCCACCATGTGTTCAAAGAGCATACATTGCAACGTTGGATGCCCGATGATGGTTTGGATGATGAACCGTTGGAATCTCTTGATGGCGTCAACGACGCGCGTGTAGCACCTGTGTCCGGTCACTCGGGAGGTCGCTGGAACCAATTCGAGACCAACGAACGTAAGTTTGGTATCCATTCAACCTTCGACGAGACTCTTTATACTACAAAGATCTCTAAAGATGGCCCTGACTATGAGAAACGACTCAAGGAGGCTGAAAAAATTGCGCGTGAGATTGAATCCGAAGGAACCCATGGAAGCATTCATCTGGCAGAGGAAAGAGGCCGCCAAGTTGACGATTCCGGAATGGATGAAGAGGATAAGTATTCTGGTGTGCTAAGAGATGAACCCGAAAAGAAGGCTAATGGCATTCACCGGAACGATGACCGAATTCTTATGGGAATGCTAAAAAGCGGCGCAAATGTTCCTGCTGGGTCACCTACCTCTAAGGCAACACCACAGGCTGTTAAGCAGGTTGTCCCCGGTAAATATGCCACCCCAAGACAACGTGCTGCTTTTTACCACAACGATCCGGCTGTCATATACTCATCTGCAGTTTCGAAGTTGCCTGCAAAGCCATCAACTCCAGAGATCTCAGCTTCAAAAGTTACCTTGGCCCCTGACCCAAAGACCAGCACTACCTCCTCTTCAGTTTCCCCCCCTAGCACCGTTCCGAAGAAGCCTCCTGTTAAGGTTGTATCATCTTCACATGCTGCAAAATCTTTCCAACAGCAGCCTGATATTAAGGCCTTGAAGGAATTCTCTGCTCATTTCAAGTTGCCAGGGAAGGTTCCCCAGGATATTCTGCCCTTCATCACGAAGTCTCGTGCACAGCGGGAGAAGACAGAAAAGGGACATCCTGATGCGGACCATGAAGAAAGTAAAACTGAGAATGTACAGAAATCGATTCAAAAGACTGTTCAAAAGCCTGTCGAATCTGCCACGGTTTCCGCTCCAGTTCCGGCCAACGCCGCAACTCCAGTGTCAGCTTCCGCGTCTTCTTCCGTGTCTCCTACTCCATCCACCTCATCGAACACCCAGAGAGCAAATTCCGTTGTCCAGAGACAGCATCACAAATCAGCTATCTCGTTCTTTGGTCCGGACAGACTTCCTGCAGAGGGCTCAAAAACCGATAAAGAGACCCTCAGTGGCAAATTCAATGTCCTACTTAGTGCTAGGATTGAGTACGAAAAACAGGAAAAACCTGACCAGTCCACCGCTAAAGCCACGGTGATCGTTCGAATCGAGAAGCCATTCAATACCGCCCCTACATGGCCTATCACAATTTCTAAATCATACGTCACATTCTTCCCTCGTCAACCGGAATGGGTTCCTCCTCCACCTATGAATCGTAAGATATATCTGCCTTCACAGCCTATGCCAATGCTGGGCCCTCAAAGTATGCCTCCGCCAATGATGATGCCTACTGGAGGTCCTCCTCCGATGATGGATAGATCGCAGCTGTCTCCTCAACAGTCACCTCCTCAATTGAACCAGCCATACTTCCCCATTAGGCATAATAGTGCAGCAGGTCCTGGGAGCCGTAGAGGATCCAGTGGTAGCCATGTTCACCACCATCACCAAGTTCAACAGCAGTCTCAGCCTCCGCTTCAACAACAGCAACAGTCCCTTCCACCTCCTCCTCCACCGCCACAGCTGCAGCAACCAATAGTTCCCGGCTCGCTGGTTCCTCCAGGCCCTTCGGGCCCACAACAGCAGCCTGCTGCTTCTCCACAGATGAGTATGCAAGCAGCAGCACAGATGGGTATGGGTGGCCTGCAAATGGGAGGAATTCCTCAATACCAATTTGTCTATCAGCAGCCGCAGTTCATCCCGATGTACTCACCAGGTCCAATGCCTGTTAATGGACCCATTCCATTCTATCCATCTGCGGCAGGAATGCCTCCTCCTATGATGCCCAATGGTGGAAATGGTCCGAGAAGAAACTCTCGAAGCCAGAACAACTCCCACTACAACCGCTAAGTTGGTCACGGATAACTAATACATATCTATTGCATTATGGGCTGGGCTGGGTGTAAATTAATGGAAATAATTGGAAGTAACGAGTATATAGTAATATTACGATGCATTAGACTGCAAGCAACATTAAGTATCTCCCTAGTAGATCCCAGAGATCGGGTCTAACTTTTCAGGTGGTGCTGGAAAATTTTATTACGATAGCTCGAAGTCCATGATAGTACCAATTCTAACGCCAACTACTCATAACTCGAAGGCCACAAAGTTCCCATGGATACCATAGTAGATTCGGACAGTATTTACAGAATCCTCGGTGGAGTCTACATCTCCTCAGCGAAACCGCTTCTGGAAGACATCGACCTAAGGGCGAAATATGGGATCGAAAACATAGTGTCGGTTCAGAAGGAGCCCATTCCCGAATACTACAAGGATTATAATCGATTACAGGTGCAGATCGATGATCTGGCATCAGAAAACTTGTTCTTACATTTCCAGAAAGTGAATAGATTTATAGATGAATGCTTGCATGGAGAGAAGGAGGGTAAGGTGTTAATTCACTGCAATGCGGGTCGATCTCGTTCTGTCAGCTTCGTTGTTGCTTATTTAATGAAGAGATATCATCTAAATTATAAGCAGGCATTGTATGCCGTTCAGCGGAAGTATCCAAAGGAAGATAAAGTGGGTCCAAATGAAGGGTTCACTAGACAGTTGCAACTATACTACGAGTGTGGTTGTTGCGACGATGTCAAGGAGTTGGATGCAAAGTATCCACAATATAGAGGTTTCAAAATGAGTCTGTTACAGAGAAGTGACGTTACCAGTGATGCTGCATATAAGGATATTAAAGAGGTAGGGGAGAAGGAAGGAGGGTATGTGCTACGGTGCAAGAAATGTGGACAGGTTCTTGCGAACTCTAGGGCAGTGATACCTCATGATCCTCCAAGTGACGAAGATGATAAACAGAAGTATTTCTACAAGACGACTTTCTATTCAAAGGAGGTAGTTGGAGTACAGAAGGCAAGTTCTGAATGTACGCATTTCTTTGTTGAACCTGTGAATTGGATGAAGCCTGAGTTGGGTAAGGGTGAGCTGGAGGGAAGATTTGATTGCTTCAAGTGTGGGTCGAAAATTGGAGGGTATCGGTGGCAGGGATCGAGATGTAGCTGCGGCAGATGGATGGTTCCTGCAATTCATTTGCAGAAGGCCAAAGTGGATAAGGTAATGAACGTCAGGTGAGCCATCTACTGATAAATAATGAGCACTAATTTAATATGTATGATTACTCAACCGTCATATCATGATCTGATGTATCTGCCTCGATGCCATCAAATGGTGACGTGACACCTGTCGTCCCTAGCTGTACGTTCGAACCAATCTGAGTCTGGATTGACGACATTGTCGTTGTCGTTGCCCCAGAATTAGCAGCCGGGTTATTCTGAGTAGCTCCTGGAATCGGAGGAGTAGACGGAAGCCTTGGAATGTTGCGCCGCGTAAAATTGGAGCCTTCTGCAAACAAAAATGAGTGAGCCGACTTCGAATGATCTGCAATTAGATGGTCTGACTGGTATTCTTCTGAAGCCATGAAAAACTGTCCTTCTTCTATTCCTGCCTCAGCTTCTTCTTCGTCATCTCCACTAACTTCCTCAATACCTCTCAATTCTATGTCATTTCCATTTCCCTCTTCAGCATCACTCGTATCTCCCTCCAAGCTATCGTAGTTCCCGCTGACGTCCCTGTCCGAAAGTTCGGCATCCAAGTCAGGACCATCAAGAATAGAAGTTCCTTCGGCACCTTCACCGCTCTCTGAAACCTCTCTATCCGTATCACCAGACTGGTCAATTGCTATGTTTCCAACGTCGTACGACTCGTTGCTAGCGTTCCCTTGAAACGCCTCATTACCAGTGGACCCAGATGCATTAACTCCGCTGTTACCCACATTATTTGTCTCTGTTTCCTCGGGCCGTTGGTCTTGTTCCTCTGCCATTTGCCTCATCGTTCTATTGATCCCAATTGGCTTGAGATAGTCGTATCCAATAAATTGCAGCCTCCTCATCATTTGTAGATGCGAGTCAATCTCAAGGCTCAGCTGATCTAGTGTAGTAGATTCGTCATTGAATCCTGATCCGGTGCCCTCACCTCTAGTATCTACTATTTTCCTTATTCGTGCGGTTGATGCTGTATACTGTAAAGCACCCGCAAAAGCAGGGGTATATGAAGGCATCGAAGGATATTCGTTCGGTTCAAAAACGGGACCAGTGTTTCTGTTGTCACTGCCCTGCTGTCTTTGATTGACAGCTTCCCTGGAGGGTCTGTGGCTCATCCACAGACGATGCACATCTCCTGGCATCAAGTTAGGAACATACATATTGGCGACGGTCTCGAAACAAAGAGAGAAGAGAAGGGTCCCGTCAAGGAGCAGATAAAGGGCAGATCAAAATAGGTAGCCGCGGGGCTCTTTTGGGAGATCGTCGCGTCCGGCCGTTCACAGTTAACTGCTAGAAAAGGGACCTAATGGCTCACATAAAGCAAAGTGCATTGCTAAGCTCAGGTTTAGTACGTCCTTGGTTCGAATGGTATATGTAACCCTTCAATCTACTTAAATTAAATGGCATGAATATCCATCTATCAATATGTATTATTTACAGGATAGCAATGCAAATAAATAGTGTAACCATGAAGGAGAGAAGAAAGAAGGAGGCATTGACTTTCCTTCTTTAAGATAGATAGTAAGAATAGTGTTAGTCAGGGAAGAAAGTGCTCTCTCAGTTTTTCACCTCCAGTCATAAAATTTCATCACTCTCGTCAGCAAGCTCATCTCTACGGAAAAATCTATCCCATTGCCCACTCTTATGCAACATCATTAGTACGAGAACCACCGGCAATTGCCAAATAGAACCCCAGAAAGTCTTCCTTGCATATATACTGGCCTTCTTGATGGCCTCCTCCGTGGGTCCTCCATTGGCTAAAGTAGCCTTTGAGTAGTTTGTATGCTGCTGCCACCAGAACATAAACGACCTGTATGACAAGAAGCCATTAAGAAGGGATGAATCAAGCACAAAATACTTATCGCAGACTCCAAAGTAACTCATACCTATACATATCGGGAACATTAGAAGAGAATACCGAAGTGCAACACGAGCGTTTAACTTAGGATTGACAAACGCAGTCATCACATAACCGGCATTACGATACTCTGTCTTGATATTGTGACTCAAAGAGTTGAAGTGAGGGAACTGCCAGGCGTACAAAAGAGCGGCCAAAAGCCAAGCACCGGGATCGGCCAACGAAGAGCATGCAGCCCATCCCATGAGGGGAGGAATGGCTCCAACGACAGCACCGACCCAGGTGTTCAAGATAGACCTTCTCTTGAGTGAAGTGTACACCCATGAGTAAAGCACTATGTTAAGAAGGCCCAACGCTGCGACGGTAGGATTGACGCCCGTATATAGAATTGCACATCCTATGGTTCCTGTTATGGCGGCAAATTGATAGGCTTCGTTTGGAGTGATCTGGCCACGCACAACCGGCCTTGAGGCTGTTCTCACCATCTGCCTATCAAAGGAAGGTTCTCTTCCCATATTAATGGCATTTGCGGCTCCAGAGGCCATTAAAGTTCCCACAGTAAGGCAAAGGAAAGCGGCAACATTGGTAGGACCTGGTGCTAGCACATACGAGCATGTCGACGAAAGCATAATAAGGAACGAAAGGTGTGGCTTTGTAAGTGCCCAATACGGATCGTAAATCTGTTTCAATGTCAACTTCTCCCCCTGCAAGTACTGCTGAACTACCGATCTGGTTTCTTTCTTACTCGGATTCTTCGGCTTCACCTGAAAGGGTATACGGGCATCACTTGTAGCTTCCAGTGGCACAGGATGACAAAGACTGAGATCTGCTTTCTCTATACGCCGCTTCACGCTATCTGCCGTAGATGACACGGACGGAGAAAATTCCCCTGTAGCCACATTCGGATTCACCGACGAACTGTTTCTTATTCCTGTCCGAAGCTTGTAGTTGGGGCTGAATTGGAAACCACTCTTGTTAAATGTTGCACCAAATTTGGTGGCGTTCAGAACACCATTGGCAAAGTAAAAGTTAGCTGACTTACGTACTTTACTATCATATGAAAAGCGTCTAACAGATGCGGCACGAATACAGGAAGTCGAGTTTTTGGCCAACGGAAGTCTGCTGCAAGGTAAAGTCAGTTTCCACATCGGAAACGTTAATTGTGAGACGCACTTCAAAGTCCTCTCCTATATAGACACGAGAGACTAGCAGTGACGGGCAGACAGAAACAACGGTCAGTATTAAGAAGGAAACCAATAATCTTCCGATAGTCATCCCGCGTGAGCTGAAGGAAGACGCATCAGCTCATTCGCTATAGAATGAGACTAAATTTTTCATCGACGCGTCGAACGGCGTCGCCTACTTCTGATTGCAGCCTATACTCATAACTAACTATACATCGTCTATTTATTATCTTCCTTCTTTGTCGATTCCGAAGTAGTTGTCCTCTTATCGTCTCCCTCTTCTCCTTCTTCTCCTTCTTCTTCTCCCTCTCCCTCTCCCTTCTTTGACTCAGAACCAGCTTCATCCTTGGCCTCCTGCTCATTCTTTCCTCCCTCGGTAGTCTCCTTCTCATTGAATCTCTGGTTTTCGATCTTGTTGTCAATTAAATCGTGGAACGCTATGATCGACCTAACCAAACTACTCACATATAGAAGCATCAACTCATCGTTGGTCTTCACATTGAAAGCATTACTTAACTGTTTGCTCTCTGACTCTATTGTTTCCGTAGTTGCTCTGGCTTCGGAATCGATCTCTTTCAAAGTTTGCTGGCTGACACCGTCCGTTCCGGCGGCTGCAATGGCCTCTTTCTTCTTCTTCATCGATTCCAGTGTGCCCTCCGACAATCCCGATATGTTAGGGAACAAATTGAAAATGTCCTGAAGTTTGCCAAGAATCACATTATTGATCGGTAATTCACCTGCAATCACTCTGTTGATGTAGCTTACAACATTAGTGAGTCTCTCACTTAAAGATGTAAGCGACCTAAAATTGTTGGTTAAATTCAATGCCAAGTTTCCGCATGCTTGATCACGAATATCCCTTAATAAATGTTCAACACCAATCTCCTCAGCTTCCTCTGCCTGAATTATAGATGGTAAATGCAAAAATGTCTTCTCACTGGATGATCCATCCTCCTTAATCTCCTCTATAGCCATATAACAGTCTGTAGGTATGTCTATCTTATCAGTCGAATTCACATCAACAATAAGTAGCAAAGGATTAGGAGTGAACGATTTAAGAATCTCATTGATCTTTAAATCGTTCTGTCTTAATTTAGGCCCAGAATGATACCATCCAATCAGTTTCTCTTTGGCGTTAATCTTCTTGAACATCTCCATCATCGAATCGATGAAGTTATGGTCAAGGAACCAAATGTTAGGGTTCTTCTCATCTTCCTCAAACGGTATAGCAAACGAATTGGTTATTTTAATTAGACTTTTGTCTGAGGAATCTCCCAATATAACTCCAACTACTCTCTTGTTGGCGCTGTTCGTAGAGGTGGTCGACGTCTTCAAAATTCTCTCATAATGATCCACCACCGATAGAAGTACCAATGGAGCCACGGACACCGTGGTATGTTCGTATTGTGACATTCTATAGCTAAATAATTGGAGAAGTAACTAGACCGCCGTGGGCAATCAGCTTCGTTGCCCAGTTTTTCCACATTTTGCCACTTCCATTTTGTGGTGTACGGATTTACCCAAAAGGTGATTAATGTTTAATGTGCACTGGATGGAGCTCATTCTTACTCTCATTTATAATTTTTCACGTTCATATGCGGCAGAAGACCATATTGAAATTTTTTTTGTTGACCTTCTCGTTCCCCTCTGGTGTATTTGACGTGTTTCAGGGATCCTCCACGTCGTTGTGTCACCTCCTAGCGACCTTTTTCTCTCCTTCTTTCCTTCCTCCTTCCTTTCTTCTATACCGAATACTCTCCCTCTGGCCATGGCTTTGAGTCGTAGGCTATTTTTCTTTTCCTCAAGGGTCCGTCCCCTTGTCCCTCCCAATGGTGGACTGTTACGGATTCCTCTGGATCTTTCGAAACCTCTATCCAGAGCTTCTGCAAGTTCATACAATCGCACATTAGTGGCACAGCAACGCCAGCAACGTAAGATGAAGCAAAGAAAGATGTTCATTACACTTGCCCATTTCTCGGTGTATTACTATCATTTTCCCAAGATCCCAAGACCTCACCGGAATGTGCTGTACTATTCACTCGCTTCGTCAAGCACTCTAATTGCAGGTTCAATTAGGCATTTTTCCACCTTTAAGGGTAGTAGAAATGGTGCGCAGGGCGTCTCTGCTGGTGCAAAGTTTCTTTCCAGCACCAGGAAGCGTCTGTTTGATTACGGCAGGCGTCGTCTTGCAACTGCCAGTGGTAGGGCTCCCCAGCTGAAGTTGAAACGTCAAAGACGGTTCCGCAACTTTTTCACTCTAACTACGATCGCCATCATCTTCTTCGGTGTTGTATCAAGGTATGAGTTTACTGAATATGATGATGAAGAGGAGGTCGACGAAGAGACCGTTAAGAAGCAGTCACAGAGAAAGAGGCAGGTTATTAGACCTACCAATGTGCTACTTTATCTTTATTCGAGACTTCCACTCAATGCATTGTCCAGGCTGTGGGGTCAGTTCAATAGCGTAGAGTTACCTCTGTGGTTAAGAGAGCCAGGTTTTAAGTTCTATGCGAGAGTGTTTGGTGTTAACATGGACGAGATGGTAGATCCGGAGTTAAAGCACTATCACAACCTATCAGAATTCTTTTACCGACGTATTCGTCCTGAAACTAGACCTGTCGATCCGGATGCTCAACTCTGTTCTCCATGTGATGGACGGATCATCAAGTTGGGCCTCGTTAAGAACGGCGAGATTGAGCAGGTAAAGGGAATGACTTATGAATTGGAGGCTCTTCTTGGAACTACCAATTCAAAGCTTCTGGCCGAACCATGTCGTACAATCGAATATCCATTACGGGATTCTAAAACCGACGCTGATACTTCTCGTTTCCTTAAGGACTACGAGGAGCATGATCATTCCCAACATGTGAATGAATTAGTCAAGTATGAAGAGGAAGGTGACGTGGCTATTTTTCACCCTTCAGTGGCCGATGTTGTCAAGATCTCTAGCAAGCTTTACCGCCCTCGTAAAGATGATACCCACAAGTTGTACTACGCTGTGATCTATTTGGATCCAGGTGATTACCATCATTTCCATTCCCCAGCAAATTGGGTTGCAACGACTCGTCGTCACTTTGCGGGCGAACTATACTCTGTTGCTCCCTATTTCCAGCGTACTTTCAACAACTTGTTTGTTCTAAATGAGCGGGTGGCCTTATTGGGTTATTGGACTCACGGCTTTTTCAGCATGACTCCTGTTGGCGCAACCAATGTCGGGTCCATCAGGGTCAACTTCGACAAAGACCTAAGCACTAATGTTCCCTATAAGAATGTAGTATATCCGGAAGAAGGGAACCAAAGCCTTGTTGGCAGCAGGAAGAGGGTTAAGAAGAACACTTGCTACGAAGCAACGTACAGCAAGGCTTCCAAGATCTTAGAGGGCCAGCCTTTGTTCAAAGGAGAAGAGATGGGAGGATTTATGCTGGGTTCTACAGTTGTGCTATGCTTTGAGGCACCTGCAGAGTTCGCCTTCAAAGTTAAGGAAGGGGACCATGTCAAGGTTGGGGAAAGGTTTGGATACTTTGGATCAAAGTGAAATTCATATACAGTTAATAACGACTTCAATTCATGCTATCTTCTAGTAATTTCCCATCTTAAGCCTTCTAAAGAGCTCGTTCCGCACATTCTCTATAAATTTCACGTTCAGATAGCTCATATCGTCAGATGCCATCACACCTGCATCATCTTCCTGATTCGGTTTTATATGGTCCAGGTGCTTTTCAAAAGTATCATCATACCCAAAGTCATCTTCATCAGATGCTTCTTCTTCCTCCTCTTTCATCTGCAAATCCAGAATCGTCTCCCGGCTCGATCGCTTTTCATCGATTCGGCATCTATTACGGCGTCTAACTCTAGCCCTGGCTCTTTCCTTCCTTCCCAAGACTTGAATTTTATCCACGTAGTTGAAGAGCAATTTCAAATTCCAGAACTTGTCCACAAAATCTGACTCCAGCATCTTCTCCACCTCAATTTTCAAGTCAATTACAGACGACTCCGTTAGGGCCTTTTCCTCCCCGATATCTCGGAAGTAGAGACCTCTTTCGTAACTCTTCAATCCTTTGAAGATCGATAGGTCTTCAAGGCAGCTCAATGGACCAGTCTTTTTCAATAGATATCCACCTTCGGTGTCTTGCTCTTTGGCTTCTTCTAAGGAGACTAACGAATCAAAATCGAGCTTCAGATTCTGATATTCTGTTCTCTCGTACGCAAATAAGGTTAAGTTTTTCTTGAAGGCATCACACTGCTTCCGATCAGACTTACAGAAGTCAAATTCCACAGAGAAGTACTTCTTGTAGTCTTCGTCGTCAGGGTGACTTTTATCAGCATTCCATCTCCTTCTTCCGTTCGCGCAGGCCGAGATCTTGTGGATCTGGTTCAGCTCCGGTAACAAGCATGGTGAATCAAGGTGAATAATGGAAGTATCATTCAATTCTACATCAACATCAACTTTGATCGGCTGTTTGTCGGCCATATCCCTCACAACAAGGCATCTATTCTCCACCGCTAATGCCCAGAAGTGACGCAGAGCTTGTAGAAGAACTTCAACGCACTCAGACATGCAGTCATAGTTGTTTGTAGAATACACTGGATAAATTGACGTTATAAGCGCCGCAATGCTAAAGTCATCGTCGGTCTTAAAAGCCTGTTGACCGCCACCCAAGAATAAAAAGCCGAGGCCTGTATTAACCGCCATGTAGTTGCCGTAGTTGGTGTACTTATCTGTCGCACCTTGAAGATATCTTAATCGCCTCATGATCTCAAGGTCGCCCGTTCCAGACATAATGATCGAGAGTCCAAGAAGAACAACATCCCGGACGTTTCTCGCACCAATTAACGCTATTCTTTCATCGTAATTCACTGGCTCCAGGGAACAAATTAGCATGAGCTTGTCTAGATAATCTAGTAGAGTTTGCTTTGCAACCAAGTTGCTGGTGGAGGCAAACCTGATAGCAACAGAAAGGAGAATACCTCCGAGAATGTTCAAATACGGAAGTATTTCACTGTCCAATTCGGTGATCGCATCTATATCGTATGATTCACTAACACATACTGCGATCTGTCTCTCCACCCAGCTTTTGGTGGGATCCACAAGATCCCAAAGAACCAAATTACGCGCCATACATCTAAGCATAAGAAAGTCCGGCCTTACATAGTCAAGTAACTGCTTCGTTTTAGGAATGGCTAACTTTTCGGCTGCTTCCAGACTATTGGTCTTGAGGAACATAAACATTAATGCCATTATAGCTCCACCGCAGGACTTATCCAATTCTTCCGGTGTCTCTATATCTTTTATTAATGTCGCCAAGGAAAACAACAGATCAACCACATGCGTATCCGTGCTCTCTTTCAAATACTTTCCCTTTCCTAGATTGATGTACCCAAGAGATATACCAGCTGCAAGTCTGTAACCCTCATTAACAACCTTCTGATCGTTAATGCTTAAGACCGAAGATATCTGTGACAAAAGCATTTCCGTCATACGCCTGTGCTGTGATCCCATATACAACAGACCTATTCCGACAATTCCGGCAGTCTGAACGGGGAGCTGAACATTTAAGTCAGTGGATCCCTGCGGAAGAAGCGCAACGACGTGAACTGACAACACCTTGGTTAGTTTGATATCCATCGTTCCCTTCAAGCTTGCGGCCATTCCCAACAAGAGGCCTATACTCGTAAAACCGTGCTTCGGTCCAAGGTAGTTGTATATGTGCCATTCCTCTAAGCCCTTCAAGTGGCCATTCAATCCCAATCCCAACAAGAATCCGGCATGTTGAGCATTAAGCGTGGCAGGTCTGTTGAAAACGATCCAACCGCCACTAATATCGCTAAAGTCTCTAGATGTCATCAGACCAGCACTAACACCGTTATGGAAATACCCCCAGTCATAAAGATACGAATCAAGAGAATCCTTTTCCAGACTCACGTTAATCATATCAGGAAGAATAAGGGCGTTAAAGTTCATCCTTGGAATGGGAAACTTCTCGGTGACTAACGGCTTCCTGCTGGAGATAAAGACGGCCCCTCTGCCAAGCGGCATAGTCAGAGTCCGGAGAGCAATTTTGGCCCCCAGAGCACGCTGCTTGTTCAACCTGTCATTCTCGTCCATTGACGAAGGTAGCTTCAAAAAGGACGTCTGAACCTTGGAGGTTTGAAGTAATCTTGTCACTTCATAGAATCGACGGTCTTCAGAAAATATCAATCTTGTAACATGAAATTTATCCGCCTCAGCCTGCCCATCCCAAGCAGAGAGCACCTCATTATTGTTGACATATTTCAAGATCTGGGTCATCTCCTTTGCGCCACCACTTTTCAAGTTTTGCGCAGAGATCTGGGATGAAACAAGGGACTCAACGGAAGCCGGATCCCCAAACTGAAGTAGGTCCTTCCTATCTATCAATTTCAACTCTTCAGAATTTAGGTTCCACTGTGATTTGATGTTGTTTTGGCAAAGGGTGATCTGATTCTTCAAAATAATATAAACTCCCGACGGATACGTTTCAAGATCTGATTTCTTGATTCCATAATCTGCCATCATTCTCACCAAGTCCTCTGCTTCGAATTGCGGAGAGATGAGCACCTCAAAGAGCCTGAGAATGTAGAAAGTTCTTGGAATAATGAGTTCATCAATAGTCTCATCTTCTTCCACTAATTGAGAGAATGTGACATATGGTACAATTGAATCTGTGAACAAACTGCTGAGAGACTGGAACAAGTTAGGCGGGGCAGTGATCGGCTGGGCCATAATAATCTTTGCCTGTCGATCAACAAACCTCGAATCGATCATGTAGTACCTGAACCATTCTTCAGACCACCCCATCCAACTGACAAGCTGGCAAAGAAAAACGGACAACTTCCGTGTCCATTCTGCAGCTAGGTTATTCAATCTTAAATCTTCCCTTATCAGGTGAATCGAGAGAACTATTACAGGAAGTAAGCTATCCAACGAATAATCGCCTGCAAAGTCCTTTGCGCTGCTATCCAAAGTTATACTCCTCTTCTGAGCCAATCTCACAAACGGAAGTAGCCTTGTTATGTCATTCCGATTAGCCACATCCCCTGTCAACTGGATGTTCTCCAACAACGAAGTTGAGGAGAGAAGAGTGATAACAAAAAGGTTCCAATCATCACCATACGGAATATGCAAGAACTTATTACCGCACCATCGGAGCCAGAAGAATTCATAAATGTATGAGTTTGCAATGTATTTAAAACTGTCGAGTAAGGTTGAAACAAGACTATCCAGGGGGCTGACGTCTAGATCAAGTAGATAGTGCTTACCATCTTCACAGCGAATCAATAAAGTGGAGTTATAACTGCCATCTAGGGAAGTTATTGGAGGAAACTTTGGAGAAAGATCGATTATTGGAGAGAGCAGTTTCATGAAGGGATTGAAAAGTACAACCTGTGATGCACTTTTTTGCAAGGCAACATATCCAGAATGTCCAGCCTCAATGCAGAAGGAGACAGCATCCCATCCATTAATAGAAAATTTGGACTTGAAAGTAGGTAGACTGACAAGGCTTCCGGGGTTTGTGAAGATGAGGAAATCTATGGTTCTAGATTCTAAATTACAGATCACAAGAGCTTCTTGTTCTTGGTAGGAGATATTAAGGACCTTCAGGTACTTTATATCGGACTTAAATGGGAATGAATTCAACTTGGTAAAGATTATGTCTTTGCGGAGTCTCTGTGTGTCAAATGGGCTCAATCCAAAACTGCCAGAGTTCGGATCCAATTTGAATTCACTCCCTGAAGCCATTCTATCGTACGAAAGAGTAGAAGACGATCTTCTTTGCCTGAACTCCTCTTCAATGGTTCTAGATGTGCTTGGGGTCAATGGTTGATTGCCGCTTGATGAAGAGGCCGTTCTAGTGCTAGCCTTCCTGATGCCCAGATATGATCCTGACTTCTTTCTGGGCCCGCGCGAAGTAGAGAGGTATCTAACATGATACACATTCACCTTATGTTCTAATGGGTTGAGCATGGTAGCCAAGCAATATGCAGAAGTTGCAGGAAAACTTGTTAGCTCTTCTTTGGAAGAGAAGGAGGTTATTGAGGAGGAGGCGATCAGGCCTGGGTCATCCAATGGGTCTAACAAAGTAAGAAAGTTACTTTCCGTAGAAGCATGTGAAGGCAATGGAGTCATATTTAACAAAACTGTTGGAGCTGTGTTTGTATTAGGGATGGTAGTAGTCTCCGGTGGGTTCATCAAAGAATCATGAAGAGAAATGGATATATCTGGCTTCTTATTAATGACGATGCCGTTCTGAAAGGGAAATGCTCTCTTAGTATGAAAGGGGAGAGTAACAACTTTAGATCCTCCATTTTTGCTGTAGACACGTATCTGGTCCTTGAACACGATCACGAGAACACTTTCAAGCGGGTTCTCGGGCTTGGATTGCGATGCGCTTCCCTTCTGCTCGGAATTGAAAGTGGTGTAGAAGCAATCAACAACTTCTGACTCAAAGGAGAAACGCCTGGTTATTATGGTACCATGAGTACAAATGATGGAATTGCCCTGTACAAATAGTAGCTCATTTGGCCCCGCTACAATGACCTTGTAGCTTGAACCATGAAAGCTCTCATCGATAATACTTGAGGAAATTGTCCCTGGATCATGCTGTAAATGGTAGCAAACGAGTCTCGAACCCATTAAAGCTGAAATGTGAAAAAAGAGGGGCACCACAATTTACAATTAATATGAGATCGGCAACAACAGCCTGTAGTAGATCAGCCTGGTAACAAAGGAACGCGAATAGTCTGTTTAAGATACCCGTTTTTCATAGGCGCGACAATATTTCTGCTGCTCAAAGATTACCCGGATGCAGATCAAGCGAGCTGGCGATTCCAGAGAACGTAAACTGGAAGTTAGAGGAGGGATGCTGGGGGGAATCAATCTCCTACAACGGTAAACGGCGAAGCCATAGTCTAAGACTGTACTACGTGAATAGTCTTGATTGGCGTTAGATACTGGAACGCGTAATCTCGTTGTCGTTATGTCATTCTTCAATACAATACGGTAGGTACAGACATGGCATATAAACATGAACCATCTCATACTAACATATCTTTTTTTTAGAGGTTTTACGAGGAGTTCGAAGAAGAAACAACAACCAGAAGGTAATAGGAATGGTGGTAACAAGTATGCGGAGCCTAACTTCGGTAACAACTCGAGTCATTCTTTATTAAATCAGGGAACGCTGTATTCGAACAGTAATGGGTCCTCACCGTCTCTTAGAAGGGCATACTCCCCATCGAAGTCCGTCAGATCTCAGAGGGTGGGAGTCAACCAGAGGCCACAGCAACAGCAACAGCAACAACAACAGCAACAGCAACAGCAGCCACTGCCACAGCAATCACAGCTATCCTCTCAATTACCTCCACAACAGCAGTCCCCTCAGCATCATCATAACCATCAGCACAAGCAGCCGACTCAATCGCAAGCTCAGGCTCAGGCAGCTCAAGTTCAGGCTCAAATTCAAAATGCTGCGCTTCAACCACAGCAGGTCAAGCCACCACTCTTTATGTGTGAGCCATTTGTGAGGACAGCATTAGTGAAGGGATCGTACAAGACGATCGTGCAGTTACCAAAGTATGTTGACTACTATGAATGGCTAGCATTAAATGCATTCGAGTTTTTCAATCACCTTAATAAATTCTACGGCGTGATTGCGGAGCATGTAACTCCAGAAAAGTATCCAAAGATGATGGCGGATCCGAATACCGAATACGTCTGGGTAATGCCCAATGGTAAGACAGTGTCACTTCCTGCATGTCAATATATTGAGTATGCATTGACATGGATGAGTAACAAGATCAATGATCAGTCCGTTTTTCCTACGAAGTCTGGTATGGCCTTCCCACCGCCGTTTGTGAGTGACATTCGAGGAATTTGCAGGCAAATCTTCAGAATCATGGCTCATATATATTGGAATCATTTTGATAAGATTGTACATCTATCTCTGGAGGCTCACTGGAGCTCCTACTTCTCCCACTTCATTTCGTTCGTTAGAGAATTTGATGTCATCGAACCGAAGGAATTAGAACCCCTGTCAGCATTAATCGCCAACCTTGAAATGCAGGGAAAGATCATTAAGGTGGATCATGCTCAACTACCGCCACCACAATCAGGTCTTTCTTACTGAAATGTATTTATCTAGGATTGTCAACCCTCATCCATCATCAATGATATTTTTGAATAATTTTATCAACTATATATAAGATAAATGCTAAAAAGGAGCGAGCGTAATCATGAATGAAGGAAAGAAAGCAAAAGGGAACCGGCTGTACTCGTTCGGTACAGAGCGACGAGCTCCCTCAAGAGAAGAAATACTGACTCTTCTGAACTATGGACACATCGAACAAACCTCTTGGTGGGACTGGTGGTAAGCTGAAGGGAACTAATAGTGTAAAGCTACCCTGGTTGTCATCCTGACAAGTGTGGTCATATCCAATATCTTCCAACACCGAAAGGGAGCTCTTCAACTGTTGTCCCAACTTAACCTGCTCTGGATCTTTGGACTCTAATAAATCCCTTCGCTCTTTCTCAATGCGGATCTCATCACTTAGCTGGCAAGTGCGGCCAAGTTTCTTACTGAGCTCTTTGCGGAAAGCTTTAACAGCCTTGGCTGCATCGCTGTTTTTATCAGTTTGAACCACCATAACATTTGAACCATACCTCATCATGAATTCACTTCTAAGCTTCGACACTAAACTATTCTTGTGTAGCTTAACGAACTCCTCTCTAAGAATCTTGTTCATCAGCGTGATGTCACAAGCGTGCGTCCAATATGAATCATGAACGGAAGAGAACGATAATCCCTGCTCTGAACAACGATTCACCGACATAAGCATGTGTGTAGCGTCTAAAGAGTGAACAAAGTTAGGTGGGAATCCACTGGCCTGCTTTCTGGCATCCACCTTCTTGATCTCGTAAGGGTCATGAATAACAAGCGTCTGCAGGTTCGTACGCACCTGTCTAGTCTTGTATGTTCTGTATGGTTGAACCACCGGTAGTCCCAGCGGGGACGTCCAAATCACGGATGAAAGGAACTCTGCATCATCATCCAAATCTATGTCCAAGCGCACACTTTTACTGATACGCTTAGCGGCCAATGCTAACCAATCCTGAATAGCATGAGCTCCATCAAATAATTCCCTAATGGCCTTGAAAACCTTGTCGGTGAGATAGACAGAGCACTTAGCGATCTCATCCTCATCAAAGTCGATCTCTTTGAGTCTTTTGGTGATTTGTGCACGTGCACCAACGTAGGTAACACCGTAAACACTAGTCATCACCGTCTGCTTCACCAACTTTCTCTTGATGATATCATGAGTGGCCAATGCTTCAGGAACTTTGTTGGCGACATCCTTATCCACTGCTGCCTGAACAATCCTCGACACACGCGTGTAAATATCGGATGGCTTATCCGCAGGAATCAAGTTCACGTGTCTAGCACCTTCAATATCACCACCCAAAGCAGCGTAGTGCTGAAGTCCATTACAGGTTCCGTCCTGGTGAACAGGCTGGTGTGATATAAATTCGGCAGGATCGTCAAGCTTCACAGCTTCTGACAATTCAAAGGCAGATGCCAAGAATTGCCATGGATGGTCAGCCTTCATCCACCACTTCCTACCACCTAGCGGATCGGCGGCAGAATCGATAATATCGTCCAGATGATCCTCTGTGAACTTCACTCTATCGTCAAGGGAAATCTTGTCGTTGCCCATCAAGTTACAGAGATGAATCTTCAGCCATCTAAGTCCATCAACGCCGAGCTTTTTTCCAACCCAGAAACGAAGCAAGCCTCGAGAAAGATCATTACCCAAATGATTGAAATGTGGCGGGATTGGGTAAGCTCTTCCTCTGAAGTCCAAAGAGTGCGGGAAGAAGATCCTTTCTCCGACGAAAGCTCTGGCAATTTCCAACTTATAGTTCATATCACATCTCATGGACCGATTCTTGGCAAATTCATTACATGCGTCTTGACATGCACGTCTGTAGCGGAATATCTCGACAGGTGGAGCACCCTTTTCTGGAGCAGTTGGCATCACCAAATCTTCTTCCGCCTTAGGTATCTCAAGGAAGGTCTCACCAGTATTCCACACTTTTGTCATTGTCCGAAGTATATCTTTATTAACAGTCCATGGAGTGTTTCCAAGGGCATTCAGCCCTCTCAGAACTTGATCCATATTTCCACTCATGGCAGCAGCTTTCGCGTATGCGTACTGTTCAGGTGCATTCTTCGATCTCAACACTAAGCATCTCTTCAAGTAGTATCCACCATCGTTATAAGTGGTCCAAGGTCTAGGCCTCGAGATCATAGGAAGATACTGCGCCTGAATTGATTGATCCAACCGCTCTTTGCCAAGTTTTGAGGCAAATTTCTGATTAACTTTCACGACACCAACTTTACCTCCATTCTGGAAGTCATAAGTATGATAGAAAGCAGGTGCGAATGCCTTTCTGACTTCGCCAGTCTTCGGATCGACACCTTCAACATCCACTTTGGCGACCTGTAGGATCATTGAGACCAATGCAGATCCAACCCGACAGTGTGAATCTGCATCCCAAAGCAGCTTAGAAGAGTCTGTCTCTGCCGCATTCACTAGCATTGATTTCTTTTCTGCTTCTTCAATGATCCTCTTTGCCTGTGTACTTCTAAGGAATCTCTTGAACTCTGGTGTCTTTTTGATTGCCTTGAAATTTCTATGAACATCAACATCTGACGCTAATATCTTCTCAGACTTATATTCCAACTCGATCGCTTTAGAGACCGCCATAACCATTTTGGAAACGGCAACTCCTCTAGCAATATCGGAAGTCACGGCACTCTTCATAACCTCTAAGATAGTAATGATTGCGATTTTTTCTGGTTTCATTAGAGTGAGGAATGGTCCATACTTCATCTTCTCACTATATCTCTCTTCATCATAATTAGATGCCTTATTCTCTAGAGGGTTGACTTCCCTTTCGGAGAAATACTGGCTAGCCTTGTGATATTCTTCCACATCCTTCTCAATAAGAGGAACTAGCTGTGTAAGCCAGTTATGGAGGTAAGAACCAATTGAAGATGGCATGGATTTATCCTTTAGATTTTCAAATTCATGATCCCACTTAGCCTTGGCAGCCTCAATCATTGTACCTTCAAGGACTATCTGTCTGTCTTCTGAGATCTTATCCATGACGTCATCAAACTGACCCTGTTGTGCATACGGTAGTCCTCCCTTTAGCTCAAAGAAATTTATCTGTTTTCCATTCTCAGCATCATTCACAATAGCCGTTGTATCTAAATCTAATCCAGCGGCATCGACCTCTGCGGCAAACTTCCGAATAAATTCTCCCTGGTTATATGAATTGACCAATCCCAGTAAAGAATGACGAATGGCTTTCAAATTCCACGTGGAAACAGACTTCAACTCATCAATACCATTATGAATCACTTCAGTCTCTTTCTCTAAATCAATCACTCTTTCCTGAGCTTTCTTAATCACCTGCTTGATGGAGATCTCGTCTTCATCATTGTCCTGATCGATATTAGCTTCAGTATCCACTACATCTGAGGTGGAGTTTGCAAGCTTTTCAGTAGACGATGTAATATCAGTATGGTCCTCGGCAACTTCTTCTGACACCTCGCCCCTCATGTCTTGCTTAGTTTCAACCAATTCACCAGCCAATCCGATAGCTTCGGGAGTAACCTTTTGGGTCTCTCCTTCAGCGGCCTCAGATGACAGTAAAATATCAAACAAACCCTTATAATCTTGAGGTATATCATCCTTCAATCTAGAATCAAAGGCAACCAACTTCTTCACGTTGAAGATCCCAATTATATCCACGTATCTCAATATATCGGCATTGGTATTACCGTATCCAGTTAATCTGTAGTAATAGAATTCCCTCATGATATCGATCAATTCTAGTCCCTTGTTAAATGATAGCTTAATCACCCATGCATATACTCTAGGATCTGTCTTGAAAGAAGCATCCATTTCTGACATATGATCGATCCAATTACGAACCTCATCCAGTTTCACACCTTCCTCAGAGCCCCATGCACGTAGAAACTCACAAACACCGTCCAGGTAATATGGATTCTTGGAGCCATTCTTAGAAGCCAGATTTTGGAGGATCAAGTCGGCCCTTTCATAGTCACGAGACTTAAGACATGCCTCAAATAAACTCCACCTCTGAACGGCTGTAATATTCACGGTGGTTAAAACCCCATCAACGGCGGAAGATAATCGGAATGATTCGCCTTCAAATGGTTTTGTCGCTGATGGAGTCTTCAGCTTACTGTATATATCATCCAATGTCGTAGGTGGTTTATCCATGGGCACTGCCTCCCTTGTACTGAAGAATCCAGTGAGCTTCTTATGTGAAGAGAACTCCCGTATGTACCTCGAACTCTGTAGGCTTCGCCTCAGAGAGGCCGCCGTCCGAAGGCTTTGGTTTCTTGCCGATAACATGCTGTAATGTTGCTGGCTTGGCCCTCTCTTTGCTTATCCCTGTGCGTATCTATAAAAGCAAGAGCAAACGAGCTACCTGAAGGAGAGTAAAAAGACTGCACAAAACAAGCGGAAACTGACCAATGTTCTAACGGTTAAATTAAACCAATAGAGTCCACACTACCTTAGAAGTCGGGTGTGATTTCTACGTAAGGCCGGTCTCTGGATAGGTAAACTTTTCAAGGTGAAAAAAAATTACCGGATTAAAAAATTTTCTTGAAAAAATTGAAGATAGAAAAAAAAAAGTGGGGTGGCGCTGGCGACCCGTCGATGAGCGCCGTCCTCCCTCATCAAGGTTAGCTGGTGGAAGGGGCAGAGTGATAGGACTGTGGAAGGGGAGGGAGTGAAAAGACTGTATTAGGTCACTGAAGACAATTAAGGTGCCTGCTCAAAATTGGCAGCGTTCTTTTTGACTTCCGGAACTTCTTAGGCATGCTCATCATCTATAGTCAAAACATTCATCGGCTCCCTAGCACCGCCCAAATAAGGATCGGTATTCCACAACGCTATTCTTGAAATGATCCCTGCAGTTACAAAGCATGCGTCCTCCTTTTCACTTTGAGAGTCCTCGGTTAGAAAAGAAACAAGTGGCCAGCAATGTATTCGATCCTTTCCTTTCCAAAACTTCACCCGTCCAAATTGGGAGAGTTGAAGTCCTAGCTTCTCGATATTTTCTGAATTGTATTCACTATCTCCCCAACAGAGTACCATACCTCCTTCTGGCATTGCATTCTTCCATACATCAAGATCAGGTGGCGGACTTTCAGCTGACTGGCATAAATTTGTCATCTTCTCGACAATGCTGTAGGTAAGGAAATCAAGATTGGCGGCACCACTCAAGTCCCTATCCTCCTCCCTCGATTGCCAAATCGGGATTGGGGAAACAAGAATGGCAGCAAGTGGCTTTATACCCCAATTTAGTAGCATGCTAAGTACTAACGTAGCTCCCAAAGAATCCCCGCTAAGAATGAACTGTGCCTGGAGATTCCGTTCTTTTCGGGCCCGCCAAACTTCAAAGACGTATTCGAGACATTCCTGATAATTCCATCTATCCATACTGTCGGGAAATTTCGTGACAAATATGGCGGGGTTATCAAATCCTTGTAGCATAAGTAAACCATGAAGTGTAGTCAAGTATTCAGCATACACGTATGGTTGACTTCCAAACAAGACAAAGTTGGGAACATAGAACACAATTAAATCATGCTCGTGAGACCTAAAGTTCTTACTAATCCACAGTCCATCTTCAAGCTCATCATATCTGCTCATCTCACAACCATTATGGCATTGAATGAAGGACCTAATGTCTAACCAACGTTTCCAGACCTCGTTGGCCACAAAAGAATAACTAGGATTTGCTTTACTGAAGGAGGTGATTCCTGGAAGGAAGGACTTAAATACTCTAGAGAGAATATGCTGATAAAGTGTACCTTTCTGTGCTACTTTGTCTTTCATGTTCAATGGTTCAATGTATCCTTTCACGATTATGTCAATCGTAAGATGGAAGCCTACTTGGTTAGTATCGGGTGGTAAAGGACTTGAAATGACCACCACTTACCGAAGGTGAGATTCCCTGCTATAAATCTCAAGATAGAATCAATGGGATAGTTAGAGGCCATGTAGATCGCCACAAGGACGAAGTACAAGGCAATATCGTGCAATCTAAACTCTCTCATGATGGTAAAGGAAGGAAATGAACTACACCGAAAAAACTACTCTTGTAATCCTTGTTATTATCTCTTTATTGGCACCAAAAATTTTGATTGACCTACATTATTTACAAACTTGCAATGACCTTCTTTGCAATTGGAATGAAGATATCAACGTGCTTCTTGCCGAAGACTAAACCAGGTCTTAATCTAACACCAACTTCACCACAGTCACCAAGATTGACACCGTTGATTCTCATCTTGGCCAAGAACTCTGCTCTCTTTTCAGGAGATGGAACATCGAATGCCATGAAGCAACCTTTGCCCTTTCCTCTCAAGTTCCGGATGAAGCCAGGGAATTCCTTCTGGAGTTCCTCCAACTTGGAGTAGAAGTAAAGACCAGTTTCTCTTAAGGCAGGTAACAGATCCTTTTCGTTAATCTCCTTCATGATAGCACCTGACATAAGGATGTTCTTAGGGTCACCACACCAGGTGTTGAACTGTCTGTAAGGCAAGTTAGGCACGAGCTTAGGATCGTGGAAGAAGTAACCAGATGACTGCATCTTCTTAGAAAAGGTAACGAGATCTGGAGGTGGAGTAATATTGTATCTCTCATGATCCCACATTATACCGGTACCACCGCAACCAGTTTGAACCTCATCAATGATCAATTTAGCACCGTACTTCAAAGTGATGTCTCTTAGACCTTGGAAGAAAGCGGCATCGGCGTGGTTGTCACCACCTTCGGACTGAATAGGTTCGACGATAACAGCAGCAATTGGGCTGCCCCAGTTCTTAAATCTGTCCTCGACAAGAGCAAGGCATCTCTCATCTTCCTTCTTGTTGACCTCTTCGTTTCCTTCCAATGGATACTTGTAACCAGGGAATTCGGCGGTAGGCCAGTGGAATGCAGGCATATCCATCTTGTGCAAAGGCTTGGATCTAGTTAAAGAAGCAGTAGCAAACAATCTACCATGGAAGGCTCTGGTGAATGACAAGACAGCCAATTCAGGGTTTCCAGGAGGCAAGTTCTGCATAACAGAGACCTCTTCCTCCGGAGTGAATGGGTTATCAAATCCTCTCTTTGTAGATTGATAGTTGAAGAAGACAGCCTTCAGAGCCAACTCGTTAGCATCGGCTCCAGATAGACCATTCCACACATACTTCTGGCCCTTTGGTGCATACTTAATAACGTCTCTCTGCATCTCCTCGTAGTCAACACCGGCAAAGTTACCCAATGCAGGTCTGTCAACGAGGGCTCTAACCATCTTATCAGACTTGGCAACCTTAATCAAGTTTGGATTGTTGTAACCCATACCGATAGAGGCAACCTGACAGTATGCATCCAAAAGGACGTTACCGTCGGCATCGATAATATAGTTACCGATGGACTTACTGTAATCGGTGATGAAGAAAGTACAACGAGTATCAAACACCTCCGATAGAGACTTGATAGCAGCCTTACCTTTAGGGCCTGGGATAGTCTCTGTGACCACCTTTGGTCCAGAAGGCTCCTCTGGGAAGTATTTTTCAGCGTACGTAGACATGATTAAGAAGGAAGATGGATACAGGGATAATATAACGAACGACTACAGGTGTTGTTTTTGATTCCAGGGACTCCACTATTTATATTGCCCCGAGACCCGCCGAGGAATAAAACCGCAAAACCAGGCGTTATCAGTAGGCATTGTTCAAAATACCCGCTAAGGTATGCTGCGAATCCTAAGCGGGAAAAACACCGGCTAATAGGGGCAGTGAGCGAATGAAAATGTGGGGTTCCTAAAAGCTTGAGATCGGAAGGTCTATCCAGGAGGGACGCGGGGGTTATATAAAGGCAGGTGCTAATGCCCTGGGGAGGTTGATGAATGGTAGTTGGCATGAGCAGGAAGCGACAGTGAGAGGACGGTTATAGATGCTGGGCATTGACCAGGCATCGATGGCCATCCCTGTCTTCTTTACCATCTATAGCCGGTCTCTCCCTCACTTTATCCTCCCATCCCAGGGTCCCTTCCCAATTTTGTTGTGCTTCCTTTCCTATTCTCGATGCTCCTGTTCCTGTTTTCCAACGTTTTCATGCCTTCACGACTAGCAAATCATCGCACCTTAGCACCTTAGCGGATAAATTCCATTCTTAACTGGGAATTTGCCGCGTGATCTCGCGGGTACTAAAAAAAGGTCGCTGAGAGCTCTGATGATGATGACGATGCTACTACTCTTGCACGGCTTGTTTCATTAGACATTAATGTAGATAATATTATGGATATGCGGACCAGAGGGTACTCTTCCTGCATGTTTTTGGTGGCTAGCAGGTATACAGCACCCCATTCCTTTCGATCATCTACCGCTCACGGACACACTTCATACTCTTTCCAGTCATCTCCGTCTAACCTCTTGTAAACGTATCGACTATTCACACCACCAGCCCCTAAATCCAGATAATCCACCAAATCAACAAACATACATACAACGGCAAAGTTCTCGAATCCCGAGGATGATGTAGTTCCATCAACGTTTCTATCTATAGAATCTAAAAGCTTTGATTTGTTCTCCGTTAGCAATGATCCTGGTAGCGGTTTCTTAAAAGCCTTCTTCATATTTCTAGACATCGCTTCCCAACAACGAGTACGTTCTTGTGCCCATTCTTCCTTCGAAGGTGGCTTTAACTGTGCCTGTAGATATTCTTTCTTGGCCATCTCGAAACTCTTTCTATTATGTGTCAGATCTGATAGTGACGTAAATGAAGAATCTAAATTTTCTTGCATGGGCACAGAAGGTGAAATCACAACATATTCAAGTGGATCATAGGCAGATCCACTTGCCCTGTTAGGGAAGCTTTCAAAGATAGGAAAGGACGATGATGGTGATAATGATGACGATGACGAGGAAAATGAATCGTTACTCTCATCATCGTCATTTTCGGCTCCACTCAATACAGCTTCTTCACTCTTGCCATTGATCTGAATATTAGGATATAAATCATCGGCTATTATTCTGCTAATACCTCTAAGACGGAACTGTTTCCTGAGCTTTGTAAAATAGAAGCAGGCTTCAAAACGTGGATCCTTGAGAAGTTCGTTATATTTGGCAGATCGCTTATCGGTAACGAACAGTAGAACATTGGTACTTCTATCATCGAATAGAAATCCCCTTAAAACACAGCATCTCGTAGAAGGCCATCTATCCTTACCAACATTGGAGAAGTTGAATATCATGAATGGCTGAGTTTGCAATTCCGTGGCCAAGGCGGATGAAAATGCCGGGTTCCAAGGAGCAAGAGACTGCATTGGTCTGAATGGACTGACACGACGAACCGATGTCAGTGAGCGAAGGAGTGATGAATATTGACTGAAATGACGAATGGTTGGTTAGCAAATGATGAAACTATTCGACTACCTACTCGAACTATTATCAATCGTTCCACTTGAAATCGATAAGATCCGGATGATTAAGGAGGGCACGGAGGACAGGCGAAAAAGGAAAAAAAGGAAGCTTAAACGGTAAGCACGGTAAAGCAAAAAAAAAATGCCTCACCCGGATGACACTGGATAATGCCGAAGGGGACGCTCACAACGGGGGAGTAAAGCGTCCGCAGGCCAACTTAATCTAGATAATCCTGATTCCAGTATAGTGACGGTCTTTTGCTACTTTGAACAACAAAATGACCATAAAAAAATCCTCTTCGTCACTTTTAAATCCTCATCGAATCTGTCCCGATGATGTGTGAGATCTGCAGCTTACTCACGAGAGCCACTCACTTTCCCGCCAATGTGTGCCGTTTAGCTGTCACCCAATTAAGAAATGAAAAAGTCCCGTAGTTTGGGATCGGTGGGTGGGTTCCGAGCGTCGATCGACGTGGACACAGAGAGAGAGAGAGGGGGGGGGGAGGGGAGGGGGGTAGCCTTTTATGTTAGCTACTGCCTGGCTAAGAAAGCCTTGCTCATCTCACCAGCTGAAAAAAAGTCGAGAAAAGTAGGAGGGTACTGATAAGCTTGTCTCACAAATAAGGAGCTCTACCCTTTCGATGCTCTTCTTTGTTGCCAATTATTTTTATTAGTCAACCGTCACATCTTATTACAGTTCCGATAGAGGAAGTGAACAGGCTTTCTTATTTTGCCACTTATGTTTAGCGTGCAGGATTTGAATCCGCTCTATCGATTGCCGCCAGGCTTGATCTCTAGTATTGGATCCAATGGTCCTGGTGATACTAGCAGCAGCAGTACAAATGGCTCCAGCGGTCTGAATCCTGTGACCGGTCAAATCAGTCAACCCTACACAGGTCAGATACCTCCACAGACGCCATCGATCCCCTCGTATTGTGATGCCGCTTCTGCTGACCCTCGTATGCAAACACTTACCAACTACTACAAGTTTGCAAAACTCAGCCAAATTAACTGTTACTTTTACCATGTTCAACCTGACCAGGATACGCAATTGCAAGGTAAAATTCCTCAAAGATCTCCTTCTGGACCTTCGGCGCTGCAAAAAGTTCATAATTATGACCTGCTAATCAAGTCAAAGCTATCCGCTGATTATGGAATCAACGATGTTATCACGTATGTGGCAAAGCGAGAGATATGCGTGTTTCAGATTAAAGCTGAAGAGGAACGAGGAGAAACTGACGGTGATAGCAGTCCTGATACGGTCGGATTTAATCAACTAAAGGACGCCATAGATAGTATTGTCAATGAGAACCGACTAGGACTTAAGCTTCTCTCCGCATCCATCTTTGACGCTTCTTCTATTTTCAAAGGATCTCGCCTGCCGCCACACATTCAATTGCTACAGAAAAGACCCATAGGTATTATTTATTTGAGTTTCCTCAGGGCTATTAAGTGCTACATAATTCATAGACTTTCCAGCTGCCATAGACTCTTCGAGGGTAACACTCATGGATTATCTCTTGAAATGATGCCATTCGGCAACCAGCTATTGGCTTCTTCGACTATTCACACTTCGTCTGTTAATGATGAGGCATCTAGTATGAAGAGAAAGAAAAGGCTGGTAGGCTACTCTGTACTGCGTGTTAATCCCTCCTTGAACCAAAGGAATGATCTCATGGTCAACTTATCAACGTCCAAAAAGGTCCTCTATAAGCTCTCCGACTATTTCAGTATTCATTGCGGAGGTAATGCGGAACTCGTTGATAGAAAAAGGAATTACGTTGTGTACCTCTGCCCTTCCGGTGTTCGCTGTTCGTTTGCAATCAATGGATCATTTGCCAGCTCTTTGTGTGACGAACCTCCTTCACACGAAAGCCTAAGCGCCCTTTTACAGACTTATAGCAACATTGATTTGATGAGGGGAGTTGCCAGTCAACCCCCACAGGCTAGGAAATGGGTCAAGTTATCACCAAATGCAGGGCATATGAATGGACTTACTCAGAAGACCGCCAATTTCATCGATTCAAGCGTTAATAGTGAGAGGTATATAATGTGGCCTCTGGAGCTATGTCTGCTTCAATTCTCCACAGATGCCAAGGCTCACCCAGAAGAGGATACGTACGAAATTCATGATCCGCTAGGGCTTACCAGTCAATTTATAGATTTAATGACGGAGGACAAGGAAGAAGATTCTGGAGAGGCCAAGAAATCATCCGAGGAGGCCGGGGATATAGAGAAATTGCATGGATCTCGTGGACTACAGAGGCTAAGAGAATCAGGAGAAGTACAGGAGGAACAGGTGGAGACTTTGAAATCCGAATCTCAGGCACATGGGGAAGGGGCGATTCCCGAAAATGGGCTCGTAAGGAGACCGCCGTCGAGCATTGAAGTGACTGAAAAGTCTGATTCCATGCCTGCTGAAGCTGATAATTCTCCTGCTGAAAGTGCTGGAGAAGATGACGACTGGAATGAGCTCTTTGGCGATGATGATGGGAAGGAAGCGGGTAGAGGAGAGGGAAATGAAGACGAAAACGAAAACGAATACGAAGAGACAGGCACTGTCTCAAATGTTGTAGCAGCATCCCCGGGAGAGATTTGTTCTCCTCCTGCGAGCCACAAAGGTGAGTCCTCCCCTGTGGCTCTATCTCCTGGCACTAGCCCCTTGTATGAAGACCCAGGAGCTCCGGCACCTAGCCCATTTCCCATTTTTGCCGCTCCGGAGACTCCGGAATCCCAGGGTGAGTCTCTAAATGACGATACCAGAAGATCTGATCCTGGATTATCGACACCCAGCGAATCTGTCAAGTCCATCTTCGCGCCTCTCAACTTTAATCCTTTGATTGAGAGAGATATCGACAGTAAATACTCCAGTGGAGGTAAGTTCTTTGTTAAGGCTAGCGAGCTAGCCGAGAGCAGCGATTTTGGACCAAGTTCTGGCGCTAGTGACTCCGTTCCCACCTTCTTTAGAGGTTCTCCTTCATTTTCAAGGAAGCGTAGGCTTGATGACGATAGAGATTTGTTTTCAGAGAGCGAGATAGATAACGACGAGGACGATGAGGAAGTTGACAATGACGATGAGGTAGATGAAGGAGAGGATGATGCAAACGACGTGGAAGACGGACTGCAAGAAAATGGCGATGTCGAAAAGATTGGCGAAAACACCAGTTCCGATATCAGTGATGATGATTTGAACGATCCCGTGGGTGAGGAGGAAGATGAAGATGAGGATGAGGACGATTCGGAGATCGACGATTTTAGCGACTCTGATCTCACGACCCAGAACAACTATGATCTGATGCAGAGCGTGAATATCCAGAATTCCGGCATCCTTTCAAGTCCAGTTTTGCCGCAGGCGGCAATGTTTGGAAGAAATGGCAGCATAGGGAAAGATGCCAGTAACTGGATATTCTGGATATTTAGAGGCATTGCTACCTCGACTATCCCATCTCACTTCCTCGCAAGTAGGAAGCTTGTTTTACCAAAAAGCCGGCTCAGCTCGGTGCTTCCGATCTTACAAGAGTTCTTGCTTTATTCACAGAATGACCTTGAGAGCAGAGAACTCAATTCCCTAGTTCAGAGGCGTGACAGTCCCGCCATGCCCGACTTTGATGTCGAGTTTGTCGTTCAGAAGGTGTTTCCAGGTGTCGTCAAAGTGCGGCTAGTGGAATTGCTCGATGCTGAGTCCGACCAGGATGAAAGGCCATTTGAGTGCATGTTTGGAGTGAGTCCCAGAGACCAGCAGAGAGAAAATCAAAGAGATGAAAATCAGAGGCCCGATCATCAGAAAGAGCAGAAGTTTGAGCGGTTTGATAGGTCCGAATTCGATGATCCCAGCTTCTCCACGGCTACCCCAATGGGTCAACATTCTCAGCAACCTACACCTCAGCCCAAGCATGCTGCCGCCCAGACTGTTCCTCCCTCCAAGACATCTGTAGTGTCCCCTGATTCCCTATTCAGAATTCCTCCCACTGTGCTAAACCTGCGTAGATTGGATCAGAGAATCAAGATCAATGAAACTAGTGTGCCCTTCTGGAAGGTACTAGACTTGCAAGTCTTGCATGACAGGAAAGACTTTAGTGTCCTCTTCGTGGTTCCGAAGTCATCCAATTCATTCTTCAGGATGAGAGTGAACCAGTTCCTTGACTCGATGATTCAAACATACCGCAGTTGTGGATTGGGTGAAATATCCAAAGCTGGTGGAAGTTGTGGTGACGGGGTGCTGGAAATAGAGGCATCTACTGGTTCCCGAGACAGCTACTGGGCGAAGGTAATGGAAGACCTTCTTAAGAAGTCTGCCGAACTACAGGAAACGCTTACCAACAAACGGTTGCTAGTTCTCTTTGCTACTCCATTCCGAGATATTGTCTCTTTGATTCAAATGAGCAGTATCTGTGCCGAGTTTGAATCGCTATTGGTGGAGAAGTCTGTACCTACCGAAAATGGTGCAGGAAGAAAGAAGCGTAGGAAAAATTCCGAGTCGAAGAAGCTTGTCAGACTACCTATTGGCCTGTTCTACAAGGCTGTCTCGTTGGACACTTTCTATCCCAACTCCGCGGCCCATCTTACGTTTGAGTCTACCGACCAGATGGCCGAGATGGCTCTTAGGTTATACAATCTTTGTCCAGATGGCACCGATTTGAAAGATCGGACTCCATTTGCTACAATTGCCCGAGAGCCTCCGCAGCAGATCAATTTCCGGCTGACAAGAGCTCCGGTTGCGAGAAGCCTTATTTCTGATGAACTTTTCTTGCACGTGTGCTACGAACGGTCTGTGGACTGGTGTGTCGCAAGTTGGACGGACCAGTATGGTGGAATCAACTTTGTCAAGTCCTGGTGGATCGATGAAGAGTCTGAATACCAGAGTTTTATTCAAGTAGCTGATGATATTTTTGGCATAACAATGGAGTATGTGAATAAGCATACCGGAAAAGCGTGCGTAATTCTTGCCAGACTCAACAATATGATTCCCGATGATGAGTTGACTGAGTGGAAGCGACTATCGCAGCGTAACAATGGGCTCGGCTTGGTGGTTTTGACAGTGGAGATAGAGTCCTCGTCTCTAATATTGTCCAATAATCCTGTTCCAGATGGTAGCAAACGGAAACACTTCGGTCAGGTGTTAACTCAAGCACACTTACAGGGGATGACTCCAGGATTTGGTATGACACCAGGATTTGGGATGACTCCATCTCTGAATGTTCGCCACAGTCCTGAAATGACTCCCTACTATGATTTCGGTTCTCCAATAGATGCTTCCCACTACTATCATCAAACTCAGCATCTACAGAGCCTTATTGATGGTGCCAATGGGGCCAACGCGGCGGCCGGAATTGGACCCAGTGGTTCAACTGTCCCTGTGACCAATGGCCCTGCCACTCCGCTAGTGTCCACACCAGGCTCGACTGGTACACCTGGCACATCTGGTGGCTTTGTCGATCCGATTCTCTTGGATCTTTGCTGTGAATGTTACGGATTGATCTTTCAGGCATCTCAACCTCTTTCGCAGCAGTCTATAAGGCTCCCACTTCGTACGGGATTCCTTGTAAACACCGACTCTGGTGCTTGTAAAAACCGTGTTTTGGAGGTCAACTTGTTGAGTTGCCAGTCAGGCGTTAACTCTGCGGAGTTAATGAAGAGGTTGCTTATCCAATTTAAGAACTTGAGTGTGGAGTCCTCGTACTACGGAGTATTCCCATCGATGAGGCGTTGTGGAAACGTCGAGCCAAGGGATGCGGCTGCCGTGGATGAGGAAGAAGCGTTTATTGAGGATGATTCAGGCTACAGTGCGGCTCCAACCTCTAGTGACCCAAACCAAAGCTCTGGTTCGTCGAATAATCCTGGTAGTGCTGGAAAGGTTCCTGAGCAGAGGCAGCAGCAACAGCAACAGCGTCAGCAACAACAATATCATCACTACTACAGGCAGCAGAAGAGGTTGCAAAGAGGACGTTCGTCGAAGGAGGAGGAAGGGCTCTTCAATTACGATGAGCACACTGTAATCCCTCCTCACATTTTAGCCGTTCGTAAGACGCTTGACTTCCTAGTGCACATCAATATTGAGTGATGTCGATCCCCATGCTACCAGTCTGCAATGAATGTAAAGAATTAGATTATCGATATTTACTCTATATTTCCCAATATCGGTTCCTCGATCTTAGAAGCAAGCCTTCTAACGTAATTGGATGATGCGAACTTGGAATCATTTTGCGCTAGAAAGCTTACTAGAATGGGTACTCGTGAATCATCCTCGATCTCTGCCCCGAAGATTGCCTCAACGGTATCTTCTTGGCCCTTGAATTTGGATCTATTGATTCCAGTCAGGTCGTCTATGATTCTGTATGCAATTCTTGTCATGAATATACGATCAGGAGAGGAAGTTTCCTTTCCAATGGCGAAGAAGTGTCTTAAATCGCAATCTCCGACCTTCAGAAGGCAAGTAGAAGCAGCTTGAACGTACCTACGCTTGTATTTAACCTGGATATCTTGATCAAGAAGAGTGATGTAGCGATAACCCAGCAACAGGAGATCTCTACGCAATGGAATAGACTCGATACCAAGCTGAGATTCGTCTTCCTCTGGATCCAATAATTCGGGAACATATTCTGAAGAGTCCCTGAGAATAAGATCTCCTTCCATGATAGGTCTGATTCTTTCAAGAGAATCGATCGAGTGTACTAGAGCCAATTTTGCCAACTCATGCAACCCAGCATCCAAGTCACTTCTACCAAGTACCAGAATGTTTGCGAAGAATAGCGAATTGCTGTTACGCAACATGGTAAGAGTGAATTCATCATCATTTCTGTTAAATCTCTGCCATTCCAAGTTATAGAACCGGAGAACCAAATAAAGAACATTCTTCCAAACAGCCCAAGTTAATCTAGATATTTCATCACCCTGTGTGAGTCCCTGAATGCTGCATTTGAATCCCCACAAGAAATAATCCCAGGGATCCCTTCCAAGCCGATCAAAGTTGGTGTTACCGAAGAGTTCAGTCCTTGAGAGCCATTCCTCCTCGCTAATGAATCGCACGTACTTCAGAATGTTAAGTCCATCATCATCTGCATCGTCCAGTTCGGTAATATGATTCTCAGAGGACGAAGAAGGGATTCTCCGGCCTCTGTCGGAGGCATTTCGCCTTCCAGGTCTAGCCTTATTCAAAGAAAGAAATCCAAACAATCTATAAAGTAGATTCCAAAGACTTTCAAGCTCAACGGCAAATGTTTTGGAGGAAAGTGAATCCTCATCACCGTCAATCCAATTTTCAGCATGACTTAACAGATCTATCAAACTTTGTAGGTAATCAGCAGCTCTACCGCTTATGGTCCGTATGTCGGACATGCCGGGAAAGGTTTTCGTGATCTCATCGTCAGATAATCCAAACGATGTAGTTGTCGTAGCTGTGAGGATCAAATTGAGCACCTCGTATTGAGGATAATCAATATATGGAAACGATAACGTAAGTGAGCATTGCAAGTGCCCTATAAGATCGCTCATGGATCTATGTTGAAGTATCATCATATGGACCTTCTGCCATTTTGAGTGATATAGCTGGCAATAATATTCGGGCTTGACGGATGGATCAATGATTGGACGCATGGTAACGAACGAGCTAATGGAAGATGCATTTGGCAGGCCCGCTGGGGGCTAACTGATGGAATGGGAACGAGAATTGCGTTCTAGCAACGAGCAATTAGTATCTGATTGTTCAGTGCCTCTGTGAGAGCTTTTGCGGGCCGGCTGCGAAAGGACAAAAGGACCATAAAGTGGTACTTGTGCTGTTTGTTCCACCTTGATCAGACGCGCCAATAAACCTTCATCTGTGTTTCAAACACATTGTCGTGGTATAGCGCAATGAAAAGTTGTATTGATGAAACCGTTCGTTCGATTACACGATTACATGTCAGCGCCTTGATTCTAGAAATTTCCTGGAGCGAAGTAGGCCCAATGTTAGTATAGTCTCTTACTACTATGGCTCGGTTATACTAAACTTATGCTTTAATGCTTCCAAGGATCAGAAGTCCTTATCGTCTTATACGAGAAGGCAAACCTTCCGTTTCAACTACATTTTCTTACTAAATGGTTTTTTATTTAGCAGAAATTGATGCCCTTCCTATCTTCTCTTCCTGTGCATTAGCATCTTTGCATCCCTGCGTACGCCCTCTTCCCGGCCCAACCTACTGGCAGTTTCACCTCGTCTGCTCTATAATCCCAAAGGGCTGAGATTTTTCCACACAAAATTCCAGAGAGCTTGGCGCGGCCTGGCCGAATTTCAGGTTTCTCTCTTTCATTTCTCCGTTTACTAATCAAATCTACCGCATCTCATATCCATTTCTTTACCTGCCTAGTGCCCTGCAGCGTTCAGGTTTCAGTATGAACATCCCACAACAACAGCAGCAACAGAGGCCCCAGTTCATAGGCGGAAACCCTAATCCGGCGACAGTTTATGATAGTCTTCTGCACGCTTATGCTGCGCAGTCCCCACATATAGATGCAGAAAGGGACAAGAGAAGGATCGATGTACTACTCCAGATCAATACGATACTTCTACAAAAATGTATAGTGCTGCAATCATATGTGATGAACGAACAGAATTCAACAACTCCAGATTTCAACCAGAAGAATGAAATATACCAAAACTATCTTAAGAGAATTCACTTCAATTTGACCTGTTTGGCTTCTATTAACGACGTTCATTCGGCCCGTCTTAATGTCCCTAAGAAGAATTATGCGCTACCCCAGATCGTCTTGCCACCTCCTGAGCTGCCTGAATTGAATGAATACTATCGGACCTTGGACCAGCTTTATCCGGAAGCGATTCCTCTGTTTCAGAAGCGTGTTCAACTAATGGGTCAGCAGAGAATGAGAGGGGGGCAGAATAATCAGGGTCAGCAACAGCAACAGCAACAGCAGCAACAGCAACAACAACAACAGCAGCAGCAACAACAGGTGTATGCACAACAGAGGCAGCAGGTTCAAGAAGCTCAGCAAGTTCAGCAGGCTCAACAACCTCAAAGTCAACCACCAACTCAACAGCAGCCGTTCAATACCTACAGACAATCCCAATCTCAATCCCAAATGCCGCAGCAAATAACCCAGCAACAACAACAACAACAGAAGCAGCAACAGCAACAGATGTACAGGCAACTTTTGCAGCAACAAGGTCAGAGAACAGAAGCTCTGGGAAACAACAGCAGTCAAGATTTTGCGGGGTTCGCTAACAACGGTAACGGTGGTAAGAATAATGGTACTTCACAAACACAACCTCAACAGCAGCAGCAGCAGCAGCAACAGCAATCGTTCCAGTTCTTTAACGAGGGGTTCCGAGGGAATCCCCAGCAGATGTTTAACATGGCTCAACAGAATGGTAATATTGGTATCAATGGAAGCACTGCTCCAAGTACCCAATCTGGATCTCCATCTGCTACAGCTGGAGGCAACAACGGAGTTGGCGTGTTAAGCCCAGAACAGATACTGGCCAGAGCGAACAGTACGGGTCCTGAGAGTAATGGTAATGGTGGCAATTTAGCGGGATTACCAGGCAACTTTCTGGATGGCTGGCAGATGTGATTAGAGTTAAGATTTGTAATTTACCCGACAACCAACTGAGCGATGCGAAGTTAGTTATAAGGAATTGTAATAATAATGGTAACTATATTGAGGTAAAGCCACTGGCGAGTTGAGGAGGCCTTGTAACTGATGGAAGACGTAGCGGCTCTCAGGATCACTTCTTAGGCGTTAAACGCCCTACCAACTCCCTTCGCTACTTTCCGGACTAACATTTCTATTTCTCCTCACTCTGTCGGCACTCCACTTATTCCTTTGCTTCTTTTAGTAGCCCACGAAATAGTAAATGGCACGATCCAAAAATGGTGTCTCCTCTAGACTAGCATTCGAAAGTCTCTATGCCAAGTCTAGGAAAGTGAAGGTCCCTCAAGAGACGGAAGATTTATTGTTGGACGCATTCACTCAGTACTGCGAAAATCACGGAGTTGAGGACATTCAATTGAAAGATATAAAGGGGCTGTTTAGAGGGAACCTACGGTTGAATACAAAACTTGTAGAGTTCATACAACCGGAAGATTTCCGACTTGAGGTGGGAGAAGGTGAGCAGGTTGCCGATATCATGGACTTTGAGAAGTATCTTTACAATGGAGCTCTACTATTAAAGCTAAACGAACGAATAGATGTGATTAACTTCTATTGGGAGATGATAGTTGCAAATTTGAAGGGAAAGAACGAACTATCAAAGGTTGAACAGAAGAGCGCTTATAGAGAGAAGATATATTTGAAAGATATAGAGAAGCTAACGAGGAATTTAAAGCAAGAGACACCCGTTGACTTGATGATAAACATGCTTAAGGTGGGTAATGGAGGAGAAAGGGTTTGGTTGAATTATATCGATTTTGCGTTGATGTTAGGGAGGATAGGAGAGTTGGGAGAGTGAAAACTGTATAAGAACAACGAATAATGATAGTGTCGCTGCTTTGCTAGTCCTCCGGTAATTCCTTCCATCAACTACTACCCTCACTACCGTCCCTGGCTACTTCACTTCCCTCCCATGCAACTTCTCTTTGCTCTTTGCAGCTTGCTGCTCATAAAATATGCTTGGAACGGAAGTAGTTCCTCATGTACCGGATCTGATACAACCCCACGGAAACCAACACGACGATGATCAAAATACCGAAGTTCTTAACTCTTCTATTTGTAGACTCATTGGTGTCTCTCAATCTCTCCTCTCTTCTAACGAGGTACTGTAATTCGGAATAAATATCATCAATCATGTCATCAGTCTTCCTCAATTCCACTTCGGCCGGCTTTAACTTTTCAGCTGCCTGTATTGCATTCCAGTCCCTAGCGGCAGATCCTGCCTCGACCTCCATTTCCACTTGCCTCTTCAAATCCAGTCCATTGGATCTGAATCCTGGTTGTATCTTATTCTCAAAGCAGATATCGAACGAAGACGATGATTTAGCAGTAAATGCTACTTTGAAAGATCCTGCAACATCATCCTTTCTACGGTATTCATTGCCATCTGCTCCAGTGATCCTTATCGAAAGAATTTGTCCATCTCCCACACGGCCATCCGTGTTAACTGTAACAACGACTAACTGACCATCGGTCACAAACTCTCTAACACATTGGGGTAGCCCTTGAGATAGAGCTGGCACCTCAAACCTAAGAGCTGCCACCGAGGAAATCTGGAAAATAGCCAACAGAATGGCAGATAACACATGCACGAAGTTCATTGGGGACAAGACGAATGTGTATGAACAAGACTGCCACGCAATTTCGAAAGTGTTCCTCAAACGGCCTTTGATCGTGTTGCGTTTGGCGTCGAGGAAAGCGGTGAGTCTCAGAGTGACACGGTGTTGAAAAATTTTAGTTTGGCGCCTCGACCGACCAACAGCGAAAAACTTGGGGGGGGGCTCCTATGCCGACGCTACGAGGATTGCTAATTTATACCTTGTAGGATTACATGAGAACTATATAACAAAGAGGGATCCTTCAGATATTGCTCACCAAGCGTTGATATTAATGGATTGACCTATTAAATTCAGTAATACAGTAAGAACCAGGCTGCTGTCATCCACCGCCTGCAGCCAAAACAAACCTATTCGAGTTATTCCTCTGGAGCGTAGTCGTCCTCCTTTTTAGGGGCTGGTGTGGGAGCATCCCAATCACCGGCCGCAGGGGTAGCTCCCCAGTCACTGACCTTGGATGATGATCCTGATTCAGCATCAGGTTGCCAGGCAGACTTTCCACCGTAGGCAGTACCACCACCGTAGGACGTACTTCCACCAGTACCATTTCCATAGGAAGTTTTACCTCCCCAAGAAGAACGGGATCCTGAAGGTCCTGACGAAGCAGCTGCTGCCGATTCCCCCCATGCTGGCGTCTTACCACCTGTCCATGAAGGTGTCTTGGCACCGCTTCCCCATGCCGGTGTTCTTCCGCCACTTCCCCAAGCGGGGGTTCTTCCACCACGCTCCCCGGACGACCATGAAGGTGTTTTACCGCTGCCAGGCGCATGGGATGAAGACCAAGCAGGAGTCCTTGAACCAGACCCGTTGCCACCAGAGGACCATAAAGGCGAAGTGGCGCCAGCGGGAGTGGCATAACCTGCAGAGACTGCTGGTGATGGAGAGCCATATCCACCTGGTCCCCGGGGTTCGCCAACAGGCCCACCTGGTCCTCCGAACCCACCACGGCCTCCGAACCCACCACGTCCCCCAGATCCACGTCCACCGTATCCTCCACGTCCCCCCCTTCCTCTTCCGCGTGATTCCGCAAACTGTTCGTATCCAACGTACGTACCGGGACGCACTTCAAACAACAAGTCAGTCTTCTTGATCGGAGTTATCTTGGCCGGGTTGTGCATTTCAACACGGGCCATATCACCATTGGCATCCTTAACAATTCCCTTCTTTCCCTTGTATGGACCCTTTCTCACACTGACATACTGATGCAATGTAGGATCTCTACCACCCGTCCTTGAGGCAGCCTCCATCATACCAGAAGACTGTGGAGCCTGCATTCTGTTTGGGTTCATTTTACTTAAATCTGGAACCTTAAATGCGTCGGACACAAGCGATCCCTTCGTAGAAACGGTTTGCACGGAATCTGAATCTGCCACAAATATACCCGTGTTCTCCACAAGGGTTTTCGATTTGATAAACACACTTGTCCGGTAGATATGCAACACAGCACCCTGTCTCTTTTCTCCACGAACCTCCTTGACAACGTCACCCACTTTCAGCTCGCTACCAACACGGTCTGTTGTCTTCTCGGTCATCCTGTCTAGGGTCACTGCGGACTGGACCTGTTCTGGCTCGATACGAATAACACGACCATCCGTCCTTAGAACTGAAAGAGCCTCCTTTTCTGTCTTAAGCACAATACCAACTTCTTCAGAGTTCAATCGAACAAGCTGATGTAGTTCGAATCCACCGGATTCCGCAACCGCAGCAGAAGATGATGACTCTGCAGCCCGCTGCAAATAGTTCGGAAACACTGTCACATCCTGGCCTGTCTGGTCAGAAACAAGCGTCACCTGCTGATCTTCCACACGAACAATCATACCGCCTTCGCCGGAATGCACTCCGTGAACTACAGTAACATAGTCACCAGGTAAGAAAACCTTTCTAAGTGCCTGTGATGGGACATCGACTTCCTCGGTGGTTCCCTTGGCATCTTCAAGAATAACACGAACAATCTTATCCTGAGCAGCGGAAACGACATGTCCATGCATCCCCGTCTGTTCACCGCTGATCACAATGACTCTATCGTTTGGCTGGAAAGCCACGGCAGCCTCACGACTATGCCTGAGTGTCCTAGCAACATGCTGCATATCAATACCATCGTTATCACCAGAGCCGTTGAATAAAGTCAATTCACGTAGGCTTGGTTTCACTTCTTTCGTAACCAAGTGACTAATGCTGATATCTTTGTAAAGGAAACCACCAATGTATTCCTCGTTACGATACACATAATAGTCCCTGTCACTTCTTGCTGTTGTAAGATGTTCTGGATCATACTGCGATGCTTCCAACTGAGAAAATGGTCGCTGTGGTGGTCTAGATGCAGTAGAACTCTGCCTTCCTCTTCCCACAGAGATTCCTCTACCGTAGTCCAATCTCGGCACCAGCTTAACACGCACTTCGAGATCGCTCTCAGCCAAATTGTCCACAATACCGAGATCTCCCTTGTATCTACCAGACTTGATACGCACATAACTACCCGGCTTCAATTGAAGGTCTTCAGAATGACCCGGCCGAAGTAAATCTGGATACTCCTCAATGGGGACGAGCACTTTACCTGCACTAGTATATATGCCAGGAATACCGGCAAGAATTCTATCGACAGAATCCATACGACGAGCCTCGACGTAAACGTAACCAACATAATCATCACGTTGGAAAGCACTAAACACTCCTTCGACTCCCTTCATATTGAACATACGAGCATAGAGCTGTCTTACAACATCTTTCTCACGCCCATTTCTAACATGAACACCCCAGATAGATGGGTCGTCAACGGACGGAAGTAATAATCTTTGTGACACTTTGGCCCCGCTACCCATATAACGTGAAGATGCGGAACGACCGTACCGTTGCCTAAATTGATCGGCTAAAGCCTGTGCATCCTGTTCATCCAACTTTTCCCTTGACCTATCCAATTTAACATGACTTGGGGCGCCGGCTTCATCTTCTTCTTCAAGACCCGCTTGGTCATCAGCAAGAAACTCTCTTTTTAACAACTCCGCTTCTTCGTCATCCTCTTCTTCTTCATCATCTTCGTCGACCTCAGCTTCAACATCAAGGAATCGGTTACCCCTGCTCTTCTTTCTGGAACGAACACCTTCCTCTTCGTCCTCATCTTCATCATCATCATCGTCTTCATCATCATCTTCACCCTCTTCACCTTCCTCTTCGTCCTCATCTTCATCATCATCATCGTCTTCATCATCATCTTCACCCTCTTCACCTTCCTCTTCTTCTCCTTCTTCTTCTTCCCCCACATCATCTCCTCCTTCCGCGTCCTTCTTCTTCACTATCTCACTACTTCCATGATCACCACTCTCATTCTCATTCGTTTTATCCTCGCTATGTAAAGGTTCAGACTCCTCTTTGGAATCTTCTTTGATCTCTTTATTCTCTCCCTCCAATGAACTTCCTTGACCTTCCTGCTTCACTTTTTCTGTACTTTCCTGATCGCTCATTTTAGTACGCTTATGTCAATTCGATTATCTCACTTGGCACAGCTCACCCTTTACTACATCGACCTCTATAACTTATAGATATCTATCATTTAAGAAATTTACCAGAATCTGTTGTTAGTGAGAGAGCATGCCATCCAGGCATCGATCCCGCCCTCCCAAGGTAGAAAAAATTTTTAAAAGCCGGGTAATAAGACGTTATAATTCTGATGTCGTAAATATATACAGGTAGGTTGATGACGCTACATCCCATCCATTTAAACCGATCAGCATTAATCGGTCGTCCACATAGTCGCCAATTAACTGACTCACCTACACAAGTCCCCGATTAGCAGCTCATTTCTTCTTCCAGTCAAACGCTCCCCTAGAGAAATCTAACACTTTCCTTTGCTCAGCACCTCTTCTTTTCTTAGATTCCACAAACATCACATGTCTTTGTGCTATAGGATCATATCTAACTTGTGTAACCTCCTTCGCCGTTCTAGGGATCACCAACGTTCTCTTATAGCCGGTTTTGGCCGTTGAGATCAACTGGACGATCGTAGTTCTAGCTTTAGCTTCTATGAAACGCGTTAGTAAATGAAGAAAAAAACAACTCATACACACTCTTGAGCTACTTACTTGCCATGGTGAGGTTGCTAAGCCGTCTAGTACACACCTATAATGAATGACGGACTGCTTTCGTGGTGTTCTTATTCTCTCATCTTGACGACATTTTTTTTCATCACCGCGAGCTCGGGATTCGTTCCGGTGTAAGGATGGTAATATGATCACGCCAGACGTCGGTAAGGATGTGTGTGCTCTTTCCTAACTCAAGAAGTGATCACGTGGTGCCTGGATTGGCCGCTCACTACCCGACTCAACACACATCTTTAACAGCAATCCAGGCCAAGCCCCTAAAATATTACCGCAGCATAATCATTAATAATAATTATTGAGACGTCAGTATCGGTGTTACTGGCTCCCCACGGCCGTTCCGCCAAATTCGGTCTTTACTAATCAGGGGTCAAAGTTTACTTGCCGAGCCCCCTCTCTAACCGGTTTGCAGAGCTTCACAAAGTTTTAGTGGTACGAAATAGATATATGTGGGGAAGCATGGCGGTTAAAAAATCAACGTTTTGATAGCAAGCAAATGAGATAAGCACTTGTTATCCGATACAACCCTCGAACCACGAAACCTGCACCTCGTTGCAGTCATCATCCTCGCAAATCATCACACCTCTGTGGCTGTCATGCAATAGGAGTTTCTCTCTCTCTCTCTCTCCCACCCCCTTGGCAAGCGACGTCACACAACCCGAAAATCAACTAAATGCTAAGAGAGATCCAAGATCATCCCATGACGTCAGCATTATCAAATTTTAAATTAATTATCATTTGAGCCGCAGCCCAACCGCAGCCGAGCGCTGACCCCAAAATCCTAGCAACACTTTTCAAAGGGGCTGCAATGTTCCATTACATAGCCACACGAAACTGACCACTAAGGAGGAGATACACTTATAGAAAAAACCCCATCCTCCAGTAAAATAAATACCCTCCTAGCCAATCTTTGTCTAGCTCCATTTTTTCCCTAAAATCGTCTATCCAGAACCTTCCCTCCCCTCAATACAGTAAGTAGTGCAGAGCCAGAAAGCCGCACATTTTTTTGACGCAGCAAAATCGAATAAATCATCGCCCGCTCTGGCTCCCTGCAGTTAATACTGGGATTCCCTTATTGAGCTGCTTTAACTCGCAGGGGAAAAAGTTGCAGATGTGTATATATACTTTAATATGCCCACTTTAGTTGATCATTAGTGGCGAACGATTCGGATCGACTGGTTATTTTTTTTTTCAATCTTTCCTTCCATCAAGGGCTGATAACCACAACTATTATCGCATATATCACGCATCATGCAGCTCTTTGTCGTGCATCCAAATTTGGAGGTTTCTGACTGTGACAGTTCACCTACAGCAGAGACGATCAATGTTAAGAAGCAAAGCTATTTGCACAACCTTAAGAAGTATCGGAAGCTGATTCAGAGGTTATCGAGTGATCCTTCTGTGAAGGAGATCCCTGATTGGTGTCTAACGAGGGACACCGAGAGCAATATCTCGGAAGTGTTACTTAATAATTCGGCTGCTTTTACTTTTGACAGTGAAGAGCAGCAACAGACTGAGGACGCAACCTCGGTTACTAGCGATGAAGCAGACGATGCTCACGAAGAAAGCCAGCACCGCCGGTCATCATCTGCTTGCTTTGCACAGAGACTTGAAGCCATCAATAGGGTTGAGGATTTACCTATTGAGACGATACAAATAACATCCGAAAATCAATTACCGTTTAAGGAAACCAACGGGGATCGCAAACCAGACGGCTCAAGAGTGTACTACCTGCTTCCGCAGCTGAACTTACCTGAAAATGCTCCGTTAACACCTCGATATAAGGATTTCTTGGCCTTGAAATACTTTCAACTAACTACGGATTTATCGTTGGTGGAGTTTAAATATGTCCAGATATATTCTAAGATCAACAAGATCATCAAGAAATACTTCTCAACTCCAGAATTGACTCCTGAGATCGAGGATGAAGGTTTCAGTAAGGTTAACATTGAGATGGAACTCTTCAGAAAATTGGAGAATGTCTTGGTGAGGTTAAGAAGGCTAAAGACAGAGTTTGAGGACAAATTCGGAGGACAATTCCAACGCCAAAGTGCGAAAGCTCAGGTAGCGAACGCTACCAGTTCTACGGGCAAGCAGGCTGCTACGACTGCGAGCTAGCCGGTAGTCAATGAAGCTGGTGAAATTGGCCGGGCTAAGGAAACCTTGCAAGCAACCAGATACTGTCTATCTAAAATTCTTTCATAACCTCTCATATTTTTACTTCACTTCACGCTGTTTATGTACTTTCTTCTATACGATTAATTTATAACGATTAAGCCGTTTATAAGCCACTTGATGAGGCTCACACTCTGAGGCCCTTTTTTGGGGAGGGGTGTGGCGGTAGGGAGAAAGAAAGCAACCTAGCCGTCGTGCAGAGACCCAAGAGATGCCGATAAGTTAAATTTCAAGGGATACTAAGTAGAGACGATCAATAGTCGACGATGATTATAGGCCAGTTGATGAGTGCTCACTTTTAATGCGCGTAGGGACAAACGAGCCGCTGCAACGGGGTGGCGATAGGAATAGCCTCTGTGGGTGATACGGGCAGACAACGACCCATAATAAAAGAAAGGACCCTGCTTTCTTACTACCGTGTTTACCGTACGTGTGCCGTGTACCGCACACCATTTGTTAGTGTCCCACAGGTGGGGTAAGCTCTTTCTCGTGCTCCTGGTCGCGCGCACTCGCCTCATCTTGGTTGGCGTGCCTTTCCACCCGCCACATCACGTCGCGAACTGACGCGCTCAATTCTAAATTCCATTCCGACCAAAAGTAAGCAATTCTCTTGTGCGATCCTCAGACATTGTCGACGCTGATCCTATTACCAGATCTAGCATTTCACTTGGCTAATCATATTCTTTAAAGTATGGGGGATGTTTTACAACCTCCAGACCCTTTTGCACAAGAAGCCGCACAGAGGGCTGTCTCGGAGTTCAATGGGAATCGGCAACTCGACCGCGTCGTTGAGAGCTTGCAAAGGGCTAACAAACGCCTCTCGGAAGGCTCGAACTCGAGCAAACGTAAGGCAGAGAATAGGATTGGACCGTGGCGACTAGGGAGAACTCTTGGTAGAGGATCAACTGGTAGAGTTCGTTTGGCTAAGCATAGTTCTACAGGACAGCTTGCTGCCATCAAGATCATTCCAAAATCTGCTGCAGGTCTAAAGAAGCAGCATGGGAAAGTACGTGTCGATGAGCATGGACTTCCCTATGGTATAGAAAGAGAGATCATTATCATGAAACTTATATCGCATCCTAACATTATGGGACTATATGACGTTTGGGAGAATCAGAATGAGCTCTATTTGGTGTTGGAGTATGTTGAGGGAGGAGAACTGTTTGATTATTTAATTAATCATGGTAGGCTTACAGAGCCGGAGGCTGCACGATACTTCCGTCAGATCATTGACGCTGTTGCTTATTGTCATAAGTTCCAGATTTGTCATCGTGATTTGAAACCGGAGAACATCTTACTTGACAGGAATAAGAATATCAAGATTGCAGATTTTGGTATGGCTGCATTGGAGACCCGTCAGAAACTGCTAGAGACTTCCTGTGGTTCTCCTCATTATGCATCTCCGGAAATTGTTGCAGGTAAGGCGTATCACGGTTCTCCTAGTGATGTGTGGTCCTGTGGAGTGATTCTCTTTGCTTTACTTACCGGCCATCTACCATTTGATGATCCAAATATACGTACCCTTCTAATGAAGGTGCAGGCAGGCCGCTTCCATATGCCATCAGGGCTGGGCCCCGAGGCTAAGGATCTTATATGGTCGATGCTTAAAGTGGAGCCACGTGATCGGATTCTGATCGATGAGATCTCTTCCCACCCTTTCTTACGCAGATACGAATCTTCAACTCCTCATCAGCATACCGATTCGATAGCTCGTCAATTGAACAATCTTGATGTGTCTGCTCCAGTGAATAATCCTGATCCTGACATTCTCCATAACTTGCAAACACTCTGGCATGATGTTCCTAATGAATCGATCCTTACGAAATTGAGCAGGCCGGAGGCCAATCCCGAGAAGATGTTTTATTATCTCTTACAGAACTATAAGAGAACACATGTAAAGGAGGGAGTTTCAGAGCTCGATCTCTGCAGTGCAAGAAGATCTGACGACAGCTCAAGACGCACGCCAATGTCAAGACTTCCATTACCCCCCTCAAAACCTACAAAGAGTAACTCTGTTCTCTCTGTGAGCTCACTCGTTCATTCTGTCAGCGTTGTAACCACCACCATACAGGATGAGAATGGCCAGGTTCTTCAGAAATCTGTGAAAGAGATACCGAATCGAAAGGGAGTGCCTGTTTCTTCAAGGAGAAAGAAGAAGCACAGACAGCCTTTGCAGCAACGGACCATCAATGTGCAGACGCAATCACCAGTTGTTCCCTTCAAGGTTTCTACGTCTTTCAATCGATCTGTCTCCTTTTCAAGTCTAAAGAAAAGGCTAAATACGGGGCCACCAAGGCCCGAGAAGAGACTCACCAACGATTCAGATCTTGCGGAGTTCAAATATTTGGTGGATACCATTTTTGAAGGCACAGTCCTTGGCGATGGTCCCACCGGCTTCGACCGTAAATCCAGAGGCAACTCAGGCTTCGTCTCAGTATTGGATCCAAGGGCACGTAGAGGGAAATTATCACTGCCATCTGCCGTTCTTGGTAATACTCCGTCACCGCTTCAAAGGGTCCATGCCGATAGTATTGATTTGACATTTTCGACGGACTCTGTCAGCCATATGGGACTCAACAACACGAGCGCTACTACGGAAAATACGATTGCCACTGCACCTGTTGAAGCTGTTTCGACGCCTCGTAAGGCAAAAGTTTCTTCAATCACTAGGAGCTTCTCTGGAAGGAAGTCACTCAAATCCAATTCCACACGTAATTTATCATCGTTCCTCGGCTCGCAAAGGACTACCATTACACTTGACGATTACAACAAGAAGCAGACAAACAGACAGTTCCACTTGGCTCTGCCCGAGGTGGATAGACCCATCAGCAACCTTACCACTTCGACAGCAACGACGGGAACTCTCCGTCCTACTTCTACCTTATCCACAGCGACAGAATCGACGCCTTACAAATCACAGGGACGAGGGAAATCATTTGACTTTTCGATGCTGGACTCCGATATATCGTACAGTGTTCATGCTGCCGTTCAAGTGCCAATCCAGAACAGCTCACAGGATCAGTTTGTTCGATTGAGAAATGCCAATACTGCTAAGAGTCATTTCGACGAGGACAAGTTTGCAGATGCAGATGAAGCCGTTTGTCAGAAAAATTTCATCTACGATGCTAATGCCAACAGCTCACAGTTGAAAGTACATCGGAAGGCTGATTCAGCTTCCACGCAAGGCTCTACAACGCATTATCCTACAATTCGCTGCTCATTGCTGAATGGGTCGAATTACGATTTACCTGAAGGCACTGACAAACAATTGAGTTTGACTCCTGAAAAAGAGAAGGTTAAGGTAGCTCAGCAGTGGAAGCCACAGGAGGTGAGCCTGTCAGTGTTTGCGGATCCTGAGGAGGATTCGGCTGATAGCGCTGCGCCTTCTAAGCAAAACGCCAATATCTTTGAGGAGGAGAACAGAGTGGATCCCAGAGTTCTGGATAGAATTAAACGTGCATCGATGTTTTCTGCTGAAGAATCGAGTAAGCAAAGTCGTAGCCACCGTTCGAGCCTTCTCTTTGCCTCAGCAAGAATGTCATTAGCCTCTACTGCGAACAGAGCCAGTTCTTTGTTCCAAAGGAGACCACCTGATCTTTCACCTGCGGACCCGGTATTTAACCAAAGAGAATCACACGAGGAGGGGAAGGAGCAGGAGCCGGAGAAGGAGCCGGAGAGGGAGAAGGGGAATGAGAAGAAGGAGGAGGCTAAAGAGGTTGTAAGACCTAGCTGGTTCATGAGGGTCTTCAATTCAATTACAAAGCATAAAAAATCGAAGACTCTCCTAAGAAGGAAGAAAACTTCTGGAAGAAGGAGTTTCAATCCTCACCTCTTTCGGAGCTACGCATTCATCGAGACAGACTACCTAACGTCTCAGCAGGCCAAGGAATTTTTACTTGACAAGGATAATAGAAGAACAAATATTAACATCGAACAGTCGCCGGATAGTGACAGGGAATTAATTTGCTCATTCTCGGGAAAGGATGACAAGGAGAAGGTTGTGTTCAAAGTGGAATTCGAAGACCAAATTGGGTCCCAATACGGGTTCGGTGGATGCTTTGTCAAAATCATTAAAGTGAGAGGTGGTATTCTGACTTTCAACAGATGCTGTAAAGTCATAGAAGAAAACCTCGGCTTACTGGATGGGCAGAAAAAGGACGAACTTGAATAAATATTCTATGCATAGCACATTAATATAATTGGTCAACGGGAGAAGTGGGCAATGTAGTGGCATCCCCAGCGATGCGTCCGGGGTAAGCGGGCACTTTTGACAGCAGCAGCATAGCGTAGCGTACCTTCAAAAATTTTCACCAGAAAGGGTGAAAAATTCTCGTACCTGATAACATCTCTTCCGAGAGGGGAAACATTCAATGGGTTCCAATGCGTATTGAAATTAGGCGGATATGCGGACTGTATTCTAGAAAATTGTATGATACTGAGTGCAACGTTGCTGTTTTGAATTTTTTATACTGCATACTTCAATTGACCATTTCCAGCTATCTAGACTAAGAAATATGCCACCATAGCAGGCCCTCAGTTTTCTGGTTCCGATCCGATGGCCACACACAGCCCATGACGTGGATCCGAGCCAAGAAAAAGAAAAAGCCGAGGAAAAAGAAACGAGGGAAAAACGGTACCGTTTTATTTAATTGCTTTTTGTCACTGCCCGTTATCTGTTAAACATGGGAAGTGTTTGGGTATTTTTTTAAGGTATAAGACGGTGGTGTTTTTTCTGCGTGCAAAAGGCAGCTTTTTCTAAAGCACTTTCATATTACACACTCTCTTCCTTTAGTTTGCTTGAATTATAATTCAATCGTCAACAGCTATACATGGAGGTGTCAAACGTAAGTAACGAGATTAAATGCTCTCGGGTATATGCCAAGAGAGGTTCTGTATGTTTCTAGGAGCCACAGTCATCAGCAAAATTGCGCCCTCATACTAACAGATTTATTTGCTATACAGTCTACGAATGCACTTAAAATAAGCGTTGTTGGGGATTCAGGTACCGGGAAGTCCTCTATGATACTTCGGTTTCTTGGGTCAAGTAATGAAATGAAGAGAAGAAGTTCAGGACTGGAAGGGAGATATAAAGGTACAATTTTGTCTAAAGATGGCAGGAGATTTCCAGTAAATATAGTTGATAGTGTTGACTTAGAATATACCGAAAGTATGGGGGATTATGTGAGGGCAATTGACAGCGATGTGGTGATCTTGACGTATAGTACCAATGAAGATGCCAGTTATAACAATTTATTCCTTAGATGCTCTCGGTTGCAGAAAAGAAAGGATGAATTTTCGCAGCAGGGCTCGTTGCCGAGGACTTTGATAGTGGGAACCAAGTCCGATTTGGTAGATTTAAAACAAGTGCCGCATAGCTCTGGCGAGAAGTTGATGCGCGCTTTCGGAATGGACGGTTTTATAGAATGCAGCTCAAAATCTGGTGACAACATTGATAAGGTCTTCAGCATGGCGGTGGAGCTTGCCTTGAAAAAGCGGAAAGAGGAAGGGAAAATGGCAGAGCCTGTTGGAACTGTGCCAAAACGGGAATTCAGGGAGCAGGAGGTGGAAAAGCCAGAGGAAGCTGAGGCCTGTTGTGCTTGCATTATAATGTGAGTGCAGAACATGATCAGCTCCTGTTGGCTACTTTTCTACGTGGATAAAATTATAGAATATAAATCAATGAAGACAAACCTACTGAGATAAGTGAAGGAGAGGAAAATGGTCCCACGGACGTCGCATAGCCCACCAGCCCTCGATATGTAGGCAATGGAGGATCATATATCGGTGATTCTAAATTGCCTGGCAAACTTACAACGGCCGGCTAAGACATTTTGATTAAAGTCTCTTTGTATAGGTGGGGTGAAGGTAGCTAGCAAGCTCGTTTGCACCCATGCAGTTCCCTTGGCAGTATAGCTATTCAAAGTTTCTAAACTCTTATTCTGTTTTCTCTTCCAGAAGGTTAACCTACATGACCAATTCCTTACGTAGATGCTCTACAGTGATCACCTCGCTCCCTTCCAATCCTTCTTCATGCTACGTATCCCCGGGTCGACCGCGTCGATCGACGCAAACTCGGTTACTCGCGGCAATCGAATGTCTTCAAAATGGAAGATGTGAGGCAATTAGCACAGGTGGGGCTTTTCCTGTGGAATATAAATATGTCATGATTTCCCCAATCGATGTCCCTCGTGCATCGTTATCGTTATCTACATGTTCTTCCCATAATCACTCTAATCAACCCTACCTGAATGGTGATCTACCTACTTTCCCCCATTGACTCCTACCAACGCCAGTGCTTCATAACCATTTATTTCTCCGGTAACGGAGGAATTCTACAAATGTTCGCTCCGGAAATTGGAGAGCGGTGAGGTGAGTCAACAATTGCCAACCCTGCATGATCCCGCCCTCTCTAAAATTACGGTGCTAAGGCGGTCAGCCGGAGCGTGTTAGTCAAATACCTACAAGCTAACTGGTACCAACACTTCGCTGATCTATATGCTATCGCTTACCACTCACTTGCCGTAGCATACAACGAGTTCGGTGTTGTTCCCTCTCTGAACATTCACCCAGATGCCGACTGCAACATCTTCGATCTTATGTCCGTTGCACCTATTCACGCACGCCACCTCTGGTGTGACTCAGACCAGCTTAGCTTATCTGTGCCGGGTGCCCGAGAGAGATTAGGCTGCCGAAACTCGTTCCTTCCCCGCAAATTGCAGGGATCCTCGAAGAAAAATTTTCACCGCCCCATATCTGCAAATGAACTTAACGCAGAGTTTATTGGGGTATTGGGATTGCTATATATAGGAGGGAATTCCCACCCTGGATCGGTGACAACTTCGTAAGACTGTAGATTGTAACGAAAGGAAGCTAGTTGAGCTTGGTAATTTCTCTTGTTTCATCGTTTTCTTATCATGGAAAAGTCTCCTAGCCCTGCAGAGAACTCCGGCTCGTCCGTGAGTTCCATACAGAAAGTTGATGCAGCTTTGACTACTTCTCGTATTGCTGAACAGAATGAGATCAACGCAGCTACTGCTGATCTATCTTTGTCTGAGGAGTTGAAGGACCAGAAAGTGGAGGAGCTTGCCAAGGAGTACGGCGTCGACATCAAGAGGTTGAGGTGGAAGATCGATCTCTGTGTCGTTCCACCTTTCTGTCTCATGTATTTCCTTTCCTTCCTTGACCGTGTCAACATCTCGAATGCCAAAATTTACGGAATAGAAGCCGATCTAGGTCTTCATGGTCAGCAATTCAATATTGCACTTACCGTTTTCTTCGTTCCTTACATTATCTTCGAGGTTTTGTCTAACTACATGTTGAAGATTGTCAAGCCTCATTTGTGGCTTAGTGTTATGATCTTCTTGTTTGGTATTGTCACCATCTGCCTGGCTTATTCGCATAGTTTTGGCGGATTGGTTGCTTGCCGTTTCCTGCTTGGTACTTTCGAGGCCGGTAGTTTCCCAGCCATATTCTACATCATGTCCAACTTCTATACTACGATGGAATCTCAAAGAAGATTTTCTATTTTCTTTAGTTGCACGTGTCTTGCAGGTGGTTGTGCCGGTGCCATCGCTTACAGACTCCAGGATTTACAGGGTGTTCATGGTCTAAACTCGTGGCAATGGATCTACATTGTCGAGGGTTCCGTCACCGCCGGTTTGGCCATTCTACTTTTCTTCATCGTTCCGGACTTCCCAGAACAGGCTAGATTCCTCTCAGAGGGTGAGCGTAGCTTCTTGAAGAAGAAGTTGGAGGTGTTTGCTGGTAAGTCGGGTTTCGAAATCAAGCAGACTTGGAGAGACGTTGCTCAGGTTTTCAAGGAACCATTGATGTACATTGCCTCTCTTGCCTATTTCTGCTTGATTGTTCCAGCCTACTCATATGCATACTTTGCTCCTACCATCATTAAGGAGTTAGGTTACACGGCCATGACTGCTCAAGCATACTCTATCTATCCTTGGTTGGTCTCTCTAGGTTTTTCCATCATTTTGGCCTTCGTTTCAGATAAAACTAGAATTAGAGCCCCTTACGCCATACTTGCGTCTGTCATAGCCATCGTCGGCTTGGCAATGGTCTTCGCCGGTGGTAGTCATACACACCTAAAGTACGGTGGCTGCTTCTTGGTTGCCACAGGTCTCTACTCGGCTATGCCAATTCTTGTCTGTTGGATGAGTCTTACGTTTGCAGGCCACATTCGTAAGTCTGTCGGTACAGGATATGTCATCGGATACGGAAATATCGGTGGTATTGTGAGTAGTTTCATCTTCCCAAATAGTGAAGCCCCATCTTATCGCAAGGGATTGGCCATCTGTCTTGGATTTGCAGCCCTTTCGATTATTTTCATCCTTGCCTTCCTTGCAAACCTTATGATCTACACGAGGGCAAAGAAGACTGCCTCTTACAGAGAAAAGTGGGATAAGCTATCCAATAGGGAGAAGATTATGAAGGGTGATTACAACCCTGACTACAGGTATCAATACTAAATGAGCTGATTGACTTAGCGCAACTAGGTTAACTGTCATCGACTGAACTCATCGAGTCAATGACTAACCAAGAATTAACGATCTCTAAAATGTACTATCTATCTATCTAACTAATTTACTGGTGAATATGTACTGTGACAACCTGTTACCGAGCTCATCAGCTCAGTTGTAACGTAGGTACTAACTATAATTGGGGTTGCTGCGCCCGATTTCAAGTCATACACCCTTACACCCTTACACCATTAATTTGCTTTGCGTAAAAGGAAATTTTGTTGTTGATATTTTTCCCTTTAGAGATAATTAATAGGGTACCCGAGGGAAGCTACTAGACCGCATCCGAAGAAGCGATGGTTTCGCCCCAAAAATGGTGCATGATTGCGCACGGCCTAATCTTCTTACCTACGCTTACTTATAGGGCACTGTTATATCATTCTCAGCCTAGCATCTTCCATTTGACTGACCCCGTTGCCTACCATGACTAGCCTCCTACCAACTCCATTCAAAGTACAGGCAACGTACAGTTGGGGTGGCGAAGACAAATCCAGGGACTTGGGTTTCATTGAAGGTGATATAATAGAAGTCATTCGTGTTGCTTCTGATAGATCCAGCTACTATGGAAAGTCTCTTCGGACAAAGCTCTTTGGTAACTTCGCTGCCAAACATGTCAAGATCCTGCATATCAAGGAGAGCGCATCCCAAAGAAGCTTGAATGGAATACGACAGTCTCCAAGCGTCAATTCACTACGATTTAGCAGAAAGAATTCTTCCTCTCCATCGTTACCGTCTACGAAATCTCAATATGGAAGCACAACTAGTCGATCGAACTCAATGCAATCACTCAACCGGCTAAAGAAGAGTCCGATCAAGGGCTATTCAGGACTGGGTCCATCGGGTCCATCGGGTGCTTCCGTTCCCTCTCCCAAATCATCACCCTCCTATTCTGCAGAGAATTCAGATCTGTTCTCATTAAAGCATCAGAGCTATTCTTATTCTGACTTCGAAGATCAGAAGCTGGATGACATTGCGAAGACGGACGAGGAGCTGTTGAGACAGCTACCTCCAGTTTCTCCAAGAAGTAGATACGATTCTAAGCGATTCTCTGAATCGCAGAACAGCTTGAATTCTCCTAATCGGAGTATGCATTCTTCATATGTTCAGCAACTACTTGATCTTTCTACGAGCTCTAGCGACACTCATAGTTCATCAGCTTTCGGATATTCTGATCTAAGTGCCACGTCTGCCGGTTCTTACATGAGACACAGAGAAAGTAGACGTCAACAGCAACAAAGATCACAACAGAATATGAGTGAAGCTGATCGACAGTTGCTCTTTTCTCGTATGTTCAATGATCAGGATGGTGCTAAGCATCCCAATTTCTTTAAGAAGCTGTTGAATGGTGATAAGCCGCAGAGACCTTCGTTAGACGAGCAGATTTTCCAAACATCTCAAGAGAAGCTTGCCAGTTTATCGTTAAAAGATTCGCAGTCATCTTTTGGCGGAGGACCTGGAGGTTCTTCTGATGTGCCAGATGAATCGTGCTCTCAAGACGACATCGAACTTGAGAGAGTCAAGAGTCTGACAGGGAATGATAGAGCCCATAGGAAGTCCCGTGCTTTAGGTGAAGATCCTGAATTGATACTTCAACCTCATAGATTTATTTCCAGTTTGAACAAGAATGAAGTGGCTTCTAATATGAAACGGAATTATGGCCTTGATTCGACTCCTCTGGCTCATGTTGATAGATACATTGATCAAATTCCTCCCGATAGATACAATTCTTTAGAAGAAATTGTGAGGAAGAGGATTGACGAACAGTTCAATACCAATCTAGAGAAACTCAGGGCTGTATACACATTTTTGGCTACTAGATTCGAACTCACCGAACCATCAGGGGAGAGGCTTAGCACAAAAATCATGCCTGATGGTGATAACTTACCAGACATACTTTATTCTGGAATCTGTACTCCCCATCAACTTACCTGGCTGTTCTTTCTTATGTCTCGGGCTCTTCGAATGGAATCTGAGATAGTTCTTGGATATTTCAAGAGACCATTTCTTTATGAAGAAGAAGACTTTGGCGACGATAAAGGACTGTTGACGCTTAATCATTCTTGGGTGTCTGTTCTGATCGATGGTGAATACCGTCTTGTGGATGTATCTCTCGGCAATCCAACAAATAGCATTATTACTGCAGACCTAGCCATCTCGGATAGTAATACTCTAGAAGACCACTTTAACTTTTATTTCCTTGCCAAGCCGCTTGATCTTGTCTACACCCACGTTCCATTGCATGTGGATAATCAACACATTGTTCCACCTTTAGATCCCTTAGCTCAACTGGCACTACCTCCATTATATCCTTCCTTCGTTAATTATGGCTTGAGACTTTATAAGTTTAACAAGGCAATCTTTAGATTGCAGGATTTCGAAGTCATTGATTTTGACCTTGAAATCCCTCCAGATTTCGAAGTGAAAGCTATGGTACAACCGTTGGATACTGCTAACTGTAAATCGGAGAAGTCATTCATTCAGACTCATTGGAAGTCTGGTAGGAGGCTCTCTAAGATAAAGACGATCTTGCCTGTTGACTGCTCTATTGCATTTATATGTTGCTACGGAAGACCCACAAGCTGTGACCAAGAAGATACTGAAAGTCATACCCCATCTTCTGATTATGATTATTCTCTCCTGCTATCCGTTCCCTGCTTCCATAGAGGTAAGTATAGCCCGATTGAATGGTGTCATACTAATCCCTTACTTCCTCCAGACACATCTGCGGACGTTTATATAAAGGAGCCTCAAATCTACGATTTGGCCCTCGCCAGTTCTTATCAATTTACCCTCAAGGTGGCACCAAATGAACCAGACAAGGATTTGGACACATTTCGATGTATGCTGATTTCACCTTCGGGCAGTTTCTCCGAACTTGAAAGAATTGATTCGGAAACTTGGGAAGTCAGAAAGACACTAAGGGAGACTGGAGAGTGGAGATTAGTTGTGCCAAACGAGTCCAACGGAAAGTGGCACGTTCATGCCAAATGGCAATGCCAATAGAATCGGACAAAGCGAAGAGTCATTGGTAAGTAGCATGTTAAAGGAGTTGTTGTATAGGCCGAAGAGAGCCTATACAATTAGATCTCTCATAATCTGTAATATCACAATTTATAACTATAAATTAACCTGAATTTCCATTAGAACTGTTACACTCTAGTATACCAAATCATTAACCCTACAGTTGCTGCCCTCATTCATTCGTCCTCCTTACTTTCCCCCATTGCTACTTCCCTCCTGCCTAATTACATCATTAGTGGCATCAACAGCCTCTGTTTGCTCCTGCTCTAAGACATCCACATAAGAGGGCGGATGAACTGGGGGTGGAACACTTTGAATAGGGGACGAATTACCGCTAGACTTTCCCTCGAAGAACCCTTGTCTATCCTCCTGCATGGTTTGAAGCGTAATCTCATCGTCGCTGTCGTTGTCTGTAAACTGAGCCGGTGTAGCAACACTATCATAGAACCCCGGCGGGAAATCCCCATTTCTCAAGTTAAGATCCGCAGGATCCAAATCGCTGCTCTCTAACAGGACGTCCTTATTGAATTTCGTGTACAACGGAGGCGCCACTTCGTTGCCTTCCAACGGACCGAATCCCCACTTCTTGACATTGGCCTCTATGAAAACGTATCCCATCTGCCCCAGGTTTACCTGTACCTTACACATGCTATTAGATCCAATTGTAGGATATAGTTGAAACTCCTTGGGCATTTTGATATGACCGCCAATGCCTGATTCTGAAAGCTTTTTTCCATTCCGAGTCCAAAAGATCGTTCGATTACGAGTTCGGATACCACAGCCAACAACATCTCCCTGCTCTAAAGTTGGGAAGACACACAATCCCGTAGGAACAGAAAGCGGAAAAGGTTGATTGTATCTTCTGGAGCCATTAGAGTCATAACAGATGGACCATCTATGTCTTCCAGGTAACCTGAAATACGGATATGGGAAACTAGAGATACCAATAGAAACAACATGCGAAGAAGAGGACTCCGGCGCAGCCAGCTCATAGATCTTGGTTTCAAAATAGTAGACATCGTTCTGTTTCGGTATGGGGAAGTTGGTCTGTATGGAAAGTTCCTGCCCCTCATTCAAGAACTCTAACTCTGTCTTATTAACGACTCTAATTGCATCAACATTTTCAACGTCTGGTTTAAATTCCCAAGCCTTAACACCCTTCTCTTGGATGATCAGTGATTGAGAAAGAGTGAGATCATATTTAATGGCAGGATTCAATTTAATGAAATCCTTAGCCTGAAAATATAGCTCCTGCTCATTCGGTGGTAGTTCATCTAATGCACGCCTATCTTGTTCTTGCTCGTGTGCCGCATCGTCTAAAGATCCAGGTATCTCATTGGTCAATCTAATATGTGCTCTATGAATAAGCATTTGCACTAGAAGAATGACTGAGGTAAGAATGATAATAATGAAGAATCCGCTACCCATACCTAGAAGAACAACTAGAGAAAGTGATAGCTGGTCACCGTTTCCTTGATCAATTTGAGGGTCTGTATGGCGGGCCTCACCATTGAATACACCACGCGTAGTAGTAGAGCTAGACACGGCGACACCAGCAACAACGAAGGCGGCCATTGCCATGTCGAGGCAAGGCACTTTCATGTCAGCAAGAAAGGTTCAAGTGGAAAGGCTTCCTCACAAATGCTCTAATGAAGTTGAGAAGGATATCACAAAAATGCAGTGATAAAAGAGATAAAAGGAGATAGGATCTATATTGATATGAATGAGTAGCTTAAACGATGGCGGATAAGAAAAGAGATACTGAAGGGCTCTCCCAACAGTAAAATAAAATTTCTCAGCGGCGGGGGGAATTTTAGGCTCGCCAGCATAGGCGTGAGGCGAAGAAAGGAGTTCGATCTTCGCTTTACTAACCGTGTTAAGTCCATATTATTATTTACTTGGTTGGTCGATGTCTGATAGGTACACTAAAGAACGGAAAGTTGGTGAAGGTACATACGCTGTCGTGTATCTAGGGAAGCAGATTTCAAGCGGTAAAGATGTGGCAATAAAGGAGATTAAAACAGGTGGTTTCAAGGACGGACTTGATATGTCTGCCATTAGAGAGGTGAAATATTTACAAGAACTGAGTCATGAAAATGTCATTGAACTTATAGATGTATTTTCAGATTCTGGCAAGAATTTGAACTTGGTACTAGAGTTCCTTCCGTCAGATCTGGAAGCCATTATCAATGATAAGTCAATCATGATAGTTCCAGCTGACATTAAAAGTTGGATGTTGATGACTCTACGTGGCGTTCATCACTGTCATAGAAATGGAATACTGCATAGGGACCTGAAGCCAAGCAATTTATTGATCTCTCCAACCGGTCAATTAAAGTTGGCCGATTTCGGTTTGGCAAGAGCACTTGGAAGTCCCAATGAAAAATTCACTTCCAACGTTGTGACGCGATGGTATAGAGCTCCAGAGCTTCTGTTTGGGTCTCATCATTATTCCGGTGCTGTAGATGTTTGGGCTGTAGGCGTTATATTTGCTGAACTTATGCTTCGAACTCCGTATCTTCCAGGCAAGGACGATGCGGATCAGGTCGTTGTTACTTTCCAAGCTTTGGGAACTCCTACAGAAGCGATATGGCCTGGAGTTTCACATCTTCCCAACTACAACAATTTAGTCATGTATCCACCGCCTTCAAGGCAGGAACTTCGCAATAGGTTCGCCGCTGCTACGGAAAGTGCTCTAGATCTTCTATGTGGAATGCTTACGTTGGACCCAAACAAAAGATGGGATACCGATAAATGCCTTACACACAAGTACTTCGTTGAACAGCCAAGACCTACAGAGCCTTTGAAGTTGCCAAAGAAGGAGAGAAAAGAGGACAAATAAGGGGGGGGGGGGGGGGGGACGTCTAAGAAGGATTGCCAACTACTGTAAAAGGCTGAAATTTTCGAATCTGAAATTTTTTTATTTTTTCCTTCTGAAAATTTTAATTTCCTTCTTTATCAGTGGCGACCCCAACTCATTTTCATCTTGTTTGCCTCCTTCCACTTAGTTCTTCGTTTATCACCATCGACATGTCCTCATACTTTACTTGCAATAGCTGTGGTATCGCATTCACGACCTCTGGGGGACAGAGGCAGCACATGAAGACAGAATGGCATCGGTACAATTTGAAGAGAAGAGTGGCCCAACTCCCAGCTGTCTCTGAGGATGACTTTAATACCAAGGTTGCCACTTTGACTGTTAATCATGATGACGATGAAGAGGCACCACTTAGTAAGAGGGAGCAAAGACAGAAAGCTAAAGAGGAGTTATTAGAGAAGAAGAGACAGTTATTAGACTTGGCGAGAAGGAGAATTGCTGGTAACGGTGGCAGAGTGACGGTTGGAGAGGACGGTAAATTAATCGTTGAACAGCGTTCTACCGCTGAAGAAGAAGAGAAGATTAGGGAAGATATTGAGAAGGATGAGGAGGTCATTTTGGGAGAGGATGCCAATTTAACGGAGGAACAGATTGAAGAAAAGATGATTAGGGAAAAGATGGAGAATAAAGTGGAGATTCCGTCGGATACTTGCATTTTCTGTGGCAAGAAAAGTGTAGATTTGGATAGCAACATTGAACACATGTTTAAAGCACATGGATTGTTCATTCCAGAGAAGAAGTATCTTGTTGACAAGGCAGGATTGGTCGAATATTTGGGAGAGAAAGTTGGATATGGAAACATTTGCTTGGCTTGTAATTACCAGGGAAGGAATTTGGAAAGTATTAGGCAACATATGCTAGCCAAATCACACTGTACGATTCCATATGAGACAGAGGATGCGAAGCTTGAAATTGGAACCTTTTATGATTTCTCTTCTAGTTATGGTCAACAGCATGAAGAAGGAGAAGAAGATGATGAAGATGATTGGGAGGATGTTTCAGATTCGGATTCGGGCTCCCAGGATGGTGAGTTGATTGAATCTGATGATGTCATATATTCTAGTGAGGTTGGATTACATTTACCGAATGGAATGGTTGCCGGTCATAGATCTCTTAATAGAATTTGGAGACAGAATCTACCTCCTGAAAGGGAACTTGGTGAGGGCCAAGGAACCGTTATTGCAGCAGAGACTAGGCATCTAGCAACACAGTTCGACAGAAAGCAATATAAGGAGACTAAGAGAGTGTGGGCAAGGGAGATGAAGGCCAGAGATATGAACGATAGGAGACAGGCCAAATTCATCAATGTCAAGCCTCATTACAGAGACGAGCTACTCCAGTAAGTCGGTTGATTATTAAGTATTAATTTGTACATTTAATGGTAAGATGGGAAAGTCATGTCATGTATTTCGCGTTTTGGCTTGAAATCGCGTTTTTATCTTACTTTATTTACCTACCCTTCCTTTCTTTATGTGTCAATCAGTGGGATGTCATACTACGATATAGACGATATCTTGGCCGATGCACAGGTAAGTAAGAGATAGAGACAAAATCTTCGGTACGCCACTAACCAATTTTTTTCCTCCAGAGGTTACCGTGTAAGTTCAACTTCAGCATACCTGGATTAGGGTACTTAAATGGAAGGCCTGGGCAACCCATCAAGGAAGATGACAAGATGGAGCTACCAATGTGGCTTGCAGATATTCTTGCGGTATGTGCGGCACAGAATGACGATGGTATAGATAATGCAGAGGAGAATGCAGAGACACAGGCGTTTATCAGACTCATTGAACCAGAGTTCTTTTCTAAGCAGTTTTTGAATTTCATCAAATCGGATACGCTTAAAGTCAATTTGGCGCCGTTTGCATACTACTACAAGATTGTGGCCAAATGGTCGTACATGTTTAATGATACTGAGTTGGTTGAATTGATCAGCAAGATGTTTGTGGCACGCGCAAGCGAGATCAATGGACTTAGTTATAAGTTGAATGATCAATTCAGTGGGGATAATCAAGAGTTTTTGAATGGACTAGAGAATTTCGAGAAGAGGCTATTCAAAATGAGCCACTTATCGTATAAAGATATGAACAATTGGATAGCAAAGGGTTAGTCAAGCAACGAGAGAAGCGAAGCAGCAAGTGAAACGATTCCCTAGCATTGGATTGATGAGCGACGAACCTTCAACCTGTTATTGTTCGTATGGTCGCCCACGATCCCCTCTGTATTATATATCAAATGCATACATCTAACAATCCTGTATTTTACTGAAAGAAGTCAATGCGGGTCCTACCAGTATTGGTGAAATTTTTTTTCCGGTGGATTTCACTTTCATCATCTTTTTCAGTTGTGCAAGGCCCTTATTAACCTTTAATATGACGACGACGATGTCGGAAAGACCATCCATCCTTGTACTGATCTCTGGAAATGGTACGAACCTCCAGGCTTTAATAGACGGCAGTGAATCGGGTCGAATTCCAGGACAAATTACACACGTGATATCATCGAGTTCCAAAGCTTACGGGTTGGAGAGAGCTGCCAAGGCAAATATACCCACGACCGTGCATAACTTGAGGAAGTATTACAATGGAATTCCGAAAGACGATAGGGAAGCCAGAATAAAGGCGAGAGCCCAGTTTGATAAGGATCTTGCGGATATTATCTTGAACAAGATAGGAAAGCCATCTCTAATAGTGTGTGCAGGATGGATGTTGATTCTTTCACCAGAATTCTTGAATCCACTAAGTAAGGCTAAAGTTCCCATCATTAATCTACATCCCGCATTGCCAGGAGCTTTTGAAGGAACACATGCTATTGAAAGGTCGTGGGAGGCGGGCCAAAAGGGAATAGTAAGTAAGGGAGGATGTATGATTCATTATGTGATACAAGAAGTGGATAGAGGTGAACCTTTAGTGGTGAAGGAGATACCCGTGATTAGAGGAGAATCTTGTGATGGTTTCGAAGCCCGTATTCATGCCGAGGAGCATGCTGCTATAGTTGAGGGAACCGTCAAGGTTTTGAATATGCTTGCGAACAAATCTTAGATGAAGATGATGGGTAGTCCATCCGATCTGACAAGGGTCGCCATTGAAAATGATTGCGTTACATGTCCTATATATCAATACGATATCCATTTTCATATGTCCCAAACTCTAAATATTTACAACAGCAGCTATAAATCAACATCCATCGCATCAGTTCCAACCACTATTTCCTCTTCCTTGATAACATCCACAAGGTCGAAAACACTCTTACTTAAAACGGCCGTTGTGCCTCTTGCAAATCTATAATTCTTCTGCTTCTGCTCTCTGACATTTGGTGTCAAGTAATTTCTGTAGAGTTGTGCATCTTTACCCGTCTCCATCACACAAAGATCAACGTTGGAACCGGATCCCAAATCGTTAAAGATACCTGCCTGAATGGCCGTAGCACATAGTTTCATTGCCTCTTCTCTTGAAAGATCTTCCTTCCAATCTCTTTCCAAAACTGCGATGGCAGCCAACGAACCGGAGCCAAGTGACATATAATAACCAATATCTGTTGAACCATGGGCTTGAATGGAGAATAAGTGAGGACCCGTAGGATCGACTCCGGCAACAATTAGATAGGCTCCCACGTATCCCTGGTATTTGAATAGATGCTGTTTCAACATCTGCATGGCCGAAATAACTCTTGGCTCTCTGTTCATATACATTGAATGCAATTCCAAATTTGATTGAATCAATTGGGTCACCATCTCGGTATCTGCAGCAGTACCTGCTCCGGCACACCAAATCTTGGGGGCGATTCTATGTAGCTTTTCACAATTCTTATCTGCAACAATAGGACCTGTTGTGGCCCTTGTATCAGCGGCTATAACAACACCACCTTTGAATTGGCATCCCACAATTGTAGTACCCGTAGATGTTGCCTTGGGGGCTTTGAACCCAGCTTGGTTGACCAGGTACTGGTTTCTCTGATAATTGTCAAAACTGAGGCCCACCATAATGATAGTAAGTTTAATAAAGACCGGAGTATGTGATGGGGAGGTAAGCTAAAGGAGGGGGGGAAGCAGACGCCTTAGTGAACTTCTGTATCTTCTGAGTATTTGCCACTAACTTTTCGAGGGAAGAGAGGAAAAAAAAAGAGGTGGGGCTTTGAACTCCTTACACCGGAAGACAGAATGGGTCTATTTTTCATATTCCTATTTAGGGGGAAATTTTCAAATTTAAGCGACTTTATTCGGCTATGGCTCGCTGGCATACTCACCCTGGTTCTTCTACATCCCTACCTAATAATGGGTATTTGCCTCTCATGTTTGACCTCACGAGATGATGATGCAGAACAGACTGTCGACGAGAATTCACCATTACTTGCGGATAACGAACAGCAGCAGAAACAGGCAGAGGAAGAATTGCAGATGGAGCTACGGAACAAAGAACTCAATATAATTCTAAACTCTGCCAATGAGCATCTCTTAGATCTAGGAACTTTTGTTCAGGGACAGCAGCCCTTGAATGGCTACACAGTGAGTTCTGTTGCCAGTCTCACCTCTCAGCAGCAGCCACAGGCCATTCAGGATATGACAACTTCCAACATAAGCCATGTGACTTCTGTCACTGGAAACGGGACTGGCAATGGGGACCTTATTAAAGTTGATCCAGTTGACCAGGGTGAAGCAGAACAGGAGATCGAAAGAGATTTGAATACTCTAACGGGTCAGCTAGGTGCCGATCGACTTGATATGCTTGCATCGATCGACACTTCGAAAGTTGGACCTTTAGTTGTGTCATTTGAATGAACAACTTCTACTTTATCTTATTTACGCTTAATCATTCGCATCAACCATTTTAATAGTAGTACACAGTAGTAGCTATGCCACCTTAACCCATACTTTCACAGATTCCTGGAAGTACTGTTGGGAATCATTCTTCAATTCTTCAGAGACCTCCTCCTCTTCAATTGACGATTCCTCGAAGGAGTCTTCTGTCCTTCTATAAGTTGACCTGGTCACTCTCCCACCGTCAACATCTGCAGCTGCCTTGGCCACAAGGTCCTTTGCCTTCTCTTCCTCCGTCTTCCTTCCTTTCAACGGAAATGGGACCCTCAATTTGAACTCAAATAGATTCAATCCCACACCTAGCTTAAACTCGAACTTACATGCGACAAACTCTCCATCTTCATCCTCCTCATCGTAAGATATTGTTAACGGCTGAGGCTTCATTGTTTCTTTATTAACTTTGAGTTCCGTGAAGTGCTTCTCATCAATGATCTTGTTCTGAAGAGATACCAATACGATCAATGGTTGTCCCAGAATCTCATCCGCTGGTAATGTGATCGAATAAGTTGATCCTCCAATCGTAGAGTTCCCTGCCGGTTCAATCATACAATGCTCAAAGTATTGCATCACCTCAGATGTGTATGTACTGTATTGCTTGATTGCGGAAGAGAACGTGAATCTCTTAATAAAGGCGGTAATATCATCTACAGCTTCCACATCCTCAGCTTTTTCAATATCATGCTTTCTAATGAAACTTGGTGCATCCGAAGGAATGACTGGAACTAACGCCGTAACAGGTGGTTCAACGGTACCCGAAACATTGCTTGTGTCATAATCGTCAAATACACTATTATCAGTGCCAGACTCTCCTGCGGTCTCGTGATATTTCTCCATCTCCTCTTCAAGAAGCTTCTGCTTCTTCGACTTCCTACCCCTTCTCTTAGGTCCCGTAGTAACGGCAGGCTCAATCACAGACACTTTCCTTTTCTTTGAATCTTCTCTCTTGATCTCAGCTGCTGCATTAATAGACGGAGGCCGGCCTCTACCACGCTTCCTGACAGCCCAAAACTGGGACTTAAACTTTACCATTCTCTTGGTGAAGAAGTTCTGTAATGTTTCAGCATCCTTGTAAATTACACTGTTCGGAGCATTATAGAGACATGCATTTTTGAACACTAAATCCACATCATCGATGAACTTTTGAACTCCGTCTCTTCCATTTTGATAATCTCCTCTATCAAGATTCATTTCGATCTCGTTGAAGCACATCCCTTTCTTGACGACGGTATAATAGTCCGGGTATTCACGTGCATCAACAGCATCCATAAACGGTAGAGCCAAACGCGTACTGTTCTTATGATGGGACGATTTGTAATTGATCACTGACTTCACTACCTTAGACAACTCCACAGAGTAGTCAGATTCATCTGTCACAGACGATTCACGACGTGACACATCATTTGTTTCTTCTTTAACTTCTGCTGGCGGCTTCTTCTCCACCACCTTCTTGAATTCTTCGCATTGACTCTTGACAAACTCATAGATATGCTTAGCATCGTTTGCTATAAGACTATCTGACCCATTATAAGTGACCGCATTATCACTCATTAGCCTGAACAAGTCGACAAACTGACCAATCGAGGGGAATTCTGCAACTTTGGTTTTCCTTAAGTTGGTCTTCACCTTTATGTCATTCAGCGAAATCGGCTCTGCAACGATATCATAATAGTCCGGGAATACCTTTTTTGATGGTAGCTTCAGAAATGGTCCGGCAATATATTCATGCGATGTGTCATCCTTAAGATTGATCACTCCTTCAATCGTGGAACTATAGAAATCGACAAGCTTCTTCCTCGGGATATTGTCTAAGGCTAAGTCGCCCGACGTTGTCGTTTCACCGTTCCCCTCCTCATCTCCCCTATCATTCCGATGTATCGTTAATGTAATAGAAGGATGTTTCTTTCTAGCCATGGTTAGTTGGATCAGCTTTTTAAGGGAAACACGAGTACCGATAAATAAACCAAAAATGTCTTAGTTGGCCGCACCAAATTTCTTACCGACTAACTAACTGCATACAAAGCCGCTTATATAACAGCTTAAGTAATTCTAAAAATTTTCGTCCTATCCAATCAGTTGGCAAATTAGAGATGGGGGAGGAAGGTGAGGGAAGGAGAGAGGGGGAGGCAGGGGCAGTGAGTGAGAGCTAAAGAGAAGAGGTTGAAGTACATTGTTAAACAGATCAGATTGAACCTGACAGTTATACATATTAATCACTTGATTCACGATGGAAAAGTTTGAGGTAAGTATAAATCGGAGGTGCATTCTCAATGAACTTAGTACTAACGTAGTTTAGGTGATCGACGAAGACCCTGAGTTTAACAAGGTTGTGAGGTATTTCAGACCTAGAGATTATGCTATCTGGGCTGGATCCACAGCGTTCGCACCGGCACTTCTTCATTTAATGGAGAGGTATGAGCCGGTCTCGGGAAGAACATTCAAGGCACCACCCGCCATGTTTATAAGGGCAGCCGGATTGATTGGTTTCGTAGGAGGATTCATTTTAGCATACAATGATTCTACCAAGAGATTCTGGGGACTAACAGAGAACGAGAGAGAGGTTGAAAAGGATAGATTTGAAACTAAAAAGCTCCTATCTCAGGGAAGAAATCCATACGGAGTGGATAGATCTTCTTTGACTCCATATTTACAGGATGTTGCGTCTAGGAACTCTAACCATTCTCAGCTCCTTTTAGCTTTCATTCCTTGGTTCAATTTCGCAAACCATCCTAATCATGGAGTGGATCTAAAGAAGTACTATGAAGTGAGAAAGGGAGAGGAGAAATGGGGATTTGACAAACTAGTGCCTTTGGAACAGATTCCAGGTGTCGTCAATAAGAACTAAGAGAGCGTTAGTATATTTATTATTTATTATCTATTTATTCAATCAATTAGCAAAAAGGCTGAGTAGTTTATTCAATGCCTATTCATGGCCTTATTGTATATTAGAAAAGGCGTTCTAGTTAATTCAAAATGGGGTTGCAGCGCTTTCACATTCGATGTGACTTTCTCCAGGTACCTAACTAGACAATCTATGAATGATCCAAACATTATTTCTCTCCCAGACTCTCCTGAGTGTTTCGGCAACCATCGGCTTTCTGGTAGCTCAACCTCTGCAGTCTCGTTCTCCAGTTTCAGTTTAGCAGCTGGATTCATGCAAAGGAATCCTCCCGAAGCGGACATCTCCTGGTTTCTGCTCTTCACATGCTCTTATATAGCCATAATAAGAATGAGCTTTACTGAATACCAGAGATCCCACTTCCCTTAATCTTCTAGATCGGTCAAGTCGTTGATACCACTCATCTCCTGCTGTATTTCTGCGGCGCCAAACACTTGTACAGCGGAGAAGTTTATTCGAAGATCATCCGGGGAAACAGGAGAGGCACCTGGCTCATTTCTACCCCGTTTCATCCATCTTAGTAACTGCAATACCCTATTAATCTCCAATTCTCTATACCTTTCTTCCCCTAACTTGGCACGGCTGAAACCGCTGCATATGAGGTTAGCCAAGTATGCTGTCCAGGCATCCACGTTCAAGCCGAAATTACTCTGGCAATAATAGAGCCACTTGACGCAACTGACAAAATGCATGTCTCTGATGAACATCGTAGCGAAAATGTCCACCGTAAATCGATCAGGCTTAAAGTGATGATCCATGATCGTCCGTTGCAAGAGATTCAATGCACGATTCTTGTCTAGACAGGTTAACTGAGCCAATATCATATTCGTGGACATTATACTTCTTCTCTCTCTGTCAGACCATACGCTAATGAACGTTTCTAGTTCGTCACCTGGAAGGTGACAGTTATGATCTATGAATGTATCCTCGTTATTTCTAAACATTGTCGGTAACAAATCTCTTCTTATCTCCCAGCTAGGAAGCTGCCTGTAAACCAATTGAGCAGTAAGCTCGTCTGCATTTACTTTATTATCAATCATGTCCTGGATGCACCGGTCAAGATAGTTCCACTGTCCATATCGACACATATTCGCTGTCCCTGCAAGTAGAATATTATAGAATTCAACGTCTTTCTTGGCGCCAAGTCGATTGTAAAAGTCATTAATCATCCATTGTACGTAGTCCATGCGATTCATCTTCACAAACCACCATAAAATAGGTTTTAGTATGGCTTCTGGCTCTCCCCTCGCCAATATCACCCTATCGTCGGTAGTTTTCTCGTTGCTTAAGAACGATTGGAGGAAATCCGTGGTCCATTTTTTGAAATCACCATCGGAGTGAACCCCCTGCCATACGAGCTGAGATAGGTATTGAACGAACGTGGTACATTTAAGAACTTGTGGGATCTTCGGAGTCTTATGCACGGTGAGTAGAGAAGAGTAAAACTCTGAGGACTTCCATCCACTCGCAGAGATTGTAGCATGAATACTCTTCTCTAGAGTTGTCTGTCGATGATCGAGCCTATCCGGTAGAATCTTAACGAACTTTTCAACTACGGCCTGCTCCATCTTCGGTTGATAACTGTTAAGGATGATAATACCCTCATCGTGAGGGATTGGATTGCCTTGCAAATGAACGTAGGCTTGAGGCCCTTCCTGTACCCCAAATACCGCCTCACTAGACAGCAGCCTAAGTCCAGTCTGTCTGACAAGTTTGGCAGCTTGTCGACTCATGGAGTAGGATATTCAGAATAAAGGATATCTAGTTACGCAAGATAGGAGGCAATATAAATGAAATTTACCTGATCGCGATCTACCTATACCCGCTAATGCTACTTCTCTACCTATCAGTTACTCATTAAATCGATATTATTCTATATAACAACAGAGCCCCACCTTATTAGAGATGAAGCGCCGAATAAGATGATAGTACATATTTCGGTCAGCCGATAAAGAGCAGCCATCCGACAAATAACCGGCCCAAATGGAGAACCACAAACTCCATATCCCAGCCTAACGAGCCTCAAACTGAACCATTCTCTTCGTTCTGGCCTTGTACAAAACTCTATGTCCACATTCTTTGCATCTCACCGGTTCCTTTGGGGATAGAGTGAATGTACTTGCACACTGTGCACAGATGTACTTACAACCGTAGTTCTTCACACTCTGAATACCAGATGCAGCATTACCGAGGTTGGCTGCCGATGGTGGAACAAATCCTTCTCTGCTTGACATTTCCCTGAAGATGAACCCTTGACAAGTTAGAAGAACGCAGCCGTTAACTCCAGTAAGTCCAACTTGACGAAAGATAATCCAACTGTTAGACAAATCTAAAAATTTTCCTCGCCTTTAGCCGATCGATCCCTTCGATTCGGACTGGGGAAATTTTTTTTCTCAGACAGCATACAAACTGTAAAGGCATCATCATCAATCATCAGGCCCATCTTACAATAGTCATTGATCGTATCCCCAGGTCAACTCGACGCCCGTCATGAAGAACAGCTGTGTGCTATGAATCGTAATATTTATAGAATACTGCAGCCCTCGGCTGGACTGCAACCGTCGGCTACTCGAGGGGTGGTACGATGGAAGTCATTACTGATATCAAGACCGTCATTTTACAGGACCTTTCATTCCGTAATTGAGTTGGCTCAAAGGCTAAGCGTATCACCCACAAATTCCTCTCCGATACTGCCCTCTCTTTTGGCACCAGAGGAACTTTCAACTGCCAATTTATCACAACGAATGAAACGAAACATCAAGGAGCTTGAACAACGAAATGAGCAAATATCACAAACAGAACCTAAGGTGACAAACAATCAATACGTACAATATTTAACGAATGCGGACAGTGAACTAATCAAAAGAACGTCGAGGAATATAATAGAGCTTACGATGAAAGACGGCGATGTCTCCGCGTTGAGCTATAATAAGGCCGATTTTCATAGGATCTTCAAAACATACTGGGTAAAGACTCTCCCGACGGTTTTACCGTATCTAGAGAAGTTTAACGACGATGAAGCGGTGGCATCGGAAGCGAATGAGGAAAGGTTTGCTGAGTTGGTTCATCAGCTAACAACGTTCAAATATCTCAACAATTCTCAAAGGATAGCAAGTTTCTTCAACAGAATGATAGTGGGTAACAAATCTTTCCCCTTCCATAACCTCTTGATCTTTAATGACCTCGTGGATTTCTTCTCTTCGAGAGGAGATTCTAGGATGGTGAGTCGCACATTTCAGAAAATGGAGCAGATGGGGATCAAACCTAATGTGATGACCTATAATTTGCTTGGAAAGAACTACGTTGCTAGGACCGATGTTGTTGTAGAGAGATTAACTGTGTGGGAATCTCTTTTGAAGCATATGCATGAGCAAGGAATCAAGCCGGACTTGATTAGTTGGTACCTCACGCTAAGTTTACTACCTTCAGATCTGGAACATAAGAGAGTTTTCAAATTAGCTATGATTAAGAAGGGATTAAATAAGGTGTCTAAATTCCATGACATCGAGTTGACAGATATGCTCAATAATGACACTCTAATGGATAGGATGTTGGAATACTACCGATCTTTGCCAAGGAAGGAACTTGATGTCAATTGCATGAATACGATGATCTATAAGTATCTTTCCATGAATCGGTTTGCAGACGGTTGGATGTTTATGACGATGAAGAATTCGATTCGCCCCAGAAATTCTACGTTGACAATTCTACTAAAGGATTGTAAGATAAGGGGAAAATTAGAGTTGATGATTCGGATTATCAATACGATGAGAACCAGATACAAATTAATCAATTACAACTCGAACAGAATGGTTCTAGATTACCTTTTGAAAATGCCCGATGATGGGTTACCCGAGTGGTACCCAGTGTTGGTGAAATATATGTTACGATACGATCTTTCTTATGGGATAGATCGATATAGAAGGTTAGATGTGATGGTGAAAAGGTTACAATTTAAATTGGATAAGAACTTTGCTGGTCATGAAAGGCATGGAAATGGGATTCTACTATCGACGATCCCACTCAATCAGGTAACCGGATTTGAAACCAAATTCTTTAACAATATGGAGAAGATGGTTGTGCTAGAAAACGAATCCCTGGCCAGGATTGAGCGCGACTTTTTACTCATTGATGAAGATGACGAGATAGGAACAGATGAAGGACTGGAAACGACCGACAGAAAATCGATTACCGAAGAAGTAGTGAGCAATGATCAATGGATTCGTAATGTTATTCTAAAGAGTTATTATGATCTGATGCAGGAATGTCTAGAGTAGGCATTATATATATTCTTCTATCTTTTGCATGTATATATGGGCCGGAATAATGGATATGTCGGTACCATGAAATTCAGATTTCCATGGTTACCGAAAAAGTTAACTCCCTTTGCGGTAGGTATATCTTGATTGCTCACTCGTTCAGTTACCAGCAATCAATTTATCCTGGGCACGAAAATGCCTAGCATACATACGGCGACGCACCCATGTTAAATTCTTTCTTTCAGGTCAACTAACTTGCCATTCAGTAGCTTACCATGCCATCAAAATTAGGCCAACGCGTCCGTTTTACGCGTCATTTCCTAAAAGGGATATAAGTTCCGGAACCAATCCTAACCATCGTCGTATTCCTCTCCAAAATAGTCAAGCCCAATTCAGTATATCCGTAAAGATCCTGATAAAACACATTTCAGGAGTAAATGGCAGATTCAGCATGCAATATCCACAAACACCTGAGTGGCTAGTGATCATTCAATAGGCCTGACAGAAAATAGCGAGATTCAGGAATTGAAATTAAGCGCCGAGGAAAAAAGAAAGGAACGAATGAGAAAAAACATGAGGCGTAAAGTAAAAGAACTGGAGGCAATGGTGAACGAACATACCGTTGGCACACTACACTTAAAATAACCTTCTTTGCCTCTTGACTGCGGGCTCCGTTCCAGTATAGCAAGCCGGGGGCGGGAGGAAAAATGTAACTTCAAGTACCTTTGCAAATCATTACAGCTGAAGCCGATTTTGGCTGGCTCTCCCCTCACTCACTCAGTTCGCTGAAAAAGGATCCTCCCGCCATTTCTATTTTTATCGTGATCTGATCCCACCGTAGCAGTCTACGAACGACCGCTTCCGGTACTTTTTGATCTGTATCCCATCGATTGCCCCTCAATACTGCCTTCTTTCACCATTTACTTGGGTGCTATGCCCGCAAAAAAAAAAATTACATGCCGCCGTTAACATAGGCTGCTACCCGAGACTCTGCCTGAGCCTGCTAAAATTTTTTACATACCTAAAACAGAAGATTAGAATAGAATTTTAAAATTCTGCTAGCACGAAAATAGAGACGGCCGCGCGCGTAGCCTGCCAGGCCTGGTATGGCTCAGTTAAGTTAGCAAGAGAGGCCCGAATTTTTTTTTTTTTGTTTGTGAAATTTCAATTCTCCTTACTAGGCAGTTTCAAATGTCCCAACTCCATTTTTTTTCTTTTCCTGCTTTCTCTCGTCTGATTTCGTCCAAATTTTTTGGGAAATCATTTCTTTGTTCAGCTGTGTGTGTTGGTTCTTAGACGATTCGTATAGTTCAGTCAGTCAGTTGCTTGTAAAGAAGACAGGTTCTATTCTAGAGACGCCTTCATCACTATTCTTCAACATTTTGTTCATGGACCCGGAATCTATCTAAGAGACCGCTTGCTTCATCCTCCTCACATTCAGCCACTGTTCTTTATAAGGTCTCACCATCTTCACCTCAATTGAATCAATCCCAATCTTTTCTTCGCCTGCATATTGGTTGATCCATTGATTGCATTTCTATTCGCCTCGGTATGATGACATCAACTCCACCGGGAAATTCCTCTACAAACTATAAAGGTTTCCCTTCATCGTCTCCTCTTTTCGGTGATGGTATTTCTGCTCCTCTCAATGCTTTAGAAGCGCTCGAATTTGATCATGAGCAATATATTCAGCAACAGCAGCAACAACAGCAGCAACAGCAACTACAACGGCAAGATGAAGATGGTCAGCAGCGTGATGACGTCGGATCGTTGTCTCGAGCGGCAGATGAACTGCTGGATTTTGTGCCTATTTCTGTCAACATGGATCCTGGTCTCCAATATCCAATTGCGACAAATGGGGAACGTTCGAATATTCGGGAATCGTTGTCCAATTCAACGATCTCTTCATTCAACTCGATGACCAATAGGATCAACCCTTCGGTTTCCTCAACCTCCATCAATAACAACCTGAATCTTCTGCAAACTCCTCTTCGCACTGCTGGTGGCTCTTCCGTTTTGCGTAGAAAATCGGTTGGAACGCTAATGACGACACCTGCACAGACTCCGGTTCGGAGGGCGGATATGTTTACTACTACACCCCGCCGTCTTACGGCCTCTAGCAGTGGCAGTTTGCAGAGGCGGTCAAGGCTGAGTGATAAGTCTCCCGTAAATGGAAACAATCCCTTCTATACACCACCGTCTTTTCTCTCCCCGAAGATCACCAAGCAGCACAGAAAGCATGCATCAATAACTACTTCCCTATCATTGAACCACCTCGACACCGACATCCAATTGCAGCAACAGATTTCACAGCAAAATAGACTCTCCATATCCCCACTAGCTACACCTCTGCGTACGCCTATGCGTACACCAAGTATGCGTATGGACGGTTTGCAGGACGAAGCTGAGGGTAGTTCTGAACGTAAGGACGATGATGAGGATGACGATGATGGAGAAGATATGGATCCAACGAAGTCTTTTATCGAGCCATCACTTTTGATGAAGGAGAGTAGTAGTTCGTCGCAGAATACAGGTGCCAAGTTTGGTGGTAAGTTATCGGATTTGGATACTTACGGCCGTCAGCAGAAGCTTATTCAGCAACAGCAGATGCAGCTGGAACAGCAAAGACTTCAGCAAGCTGCAGTCGTAACAGACCAGGGAACGTATGATTCGCCAACGTCTTTCATAAACCAAGACTTCCTCAACAATCCGCAGGATATCATGCTGCTTATTGATTCGGACAACGTTGAGGATGCTCACAATGGTGGTCTCAAGGGAAGTGCTTCGATGCCAAATACATCCATTGCCTCAATCTCTTCCTCGTCATCTGGCTATTCATTTGGAGTCCAACCGCAGCTAATGCACAATCGTATTCCAAGGACCAAATCAATGCCACCGCAGGGATTGATCAATGCTGGGCATGTTGCTCCGCAAGTTCTCCGTCGGAAGTTGACGCGGTCGAGATCGACAATGAACTTAAGTGAGATTGCCGCTTCCAAGGAAGCCAAGACGGCTGCCCTTCGCACTTCATCCATACATCAAAGCTTTACTATATCCGAGCTGCCGGAAGCAGCATACTCGAGAGAAGAAGTCGAGCAAGAGGAACAGGAACAGCAGGCAAAACAAGCCCATCAGATACTGCAAAGCCAGCAAGCACAGCAGGCTGGGCAGGTTCAGCAGGTTCAGCAGTCTTCCGAATATCTGAACGTATTCCCCCAAGGAATTTACAATGCACCAGCAAACCCTCTGGTCCAGTACCTTACTCCACCATCCACGGCATCATCGGGGTCGAATGGTAGATTATTGAGGGAAGCTGAAGGTGAAGAGGCTGACGGTAGTGGTAGTAACAGTGACGATGGAACTGGCTCGTCAAAGAGTATGCTGGAGCACAGGAGAGGAAAGGGAAGGACGAGAAAGCCTACAACACTTGTGTTGTCCGATTTTGAAAGGTCAAAGTTGGACTTACCGGAACAATCTGCACGCTCAAAGTCGAGGTCGAAGAAAGGTGACAATGAGAAGAAGAGAATCCACGAGTGTCCACTTTGTCATTCACGGTTCCAAAGGCCAGAACATGTTAAGAGACATATGCGGTCTCACTCCTCTGAGAAACCATTTGCATGCACTCAACCGAATTGTGGGAAAAGATTCAATAGGAAGGATAACCTTAAGCAACATCTACGCAAGATTCATGGTTTAGAGCCGTAGAGATAACGGGAAAGAAAATGGAAAACCAAAAAAAAAAACGCAGATACACTCACATACACTCACACACATTTAACGAAGACCAGGGGCAGGGTCAGCTACCGACAGGCTGTTTTATCTACTTATTCTGTATGAACGATCGAAAAATAGACCCTCCCCAATTGCATAGCGGAAAACTAATGTATTGACGTAAAAAAGGCAGGTAAAAGGACGTACGGGGTACACACATAGGTCAATCATAATGCCTCTCTGATTTGGGCATCCACAGGCATGTCTGTGACATCGACCGAAGCAACAACGTTAGACTTATGGAAGTCCTGCTTGAAAACAGCCGCCAATGCGTAGAAGATCATGTCGATAGTAAATAGCACGGCCACGGCAATCAAAGAGGTGGCCATACATAAAAGACTTAGCCATTGAATGATGGCATAAACGGCATAGAATAGAGTCCTCTTAAAATTTGTATCCAACTTTTGAACTAACGAGATGAAACTATCAGGGACTCTAAATATCTTCATCAAGAAGGGAATCTCGACAAATGCAAGGATGACACCTTGAACGATACTCAAGATTCCGAATACTATGACAGCATTAGCATGGAAGAGATTCACTATACCCAAAGCTATGGAAAGGAATACCATAAAGATTCCCAACCACTGACCATAAATGCTAAAGAACAAAGTTAGTAATGGAGGCACAATCCGGAACGGAGGGATGCACTTGTACTCACCTGAAGTTCCTCGACTGGAGGTCGGCCTTGAATCCGGAGAACTTTATGTAATCTGTAAACGCCATCGATATGATATTAACGGTAATATAACAACCCAGTTAAAGCAATTGATTGAATCTATTGTGCTCGGAAGAGTTTTGCACCTTAGTAGTGACACCCAGCCACTCGCCTAGGCGAAGTAGTGACACCCTCACATAATTTCCTCGCCTTCTTAAGCCAAGCACATGTTTTTTTTTCTGGCTGGTACGAGGCAGGAGGCCTCATTGATGAGAAGGCGCGTCGATCGACTCTGCGGGAAAAGCCGCACAATACGATGCAAAAAGTTGGGTCTTTGTGGGAAGAGAAGGTAGGGTGAGAGGCTGTAACGGGATCTCATTGGTGGCGGGACGAAACCAACGAAACCAGCGGCCCCAAACGAAAGAAGATAGAGTAAAATATCATTGTGCTACAAGGAAAGGTTATCAAATAGCTTTGCAAGTAGGTTCGAGACGTCATTATTCACCATGGAACTACCGAGGGCATCGATTGCCCCAGGAGTGCTGGATCGCACTACAGATTCGGAAGATTCGGAAGATTCTGATGACGAATTCACCGCCACTTTGGATCAAGTTGGTAGGTTGGTTCTTCCCAGGTTCTCTGTCTGGCCCCATGCTTCCTCTCTCAAATATGACCCTCGGAACATTACCAAGCGGCTCTCCGCCGCGGCCAGTTACTATCTCCCCGAAAGGCCCAACTTTGAGGAGATGATTGCAAATAAGACCGATGATCTTAAGAGTCTTTGTATGAACTTGAGTGAATCTTTTGCAGAGGTCGTTAATTCTGCAGTTGAATATCCGATTGAAGACATCGTTGGCGAGGACGTATCTACTGCTCCGACCAACGACCCAACTGGAGTCGAACAGATCAAACAGCCCGAGGGGGCCAAGATCTCTTTGATTGAAGATCGTCTGGCGAACTATGATCATCTTACGTATCTTACATTTGAGCAATTCAGTAACGAGCAGTTTCTACGACGAAGGATTAAGGAGATTTTGGGTCTTGATTTGTCTCCCTGGGATCAACGATTCCTTATTCAGAAGTTAATGTCCAGAACGTATCAGGAGAAGCAGAAGTTTCAGAATGATGGAGGTGAGGAAGACGATGAGAGTAATGGAGAAGATGAACTAGATAGTCTTGATGGTTACAGTGACAGTGATGGCGACAGCGACGATGAGGTTATCCTTAATGAAAAGGATACTGAACCGACCTATTTCAACGTGGAACAAGGAATATTTGGTTGCAAGCATTATCAATCAAATTGTAAGATTGAATGTGCTGTCTGTAAAAGATGGTACCCTTGTCGTTTCTGTCACGATCAAGAGGTTAAATCTCATAGACTTCCTCGAAAGCTGACTCGTCACGTGCTCTGTATGTTTTGCAAAACTCCGCAGTATCCACAACAATTCTGTGTGAAGTGTAATAGAGAGTTGGCACGATACTATTGCAACAAATGCAAACTTTACGACAATGATCCAATGAAGCATATCTATCATTGCGAGAGATGTGGTATCTGTCGACTGGGTCTTGGACTCAATCAGGATTATTTCCACTGCGACAATTGTAACGCATGTATCTCTATTGAATTGCGTGATCATCACATCTGTATAGAGAACTCTACACACTCGAACTGTCCTATCTGTGACGAGTATATGTTTGATTCCAACAAGACCGTTGTTTTCATGTCCTGCGGGCATCCAATCCATCAGAGCTGCTACGACGAATTTACAAAGCATTCCTATAAGTGTCCTCTTTGCTCGAAGACCGTTGCCAACATGGAAGCTGAATTCCGTGTGTTGGATAGAGAGATCCAACAGACCGTTATGCCTGACGAATTGAGCGACTGGGAGGCTCTTATAAAGTGCATAGATTGTGGCGGACGATCGAAAGTCCCTTATCATTATCTCGGTCTTAGGTGTGCGCACTGCAAGAGTTATAACACCATGCAGTTAAAAATTCTTAAGGATGGAGCGGAGGTCCGTGAGGAGACTTCTCTGGGAGAACAGTCCTTTATTAAGAACTCTTTAGATCAAAATTTTGCATTCGAAAAGAGGCAGGAGGAAACGGTTGCGAAGGATGTGGAGGATTCTTATGTTCAAAACTTTGTTCGAGTTGTCAATAGTTTCGAGAAGTATCCTAGTATTGGAGAGGCATTTAAGGATTGGATGAGGACGTCGATGCCCGATGAGTTGACGAACGAACTAACGGAGCGAACCGAAGTCAGGGAATGAGGGTAACCCTGCGGCTTGGTCAATAATTCATAAGTGTCAGAAATTCTTAACTTTCCTATAAATACATTATATGCTTAACGAATAACGTAACTAATACCTAACGGTAATTATACAATGGTCATGATATATATGCTTAATATGCTCTTTTGATGCTTTAATGCTATGTCACCCGCCTATTGCGTAAACTGGCAATGGGAATGCTCAATATTCTGCTCTTTTTAAGACCCTCAACTGCCAAATTGGAGTCGACATAGTCCTGTTTCGTCGGGGAATCCAAGCTTTCTTGTGATTTGTTGAGGATGAAGTTTCCTAATTTAACATCCAACTTCAGTCTATCCTTATTCTTGGACCTGAAGTCACTCAATTTGGAAGCTGCGTCATCTAACTCTGGTGTGGTTGCCTCATACATTCTCCTAGTTGTCGTATGGTAAGCCCCAGAAGATGAAGAAACAGATGTAGATGTGGAACTACGTCTTAGCTGCTGCTGTTGCTGCGTGAGAGACGACGACCTATTCTTCGTTGGTGATATCTCTGAAGTCTGTGACCCCGATCTGAACGTTCTATTGACCATAGATGAATGCTTTGAGGATGGTGAATGGCCGCTGAGGTCTGATGCTGCTTGCTGCTGTTGCATGGGCAGCGGTGTGGGCGGGAAAACTGCGGAAGAGGCAGCAGCCGCGGCAGGAGGAGGAGGAGGAGGGGGAGCCCTTCTTGCCATTCTGCGAGTACGGTTCCTTGCAGAGGGACTTGTGGCGTCGCCGGTTTGAGATCTAGAGCTTGCATCGGAAGAACTCTGTTTCATGAGAGTGCTCTGACTTTCAAGGACAGAAGATGATTTTCCGGAAGCCGAATTTTGGAACGAAGAATCCTCTGGGTCACTGGAGAAGCCTGACGATCCAGAGTACTTACGGGGAGGGTGAGTAATCTGAACATTCGGAGTCATCTTAAGATTAGCCGCCGTAGAAGCTGTAGGAGAAGAAGACGACGACAATGACGTCTGTCTATCCCTTAATTCCTTATACTTCGTCTTGGTATCAAAATCGTAGACTATATCCAGTGGGGTCCAGCCCTCATTATTCATCATGGTATCATCAGCCTTATGCGTTACCAACAATTCCGCACATCGCATATATCCGTATTGCAAGGCCAAGTGAAGAGGGGTATTACCCTCATCATCGATCAAATCCGGGTATGCTCCGTTGTCTAGAAGAACGGCAAGACAATCAGGATGATCCTTAGTACAACAAACGTGTGAAGGAGTGTAACCGTGAGCGCCTCTTTGATCCACACAAACACTGAAGTATTCTAGAAGTAACCGAAGCGTACGAGACGCATTCCCGAGACATGCAGCGTGTATCACGGTGTCTTTATCAAAATTGAGTTTAATTTCGTCCTCCGAAGTGATCTGAGTATAATCAGAAGACGGTGTTGAAGAGACGAGAGGCTGGAGAGAAGCAGCATCAGCCCCATCACGATTCACAAGCATGGATAGGATCACTTCTGAGATCTCATAACGATCATGATATGCAGCATAATGAAGGTTCGTCCATCCATTTGATGAATCGATATTATCGAGAAGGTCAGGAAATCGTTTGAGGAGTCGGCTGACAATGAAATAGTTACCTGTCTTAATGGCTGTCCGAAGGCGTTCGGATGGATCGGACATTATGACAAGCTAGCTAACCAACTAAGCTAACCGGCAAAGGAAAGTTAGGTTGCAAGGTGGTGTGCTTACTGCAATTTCGTGGTGGTAAATGCAAGGGAGGGGCGGAATAAATGCTAATGGATGTCTGCCCGGTGAGTGTTGCAATGGAAAGTGGTGAATGATATATCTGATATACAGTAACTAGGTTATCCAATGAGTCTTGCAAACCTACTCCTGGTTTGCTGCCCACAGAAAGCCAAGCTTATGTCACTGAGGCCGCTCCCGCTGGCGTTTAAATGAGGTCTGTGTGCTTCTCCATTCGGATTCGCGTTGCCAGTGGTCGTGCAAACTCAGAATCACGTGACAATGAATTTTTATTTGCCAAGTAATGCTGATAGGAATCAAGTTCAGCAGGGATTGTGGAACTGAAACATAGTCAGCCTTAGCTTACTCGTTCCATAGTAATTGCGTTCTTTATTTTACGATTCAGTTCAGCTGGCTTCATTTTTAGTCCCGTTTTTCTGGACGGAAGACGTCATCTCCCATTCTGGACCTGCTTTCTCCACAGATGTAGCACGCGCTTCTTTTTTCTTAAATTTTCCTCTCTATCACCCCCACCGGTGCATGCGCAGGGTTGACCTTCCTCGGAGAAAATAGGAAACGCTTAAAATGTAAAGACAGCTGATCGCATTAGATAACCGGAAGAATGGAGCCAAGACGTTCGTCGGAGTAAGCAAATTGATGACTAATGCTTACTGTACATCAAATGATTGATGTCCCCTAGTGAGCGGAGGCTAACCGCCACAGGTCCGGGAATTTGCTCGGTCTTGGCATAAAATAGTGAGCAAATTAAAGCATCAGAGAAAAAAAGGACCTGAAGAGCTCTGAAGATCAGGATCACAAAAATAAGGACTTCTATTAAACCCCCTTACTCTGGAAGTCTCGTGAACCTGTGGAAGGGGGTACAAGTGCAATAAATATGCTCCTTTCTGAGCTGTTTCCACCGGTTCAAGCTAAAATCGATGAGGATTTTCCAGCCCCAACGTTTATGTTCCCCTTTTGGACATATTTGCTCGTCGATCTATTTTACTTTCTTCATGTCCTGTATTGTTGCCGAATAAAATGCCTTGAGCAAGTTAGAGTATATTCGCAAAAGTGCTCGTTTTTCGGTATCCATATTTAACTGCTTCTGCTACCTATAAATATAATTCATTATATATACACATCAGTTTAGTTTCAAACAGCAGCGTGAATAATCCTCTCATTATTTACCTTTCATCATGCTGACGAATCTTGCTGCTATCTCAGCAACTCTACTTGTGCTCCAGAATGTCGTTCTGGCAAACGACTTATGGAAGACCCGTTGGATGGGTAAAGATGGTGACGCTGAATTCTGGGGTTGCACTACAGGAGTTCAGAATACCTTTACATTTAACTACCTTAGTCCTATGGAATTGGAGATGATGGCATCTTCATCAAGTGGTTCAATGGGGTCCATGGGTTCTATGGATTCCATGAGCACTACGTATGACTCTGTTTGTGGTTATCCACCTGCTATCGGTTCCACTCTGCTATGTGCCCAGAAGCTCTACAACGGTAGCTCTAAGAGGATGAACACTTTCTTCAAATCCTATGAGTACCACTGTAAGCATGAATCTACCGTTGCATATTCTGCCTCATACTATGAATCCCAATACGCCAATGCTACCGAGTATCAGATCCCTACGGATATGATTGCAAATATATCTGCTCCTCTCTATCTTCCAAGTCTACCAAATATGACTATTCCGATCTTGAAGTCTAAGGCCTACAATTCTCGATTCACTACTATTGACGACTCAAACTATTTCGCTATTGCCATAGTCTTATATTTTGCACTTGTCCTTTTGGTTGCAGCTGTTCATAATCTTGCGATCAGAACTGGATCGATTCAAAAGTACAGTTCGCCGTTTATTAATCGATTCAGGAGCTACGTCATTATTCCAGCTCTCTTCCCGCATGGCAAATATATGCAGGCAGCCGGATGGGAATGGTGTAGCACTCTGTTACCAAATAGAATAGAATCCATTGTTGCTCTTGGATTATTTGTTCTTCAGATGGTCTTCTGGTGTGTACCATACCACGGGGCTCAAAGTTCCCTTCCAGGAGGAGGTAGCGATGGAGGTGGCTACCTATATGCCTCGGCAACCAAGAGTTGGTGCAGATTGGTCGGTTACAGGACTGGTATTATGAGTTTCGGCAAGATTCCTCTTGCTATTTTCTTCTCCGGAAGGAACAACTTTCTCACCTGGTTGACGGGAATCAAGTATTCCAGTTTGATTCAATTCCATAAGATGCTTGCAAGATATATGTTCGTCGATGCCCTTATTCATTCCATTGCCTTTTCCATTATTCATAAGGACATCTTTGCTTCGATGTTGAAGACTGAATCCTTTGCTTATGGATTCGTTGCCACTATCCTTGCAACTACCATGATAATTTTCTCTTGGCATCCATTTAGGAAGCATACATATGAACTCTTCCTTTATACTCATATTGTTCTTGCTATTGGTTTCCTTGTGACATGCTGGTATCATTGCAAGGATGATGGTTGGAGTGAATGGATAGTGGCAGCATGTGCTTACTGGGCCTATGATAGATTGCTTAGACTATATAGAATGGCCACGTTCGGTTACAAGGATGCCGAGATTTCTCTTGTCAATGGTGATACTTTGAAAGTCGTTGTCAAGAGACCGAAGGTGTTTGTATTCGAACCGGGCCAGTATGGATTTGTCTATTTCAGTGATTCATGGCTATGGTTCCAGAGTCATCCATTCAGTCTCACTAATCACAATGATGACATCTTGATGTACATCAAGGTTAAGCACGGAATTACCGATAAGATTTACAAACAGCTACTTGAGACCAAGGACGGAATATTGAGGAAGAAGGTTTGCATTGAAGGACCATACGGTAAATCTTCTCCGGTTTTCAAGTACGATAATGTTGTTATGTTTGCTGCCGGAAACGGATTCTCTGCTATCTTTGGCTACGCCGCCAAGATTTCTAGGTCTTCTAAGACTAAAAATGCGAAGATCATCTGGATACATCGTACTTTGGAAGATATCACCCATATTTCGAGGGAGTTGATCAGTCAAATCAAAGACTCTAGAGTTTCCCTAGATATTTATCTTACCCGGGAGGATCCAAAACTGCTGGAAACCAATAAAATTGCTCTTGCATTCAATGAGGGGCCCGAGGAATCGGCAAGTTCGTCGTCTGACTTGGAGAAAGAGTTATCAAGTGGATTTAAATCCACCACTTCTAATTGCTTGGGATCTCTCACTCTAAAAGCAGGAAGGCCGGATGTAAAGGAACTTCTTCATGAGGAAATTAAGGTCAATGACGAAGGTAGCACTGCGGTCGTTGCTTGTGGACCTACAATTATCGTTGATAGAATTAGAGCTACGGTAGCAGATGAGGTGAAATGCTCAAGTAGCAGAATTGACCTCTTTGATGAGATGCAAGTGTGGTAAATCGATAATAATGAATGAATATCATAGCTTAAGTAGTAATTTAGCCACTTAGAACGGTCTCTGCTTTTAATTAGGGCGCGGTTTTGCTCCCATCTATCTTCCCGATTAGGAAACATCCTTCTGGTGAGCCAGGAAAAAGAAGATAAGTAGGGCTTGTTGCTTCCATATAATTCAAGTATTTGAGTACATCCACGTTGGTACCGCTTCAAATAATCTCCAATATCCACCCTCCCCTAATCCATTAGCTGTGACTAATCAGCTTTTTCAGTCTACTCAATCTGATCCCAGTATTACTTGCAACACAGCATGCTGTCCCTATAGCCTAAAGATCCATTATAAAATATCTGCTGCATTGGTCCCTAGATAGCATAAAACCATACTTGCTGTCTGGCTCTTACTACGCCCGCCATCAGCTATCCCTCATCAACAGCAGCTTCTGTCTGCCATAAAGTAGACAGCCCTATCCACGTCATCCCCGTTATTTTGAGCAGCACTGTCGTAAAAAAAGCGTCTCTGCTAGTAAAGGGAGCTCGATAAGCTCTGAAAGCTCGGTAATCAGAGCTGATAATCTAAGTGAGTATCCACTATATCCTAGTGATCTATTCTGTGCTTCTGATTCCCATGTGATTTCATAGAGTTGTTCTATTTTATTTTCAGGTTCAGCAAACGACAGATTCCTTCTTTTGTCTGCCGCGACATGCATGGAAGATTATGCAGGATTCCCGGCTGCTGTGCCGTAAGAGTGATATCAGCTACCCGATAGCACAGACGTCAGTAGTCAGCTAGTGCGCCAACAGATATCGCTACTACGGTGACCAGAAGTTGGCTATCTATCATCGGTGGCTGCATTGAATTTATCAGTGCGTCAATGTCCGGACGTAGTTCGATGCGTCAAGTCTCCCGGACTCCATCCATCATTTTTCAGTTTCCACTGTGTGCGTCTCCACACAGCGGCGGTGTGAGGAAATCAAGGCGAAGTCATTTTCACAGCTTCCTATTGTCCGGTGCCAGCGCGGTTTCCTTTTTCCCACCCCAGATTTTCTCGATCTATTTCGTGCTCGGCGCCTGAGGAGCAAAAACCCCACAATTCGTTAGCGCAAAATCACATTCAGGGTTAACCAAGCTACACTCAGTCGAACGACGTGGGCAAGCAGACAGTGGAAAATAGAAAAATAAACAAAACCAAAAGATACTCCTAAAAGTAGTTGGTCAAACAGTGACTACCTACGATGGTTCACATGAGATACCAGTAGTGGAAGATCTAAGACAGATCGGGCCTTTTGAGGATATTTATTTTTCTCCATTTCCCCATGTATTGTGCAGAAATGGTACATCTATCTATTCAATCAGAAGGATAGACGGGACGGAATACAGGATATGCAAGAGGGTCCCGACTGTAAAAGTTGGGCCCCCCGAAATGGGAAGGGAAAAAATTTACCGGAGAATTTATTTGTCGTTCTGAGAGCGCTATAAAGAGGAAGGTTTTCGCTCCGGGACCAACAAGTTATGGCATATCGGGCGTCATTCCTAGTTGAACGGTGATTTAAAGTGTCGTTCATCCCCTCATCTACTTTGGCTGGTTCAAAAGAGAATTAACAAAAAAGGGCTATCAATTACACTCTTTCATACTCAACTAACTAATTCATTATCACTATCGTCATGTCTACTAAGACCGCTAATAGACCGAGTACTGCTGTTAGTAACACCAAGAAGAGGACCATTGACTTGCTGGCAGGTGGTGCTGCGGGTTTGTTCGAAGCCCTATGTTGTCATCCATTGGATACCATCAAGGTGCGGATGCAGCTTTACAAGAAGGGCAGCGACCCTGCTGTGAAGGCACCTGGTTTGATTAAGACTGGTGTTACCATTTTCAAGGATGAAGGCTTCTTTGCCCTTTACAAGGGTCTTGGAGCTGTCTGTCTTGGAATTGTGCCCAAGATGGCCATCAGATTCTCCTCTTTCGAGTTCTACAAGTCTCTTATGGCTAACAAGGAAACCGGTAAAGTGTCCGGTGGTGCCACCTTCCTTTCTGGTGTGTTGGCCGGTGTCACAGAGGCCTGTGCCGTTGTGAATCCTATGGAGGTTGTGAAAATTAGATTGCAGGCACAGCATAATGCTATGAAGGAAGCTGGAAAGGCTGGAGCCAAACCAAAGTATACTAATGCCATTCAAGCCGGATATCTTATCGTTAAGGAGGAAGGATTTAAGACTCTATATAGAGGTGTTGCCCTTACCGCAGGACGTCAGGCAATCAACCAAGGTGCCAACTTTACTTGTTATACCTACTTGAAGGGTAAGTTACAACATGTCCAACAGAGGGACACTCTACCAACTTATCAGACTGCCATCATTGGTTTCATCTCCGGAGCCATAGGTCCATTCTGTAACAATCCTTTGGATACCATCAAGACGAGGCTGCAAAAGGAAACTGGTGTCGTCAATGAATCTAACTTCTCTAGAGGTCTAAGAATCGGTAAGGCATTGTTTAAGGAAAGTGGTGTTAAGGCATTCTACAAGGGTATCATTCCTAGAGTTGCCAGAGTTGCATCCGGTCAATGTATTGTCTTCCCAGTCTACGAATTCTTCAAGGGTGAGATGTACGACTTTGCCGGTATCGAGAGACCAAAGAGACTCAAAGCATAAACAGAGACATTTATCATTAACTCCTCTGTGACCACATTATTCTCTAGGTTGTATAAACACATTCCTCTAAAATAAATCCTGAAAACTCAGAACGTTTCATAAAGACACTGACTGATTAGATAAAATTAAAAGCTGTTGAAATTTCAATCACCCTCCGCTCCGAGCTTCCTACCCCGCGAAAAGTTGTGATTCCGCTGCTGCGATTCAGATTCAACCGGCAGCTGTGTGAGCTTATTTGTTTTTCCTGTTGGTCCGAGATCGCAGAACAGAGAACCGGGGGGGGAAGAAGAGGAGATTTTTCGAGCCGTCGACGCGTCCATCGACGTCCAGATAGCCGCCTTTCTGTGGATTGTTAGCAATTCCCCATTGAGGATAATGGCGTGCGTCTTAGCACCACGTTCGGAAACACATTTACCAGGTTTGTGCGGCAGAAAGAAAAATAATAAGTGATGACGTTTTAAGATCGGGGAACGTTAGATTCATTATTTGTTACTACTTAGAGACCCTGTTAGTCACTTCCCATATGATGAATCAAAGCCTACCAACGGTGCCGAGCTCACAAGAGAGCAATTTGATTAGAACGGTGCCGATTTCAGATACGTTATTGGCCTCGATAGTTAAGCTATCTACATTGCAGGATGTCGGCAACAGTCAGAACGTTGGTGCTAAGTTGAACAGAGCACGTCATGTAAGTCCCGATTCTGGTTCCTCTAACGGCAAAGAGAATTTATCTAAATCACCTATTAAGAAGGATGATGCCAGACTCCATCTAGACTCGTTGGAGTTACAGCTAGGTAGGCTCATTTCCAAGTTAAGTGATGGAGCGGGGGTTCTGGATAGAGAGGAGATCTTAAACATGCTGAAGTTGTGTCTTGTTAGGATTAAGCAGATGAGCATGACGTTATATTTTGTGAAATCTGACAATGAATCAAAGATAGACAGGCTGGAGTTGGAAAGAGATCTATTGTTGAAAGAGATTGGGTTCATTAAGAACAGGAGGTTTACACCTCCGCTGGAAGCAGATAATCATGCTCCCACGTTAACTCAAATTGATACTAGTCTGGGGAAAGATAGCTACATTACGCCGATTACTACTCCACAGAAAAGGAGGATCAGAATTGTTCCAACCACCAGACTGAGTGCATCTGCTCAAAGAATCAGAGGACATAGTCGATCGAGAAGTCTTGAGAGTGCATCTGCAGGAAATAAAGGTCATAAGAGAACACACTCTAGTCCTGAGGTCGGTCAAACTAAGGCACATTCAACCCAGTTCTTCCATTACTATACTAACGCGTATGGTGAAAATACTGGTGATTTCAACTCTATTGATAATAGGAGAAATAAGAAGAGACGGAGAGACAGTAAGCGAGCTGATGAGGGCTGAAAGGGATTACAGAAGGAGGTGAAAAAGCCCCACAAACGAACTCCGGGATTGATTTTTTTGGAAGAAGTACTATGAAACGAGTAGGTGAAACTACCCTTCTTTAGGCTTCGTCATATATACTACTAGGTTGTTTCTATAGAAGATACCCAATAACAGATACCCCATATAATTACACTTTTCCATGACCTCGTTGTAGTCTACATCTGGCTTACTACGTACCTACTCTATTCTTCTTATATAGGCTGCAGCTGCTTTGCATCGTTTTCCTTTATCTCATATATTAATGGAAGCTATCTATGGTAGTCCTTCCGTCCTTCGTTCACCATCGATGAACAAATTTCTAAAGCAATTCCCATTATAGATGTACAGATGACGATTCGGTAACAATTAACTGTAATATAAGCTCGTTACTTAATCAAACAATCCCATACCCATATCATCGTCTGATTCCTCCTCCTCTTCTTCCTTCTCTTCCTCTTCTTCACCAGCCTCGGCAGAAGCCTCGGTAGCACCGGCAGCACCGGCAGCACCAGAACCAGCACTAACGCTAGCAGATGACTGGAAAAGCTGTTCCTTGATAGATTGACCTTCTAAAGCCTTGGCAAAGGTCTCGATCCAAATCTTGTCAACGGATGCACCTGCAGCACTCAACACGGACTGCAAGTTGTCCGAAGTTATGTCCTTCTCGGCGTCAGCGAGAATCAACGCAGCGTAAGAAACCAAAGATTCACTCATGTTCTTTATTGATGGTAACGATTAGAAGATCCCTATAGTGAAACGACACGAGTAAATCAATCGACTTCCTTCTTTCTTTATCTTTTCTTTACCCCCCCCCAGGCACCTTCCCTCTCGAAAATTTTTTTCTCTAGCCTCGACGAGGTTTGTGACTGCGAAAAGTTTTCAGATGATTACGCGCTAATTATGTAATCGACTGCAGGAAGGGAAAGCTTGGCTCATTTACAGGAAATAACATAGGGACTTCCTTTATAGATTATAGATTATGGTGAGAGAGATAGTATATACAAGATCGTAGTTGATGTTATTCTCACTGGAAGAAAGTCTTCAAATTGTCCAACCATGAGACATATTCGGAGTTCTCCTTAACACTAGCGTAGGCAAGGACAAACTCACCCAATTGGTTGTCGATTCCCCTGGAAACGAGGAATTGCTCAAGAGATTCCTGCAACTCGTCAGCCAAATTGCTGAAGGAAGGTCCGGAATAGGTAAGGTCTCTAGCTGCTGCCGCTTCTGGAGAATCACTTAATGCTAGTTCGGCATTATCAAAGTTAGTAATGGCAGTGACGGCGAAATCGTTGTTAAGCAAGGAAAGTGATAAGTCGAATCCCACTGCCTTACCATTCTTCTCAACCACCACGTTGACATCACTGAAGGCCAAGTCCTCAAATTCTGGACTGCTTGCGATATCATCCTGGTTTTGCATCTCCTCCTGGAATTGTCTAAGCTCGTAGGAGGCCTGAGTAATTCTTAGAACGTCAAAATACACGTGGATGGTTTCTGGTCCATCCTTCTTGATAAGCTCTGCAAGAACCTTCTTATCGCTGTTCACAATCTGAAAGCCTGATAGTTGAAGGTAGCTTGTATAACTTTCATCCAATCCAAAGCTATCCTTCTTCTCGAATTCAAGCTCTGAATTAAGAACCTTGGCAAGATCATCGGTAACCTGGTTGCGTCTTGTAACAGAGGTGGAGAAGTGACAGACGGCAGTCTTGGGAACAGCTATTCTGGTAGTGGCAAGAACACAACCCCTGAAAGTGGGTCTCACAGTGGTCCTAACAGCAGATCTTAAGCTCTTTAAAACAAGTTTAGACGACATTGGTGGGCAGATGAAGAAGAAGGAGGAAGACCGCAAACAAGAAACCGTAACGATGAGCTCTGTAAATTGGTTTGGCCCGGCAACTGAAAAATTTACATTCTCAAAGTTGCACAGCCCTGGTGCATGGAAGTCTTTAATGAGGTGTAGCTGGTATTTGACGGTAAGTGAAGTGGAATACTGATAAGTTGATACCACTTTATCGCCACTTCCTGTTATTGGGCCTACGTAATTCTTCCTTCCTCAATACTACAGCTACATTACAACGCCCCCCCCCCTTTACTCCCGGTCTCGCTTTTCAGCCGACCGTAGTTATCCTGTACCACTTAACTATATCACTCCAACTCCCGCTTTAAATAATCCTGAACAAACAATGCGCTCCTTTTGAACCTTCTCTCGGAATACTTATCAAAAATAGCCTTGTGATGCGTCCTATAATTTATGCAACATTCTACGAGCGCCTCCGCAAGAGGAGCCAATTGCTCCTCGGTGTAACCGCTATAATAAACGTGTGCATCTGTCCAATGTCCTTGATGCAACATCTTCAACGAAAGGTAACTGGCTCCGGCGGCGAGCCAACTTGGTGGTGATGCCACTAACCTTGAATCCATAATTGTAATTTCCAGAAAATACTTGGCTAACGTTCTAATTTCCGAGTCATAGTTATCTGCTTTGGAAGTTCTTCTCAAGAATGACATAGGACCCGGATACCCCATATCAAATCTTAACTCTGTAATCATGAATTTTTCCGCCTTCAATAACTCTGCCGTAGTATACTCGTTCGAAACCATGAAGGCCATCTGCTTTACCGTAGGACAATTAATCTCCTCATACTTTGCCGCTATGAACAAAGCCACTGCTCCACAGAGCTGGAACTTGGATAGTGAAATGGCTCGCTTTGACAGAAACCTGTCCACAATGTTCACCGTAAGGAACAAAGTCTCGGGTAGTAAATTGAATCTAGAATGAACCTGCACGATCCAATTGATAAGAGTGGATCTATTTTCCCACGTAATATCTGTCTGAATCTCTGGAACATAGTATGCGTAGGGAGCGTATTTCGACTCCAAATCCCTCAAATGATTGAATATCTCCGGCGCATATTCTGCTGCCATCGAAACATCCCAGGTATCTTCATCCTCGGGATCTGGATCCGGTCTATAAAACTCATATATCACAGACTCAAGATCCTTCTCTATTTTGTTATCCCATTTGGGACTCATAGGAACCACCAGAGCACCACTGCCTTTCCTATTATGCTTAGTCTCTTCTGCATCCTCTTCTCCCTCGTCTTTAATCTCCTCAACTTCAAATATATGCGATTTCTTCTCCTTCTTTGGGCTGTCCTCAGCATCCCTGAATACATGCAATTTTCGTTCTTCACCACTCGGTCTGTGTTTATCATCAGTGTCCTTAGCCTTTTTCACCTCTTCGGCCGCCTTAGTCCTCAACTCTTCATGCTTCCTCTCTGCTTTCTCAGATGAAACCCTTCTTCGTTCTTCTATGTATTCATGCAAACCCTTTATATCAGTTGGTATCTTGCGTTGCCTAGCATTGATTTCATTCCTTGAAATCAGACTCAATGCTTTCCTATGTGTTGCTGTTGCAGCTCTCACAACCTTCGGATTCCTTTTAACGTTCTCATCGGCGCTGGAACTCGACCGTTGCGAGGAATTAAGATGTCCTCTGATGCTCATTTGATATGTGAATGCAATCTATGGTATGCCTATCCCCCTGTGCTAATGTGTGCAATGCTGGAACTATTGTAAAGTATTCGATCACCTGCTATCTATCTCCAGGATGACCAGTTACAGAATGATCGGTTTATGACAAGTTCAAGATAAAAACACAGCCGAAAAGCAACAAATTTCGGACAGAATGTAAGCTGAAATTTCTGTACCACTCGAAATCTGAATCCTTCTGACGGGGTTGCCGATGTTATGAACTACTTGTATGTAATGCCCAACCGGTCAATTTTATTTGAAGCCTTTATTCAACCCGTTAACGTATACCAATGAATAACACCAGATGCTTACTCCCAGACATTCGCAAACAGAGTCTATGAATGGTCCATTCATCGGTGATGTTTACGGTTACCCTTTTAGGGAGTCTGGTCGCGTTCATGCATCTCAAGAATTTGTTCTTTGCACACACTTTTTAGTGTTTTAGCGTCAGTTTGAAACTGCCCACTGCATGAAGGAAAAACGAAAAAGAACCGCCACGGATCCGGTTCCTGAATGTTGACGAGATCGTGGTCGTTTACGTTGGCCGCTAACTTCTACTCTCCTTATGGGGGTCCTACGGTGGTGATATGTATTGTAACGGCTTTCCTGTACACGCGCAGAGAATGTTATTCGGTACACTAAAAAAAATTCAGGGAAAGTGGAAAAAATTCATTGTCCGACCAGGGTGAGGATTGAACTCACGCTCTTGCGATTAACAGTCGCACGCCTTAACCAACTTGGCCACCCAGTCAGATACAAATAAAAAACGTGTGCGGGCTTAGATGTGATCGAAATCTCTGTCATTCTAGCATTTCAGGATGAAAGAGTTGGCGAATGGAGACCGATTTCACATTCGGTATTGTTGTAAATGACTTTTCTTGCTTTCGTTTTAAGATTAATACCTTTTTTGGAGTGTGTATCTCTCTCAATTCATGTTTATTATTCTCGGATTTAATTACCATGATACCATTACCATTATGCGTAAGATTCCTTTCCAAAAGAAACTGGCCAACTGCGGTACTCGACATAACAACCATAATCAGAAGGACTGTATCATAGAGTCGAGGTCTCCGGGGGCACCTGAAAGAATTCCAATCTCTCATTCGTATCCTCTAGAGAGCTGAACAGCGATGTTTGACTTGGACAATCAAGAAGATGGGCACCCGGTTCTATCCGAGTTATCCCTGCTTCCTCTTAGTTCTGGGCGTTAAGAAGCTGATAGACTTCTGCATTATATAGATGAATCATGCTACCAAGTCAGTTCGTGGAAGTACTTAGGCCGTAACTCATTGTATCCGTTGCGATTCTTAGACCTGAATTTTAGCTGTACCTCATTACAAGTCGTTCTTTCCATCTTAAACAAAGTTCGCTAATTTAATATCTAGTCGTAAGCTAAATGTAACATCAGTTTGGCCGGCAGCCGATCCCCTGCCGTATTCGACAAAAAATCCTGCAGTTAGTTCCCTTCAGTCCCTGAACTCACCGTTTACAGAGACCTCATCTGAAAAATATCCTCTAGATCGATCGCGATGATTTATCAATTTCAGACAGGAACATACAAAGACAGCAGGCTATTCTTTCCTGTTACAATTTCCTTTAGTCTTTCCGATTGTTGCCTGTGTATACGTTATATCACCAGCTATGGGGGAGAACTTCCAGTTTGAACTATGGAAGCCAAAGCTCATCTGCCAGAATGATGTTGAGTCTTGCCAATCTTCGCAATCGGCGCTTGCATCGTACCTAACCAAAATACTTGTCCATTTCGAGACAAGGGTAGAAGACCCTGATACTGAAGACCTTCTTGATATATTGGACCAATTGAACCTCCTGTTGGCCTTCGTAACCGAAACATACGATAAGACAACAGAGATTGCTCTCCTCACGGTAGAGATCGACAAACTCTTGGCAAAGGATTATGCGCTTCTTTTCTCTCTCTTACTGGAGGCCTCGAATCCAAAGTTTGCTACAAAGCTTACCGATGTTACAAGCCGAATGAGCGACCTTGTTACTGCCAATGTCAAAAAGATCTCGATGAAGGGTAACTGGTACAGTTCCATGAAACATATGGCGGTGATCGTTCTTCAGTTTCTCTTTGATAAGTTCAACGGGTTCCTCAATTCCTATAAAGAGGCTGTATTGACTTCACTTTACAAGCATTTAATGAAGTGTCACGGCAATTACAATTCTGCTATTGAAAGTAACATCTTCAAGGCCAACTATTTTACGGACATGGTCAAGCTTATCGATGTTATTACCGTCAATGATAATAGCAGTGGATTGCTTACGGACAAACTCTTCCAAAGACTACTAAAATTAACCAAACATCTCACCACGAAAGACTCAGAATACTCTTTCGTCTATCCTTTGCCTGCGATCATTCATTCGTACAATATTCTAACCACGTTGCTTAAGTCGGACCGTTATGTTTCCTCGTTGTCATCGAAGAAGATCGCTGCCGATGCCGATTATTACTTTTATTCACTAAGCAAGTATCTTTTCCAGCTTATCCTATCGATGGATACTGATCATAAGCAGCTTCGGCTTGTTTTGGCGAAGAATTACGCCGATATCATGGTGTTCAACTACGTTGTGTTTGGTGCAAATAGAGGCGAATCTGACAAGGTTCTTGAATCCTCACTTTCGTTCTTACTCACAAACTACATGAAAGAGCTGAACAGTACAAGTATCAAGACTGGTCTTCTTGAGACCCTTGTACAATTTGTAGGAAAGGTCAACTTATACTGCGAAACGAATAGTGTGGCCACGGGCCACGGTCAAGGAACCAACTTTGTTGCTCTTAAATTCTTCCAGATCATGAATACCATCTACCATCACGTCTTTGGTATTGGGGAACTTTCCTTCGAGTCGAAAAAGGCCGGAATCTCCCCCGGAAACATCTTCATATCCAAAATCACGAATTCGACTGGCACGAATGATGCTTTAGCAGTGCTTAACGAGTTGAATATGGTATACTCGTTCTTGCTCAGAGAGCTTGATAGTGACCTAAATAAGCTAATTTTGTTGGCAAAGATTGTTCTTGACGAGGAAGCACCTTTGGACGACGGTTCCTCTAGACTCACATCTTTGAATGCACTCCTCAAATCACAGACTCCCAATGCAGTCAACCCGTGGTATGCATTGACCCTCTTTGACCTTGTACAAGCTATACTTGCTGATATTGGAGAGTACATTCTTTCTCGCCAGGATGGTATCTCTGAGTCGCATGATGACGTTGGCACACAGGTTGCCAGAAAAATATTTGAGTTCTGTACGAACAATGACTTCAGAATCAGAGTGACAGCTGTAGAGACGTTGGTCCAGTTGATTAAGATAGAACCAGAGCTTGCTTTTGGTCTCCTCAACACCTCCATGAAGTGCATTATTCAATCCTTTGATGAGAAATCTGGAAACTCCGAATTCTCTTTCAATGAAAACCATGGCTACGCTTTCTTAATATCATCAATCTTGACATACTGCTCTAAGGACTACGTGTCCACAGATTTTGTATTGAAAGCGTTCACAATATGCACGAGCTTCCTCAAGAGATTCAACTCGACCCTTGTCTCGGACAACCTTCTCGGCAGTGGCTCAGGTGCATCTATCTCCAACTTGAACTACGAGAAGCAGCTAATTAGCTGGATACTTCTTATGGGATTGTTCAACTACGCTTCTGACTCGACCAACGTTTCGAAGAGTAACATCTTCTGGCTTGACAGTTCTCAGTTCTTGAACATTTGGAAGAACCTTTTGGGACATGCATTGCCCTCGGGATTCGTCCAATTTGAGCCTGATAACACAATTGTGAATATTAATGAGATCATTAAGCTTGTGGAGATTAAAAGCTATGCCTTAGTCTGCCTCTCCAGCTACCTTAGCTTCTTATCAGGATCTAGTTCCTCTACCTATGGGTCCTCTGATAAAGGCTTCTCGGGTAGCGAGTTGTCTCCAGAAATTGCGAAGCAAGTTAACCAGATACTTGTCAAGAGTTTCATGTTTTTAAAGAATTTGCAGGTTCAGATTGGGAATAATGGTCAGATGCCACCTGTCTTGGACGCCAGAATTAAGGCCGACAAATTAAGGGTATATGAGTCACTAATTAAGCTACTTCCATACCTGAATGTCCGCAGTGAAATGAACTCATCGCTCTTGCTTCAAATAGTCAGTGACTTTACCGATATCAACCAGCACAAATACAGGTACACTCCGCGCGACTTTTCGAAGGTAGCCAAGGTCAAGGAGGCGTATACCTTGGATGAGTATGAGATATATAGGATAGGGGACGGATTGAATTTTGGTTTGACTAGCAAGGTAAATGGTTTCAGAGTTGATGAGTTGATGATCAAAGACGTGGGAATATCAGGCACCACACTTTCGAACGATTACAGCGATATTGACGTTCCTTGTGCAACTCATATCATTGAATCATCTCATATCAAGAGTCACTTATCACCGGTATCCGTTTTTGACACGTCCTTTGAATCCATGTGCAACCAGACCTTTGCACACGGCTTTTTCAACGATTATCTAATGTTCTTGTCCAGCAACAGGGATACTGTTGGCTATACGGACTCCATGAAGTATCCGGTTGGAAATGACACCGTGATCATTGACCTTTCGGTTGAAATATTCTCAATGGTTTTCCCCTATTTGACCGCCAAAGTGCAGCAGTCGATCATTGAGAACATAAGGACTGCGGTTTTCTATAAAACAAAAGAGAGCCGTGATGTGAGAGATAACGGAGACATTAATACGGTAACGAAGGAATTCAACCCGTCCCTTATCTTACGAAAGAAGGCGGTTTGCGTCAACTCCGCAGTTGCTATCCATGGCGCTTTGAGTTACATGATCAACCGCAATGCACAGGCTCCAAGTTCTACTCCAGCATTTTCTCTACAGAGTGATATTGTTGAATTGCTTGTAAGCACGTTGAATAACTTTGATAACAACGATGTGTATATCGCTAACTTGAACTCTGCAAGCATAGGTATGTGCTGTGCCTTGCTGGAAAGCGGAAATTCAGACGTTCTTACCAACCAGATCTCTATTACTATCAACTCGATTGTTGAGAACAGCCAACCTGTCTCAAGGGCATTTGATGTCCAAGCGCTTACACGAATCGCTCAATATTCTGGTATGTCAAGCAACCCTAATATCACAGAGACATTTCTAACGTTGTCGTTGGACCCTCATCCCGTCGTTCATGCTTCGGCACTTGATGCGATTGCCACGTTTATTTCTACACAGTCGCCAACTGAACTGGATACGGGCTTTATTTGGAAAACTCTGAGAACTCTAGAACGTATCTGGATAAGTGACTCCTTTGGAATCCATGCTGCCACTACCGTCTCCTGTAACATGAGCTATAGGGAACATTTAAGTTCAACTGTTCTCATCAGTAGAATTCTCAGAGCTATTGTGAATATTTCGGGCCCTCTTATCTGCACGTGGAGTGAGATATACAGGAGCATCCTTAGGAACCTTCTTCTTGGTCTCATCTACCTTACGACGGATAATTTTGCTGTAATTTCCAGAGAAGTGCTAAAGACGCTTGAGGAACTTATGGTTTTTGATAAGGAACTTATCTCATCGTATATCTATGAGCGTTTTATCAAGTTTTTATTGACCAACAATTTTAGGGTCGGTGCCTACGGTCATGCATTGAGCTGCCTACCTGTTAATAGTGACGATGACAATGCGTCCGTCTCGGAGCTTTACCCTGTAATGACTAGTGACATTATTTGGCGGATGGCGTTGGAGTCATACCATCAGTTGATTCGTCTCAACCCAGAAGGAACCGCTATTGTCAGCCCGAAGATGGAGAGATTAATGTGGATCTCTTTGGAACACGACGCCACAAATGAATGTGTGCAGCAAATTCTTGAACAGCTGTTAGATGATTCTATTTCGAAAGGCAACGGGACTAAACTTCGCTGGCTAGACAAATTGATGGACTACTTCAATATGCCAACGTCTCAATTGTTGCAAGACTTGCTAGAACTTTTCAGGAAGAGGATAAACAATGGCGGAATGTTCTTCAGGGCAGCTCTAGCCACTAAGGCCAGTACCAAACGGCGTAGCACGAGTGTCGCTACTACAGTGTCACGTAGGTCTACCTCTTCAAGAGGTTATAGTGAAGGAGATGAAGAGGAGGCCGGTGGTGCTTTGACCGGTAATGAGGAGTCCTTAACGAAAGGACCACCGGAACCCAAAGAAAAGAAAGAGGAGTCTACGGGTGGTAAAACTGTTCGCCCTGCGACCGATTCCTCAATGTTGCTTGATTTGGAAAGTGAGGAAACGGGTTGGAGATTCAAGTTGGTGGTGGTTGATCTGTTGAACACACTTCTTTCGTATGCGTCCGCGGATGAGAAGCTCAGGAATCATTTGGCGGAGAGAATCCCGGACTTTGTGAGGATTTCTTTCGTGTGCTCCACTTCATGCTTGGTTACTCTAAGGGTATCTTCACTAAGACTGCTTGGACGCATCATTGATATCTATGCTACAGTGAGGGACCCCATGTATCCAGATGTCTCCATATTGGATCAGCAGCAGGCGCAGATTGTTACTGCGATCATACCCGCGTTCGATAGAGAGTCGACGGTGGATCTTGCCTCGGTTGCAATAGTACTTGCCTCTAAGCTTGTCACCAGTAGAATCACTCCTGTGACCAGACTGGGAAGAGTTTTGAGGATTTTGACAGGATCTTTGGAAGAATTTGCAACCCAGAGCAGATTGACTACTGGATCAGAAGGTTCAGGAGAAGTGAGGAAGCTAAATGTTGGTGATATTTCAGTGATTACTAAAAAGTCTCAAAACAAGATTAAGGTGCATATCTTACAGGCCTGGGCCCGTATTAAAGCTGATGCCGTTGCGGATGATGAACAATTGCAGCAATTAGTGGGCAAATATACTGCAGTTTTGGTTCCTTTATGGTTCTACTCTTTACGCGACTATGCGATGATGAAGTACGGTGGAGATTATGTCGTTGAAGATGGATATGATGTCGACCTCGAAGCGTATGAATCCAGCTGGGTCGATTTTTTGAACGTCTTGAGTAAGATAGCCGAAGAAGACCCTGATAGATTTGTTGAACTATTGGGTGATGAAACAGCCAACTTTTTCTTCATCGTATTCGGTCAGTGCATTGAGTTTCTAATCAAGTCATCGTCGAGAAAGCGAACAATTACTGATACCAACGATGTCATTGTACTAGAGTCATTACGGAAGCTATTGAAATTGGATGTGGCGCTGGAAATCCTCTTTAAGGACCTTATTTTCCCTGAGTTCATTGATCTTTTAGATCGGCTCATATCTGTGTCGGGAGCTGATATGAAGCTACATGTGGTGGAGCTCTCAAAGAGTATTTTTGAAGGATATTTTAGTAAGACCGATGGTCTGTCAAAGACTCAGGAAGAGATCTCCAGTGACGTGGATAAGCTATTCGAGCTGATCAGACTTAATTCTCTGGCCATCGCCAAGGTGCTACCAATTGTGAAGGATAAAGAGGCCAGCTTAGAAAAGATAAGCCCTGGTGACAAGCCAGACCTAGTTTTGCTCAAAAAATCATTTGATTCAATTGTGGAAATGATAGGGTTCCTTCCCAAAGTTATGAGAGTTGATCTTTTCTCGTGCCTTCTCTACATGTTCACGTTGATCTACCAGCTCGACAACAGTGACATAATATCGATGCTGCTTCCGACATTGAAGAGAACCATTTCTAGCTTCGGACTTATTGATCAAAGCCATCCAAACCTATTGAACTTCTATGCTGCAATTAGGAAGCACTTGAACAAGAAGAGTAATAATTCGTTGTTGACAGTGCTCATCATAGTGTCCACGGTTCAGAATTTACAGTTGACTGCATCTGAGGGCGACGAGATTGTAGACTTCATCGCTTCAGGAATAACATCTGGTGATACAAATTTGGTTTCGTTGACTGCGCAGACGGTGAAGTCGTTGATTAAATCGCAGAGCGAGGGCTCGCAGGGACTCATTCTCTTGAAGCTAATACCGAAATTGATTAGATTGTTTGGCGAGAAGGCCACTGAACTACAAGAACCTAGATTAGTCTTGGAGATTCTAATCACCTTCATCAAATCACGAAAAGATGACCATGAAAAATTGGCAGCGTATCAGTTGATAATACCAATTCTACTCTGGTTTTCAAAGCTCGGGGAAGGCCAATATAATCAGTATGTTCACTTGAAACTGGTTGAGTTAATAAAGTTTTCTCCCTCCGTGTTCAAGGATTATATCGAGCATTCTTGCAGTGACGAGCTGAAGGTCGAAGTTGAAGAGTTGGTCAAATATAGTGTGTCCAAAACGAACGCGAACGAGGATTATGACTCTGGAGAGTTGGTTCAGGACGAAGGTGTCGCTACGCACATCAGTTTGAAGACATTTGAATGAATTCTATATAAGCCAGAGACTATATTGTAGAAAACAATAGATACAAGAGGGAGTGAAAGAGGCGGCAACGCCTAGATTCTTCTGGCAACACAGAACTTATGGTAGAAAACCTTTCCAGGTACCTTGGCAGCCAACTGATACTTACTGTCAACTTCGAAAACACGAGCCATTGACTCGGTATAGAGCTTCTGGACTTGTTCGTTCTCAAATAATGGTTTGTAAGTCTCAGGCTCGCTAAGCTTTTTCACCGGTTTGCTGTCTAAAAGGAATTTATACGTTTCCCGATCAGTGAGTTTCTGATATAAGAGGTTGCCCTTAATTGCGACCACATATTTGTTCTTAAGAAGGTTCGTCAAGAACGACTTGAAGTACTGGATCTCCGTTGTCGGTAGGTAAATCAATTTTGCCAATCCATAAGATCTATCTGGGTCAATCATATTCTCACAACGGATAGTTTGCCAATTACCATTGGAAGACGAGCCATCCTTCTCGAAAATGGAAATCTCACCGCTTTCTGAATCCACAGGCATATTGATGTCGATATAGTAATCACAACTGTCGAGGTTTGGATACACAAAGTCTGGATTGTATTCATTCTTGTTGTTGAAGCCTTCCTGGTCCAAATAAGTCGAATTTCTTAATCCATCTAAACTATGAATGGAAGGCTCAACAAAATCACCTGGTAGCATACCGCGGAAACCATTCTCAACGTAACGCAAACGCTGATTGGATTGTAAGAAGAAAGAAGAAGGGTAGTGATACCATTCCCTACCGATGCAGACGTTCTCCAAGATTGTTGAGTTGTCAGGGTGAACTGGAGGCTGAGCGGCAAGTGCCTTGAATGCGGATAATGGAGCACCATAGTTTTGGATAACCGAGATGATACGAAGGACCCCTAAGACGACAGTGACGGAAAAGAAGGCGAGACGCGCAAGATGGTAAAAGAACCTTCTCTTATCAGGAGTACCAAAGATCCTGATGAATTTGCAGGTAAACACAGCGGCAGAAATGGTGATAAGATGGTACACTGGATACATGAATCTCTCCTCCTTGTGAGGCTGAGAGAAGAAGATGGCAAACCAAATGTAAAGCGGCGCTCTGTAGGCTGCCAAACCCTGCCAGAAACCCATCTTGAAGTCAGACGAACCAATCCCTGGCATATCCACCAAAACCATCAAAAAGATCACGTGGAAGTTCAAAAATAAATTCAACAGATAGTATCCTGTAGGTTCAACTCCAAAGATGCTTGGACCGGTCTCCTTGGTGGTACGTAGCACATTATACAAGACAATGTTCAATGGAACTAGTGTACTCTTTAGGTAAAAGAGGCCATCAATCAAGCACCCAATCCATCCCACCATGTATGTACATGACAAACCTGCAAGGAAGTATATGAAGATAGACCATTTACGTCTGTTAACGGCAGCTAATGGTTCTGGAAGCTTTTTCACTATCAGAAGGCTGATCGTAACATATACAACAAAGGTGGCCGTAAGAACCAAAGCAAACGGCCAGCCAATCAAACCGCCGATAGCGGCAGAGCCAACGGCCAAGGCAAAGAACTTGTCACGTCTTGAAAGAGATCCCTTGTACATGGCACATAGGAACATTTGGGGACTGCTGAGACCCTGCGAAGGCGAAGCCTTAGAAGGAGTTGCTTCGTTGGTAGTATCAGGGATAGAGGGTTCAGTAGAATCCTCGATGACTTTACTTCCGCTTATGAAATCACGCTCAATCTTATGGGAGAATAGGTCAAAGCGGAAATATTTGACTATGGATGCGGTCGAAAGCATACCGAACAAGAGAGCAAAGCTGCTTGGAAGTAAGCTGATGGAGGCCTGAAACACTCCAGGACTTATGATTTGATAGAGAAGGAACCAACTGGAAAGTTCTGAAGAGATGTAGGTGAGAGCATCGGCCAAACAGCATTCAGCAAAGGTAAAGGAAAGAGCCAATGCAACCCTAGTAAGATAGAAGAAAGTGTAGGCAGGAATTGCACCTTTAGAGAGAGCACCAGATATTTCTAGGGACTTCTGGATCCACGAGAGTGGATACTTGAGTAGAGCATAAGGAAGCAAATATGTCCAAGAGCGGATGGCATATTCAGGTTGATACTCCCAAGTTTTCTTACCAAAGAATCTTGTGAGAAAGTTCAAAGGTTCCCAATAGTTATACACCTCGTCACAGTCTGAAAGAATACCGTTGAAGGCACCGTAGAGACGGACAGCAACTAGTGCTATTGTGAGAAGGAAGCTCACGTCTAGGCTAGGCATTGGGGCAGGGAAGAGCAAGGAAAAACGATGAGGTGGGTTCCTTTAGAATAGTGCAGAATAATAACTAGGGATAGATGAGAATAAAAGAAGAAAATGATGAATAACGAAGGAACGTAATTGAATATTTTACCTTTGTGATTGGTTACAAGAATTGAGATAGGCGAACCTGAAAATAAAATAGATCGCCGACGCGGATCGAATACGATAAGCGAAATGATGGAGCACTAGAAGGTGCCACGGTTGTCTACGAGGGACCGACTTCTTACAATGAGTACCATTTAAAGAGATATAATTAATAGCAATGAATGAATAAACAAATAAATAAATAAATAAACATGACGGGAAACAGGGTGGAGGGTAGCGGCGTCGGGTAGCAGCAGCATTGGATGTTGTAGCCAGGGAGAAGTCAGGGAGAAGTAAGCACCTACATGGATGGTTAGATATTCATATCGCCGTAATAACTTCACGGTGGCTTCACATCACATCGGTCCAGCAGAATACCCTCGGCCAACACCACTTAATCCTTCTTCTCATCAGGGCCCCATCTGTTCCTAGAGTTTCCCTGATACACCAAAGCATTCTTGTCCAATTGCTTACCCACAAGAACAGTATGTGGAGGTTGGAACTCCTTCTTGTCGCTGTAAGTGTTCTTAACCTCCCACCATGGAACATCCTTCATGATTTCAGCCTCTCTGTTGTAGTAACTCACGGTTCTTCTAACGAGGTCTCTATCCTGTTCAGCCTGAAGGAGTGGCAAAATATTGATTCTAGCCCACATCTTTTCCCTGGACAACTCAACATTCTCCCTGTTTCCTTGAATGATCTTGTAAAAACCAAACGATGTCATTGCAACCAAAATTCCGAACCAGACCGTTGGTCTGAAACCCCTCGAGGGAAGGTTTCTCTTCCACTGGATTGGCTCGTATCCCTTGATTGGTGGCAGATCCTGAGTAGCCATCTCGACTTATATAAAAGGTTGTAATACCAAACTGGAGAGCAGTCTATTTGTCTTGTTCGGTCTCTTTAACATGCCCTTTCAAACTTTTTTTCCCTCGTCTCTCCTCCACCCTCCTCTCCCCCTCCAAAAATTTCCCAGCTTCCTGGTTGGCACCATGAAGTGCCAAAAAAACTGCACTGCCTAACACGGCCACATTTCAGTATCACCGCCACCTCTGGACTCATCTCGGTCGGCCTAGGACTGTCCTTTTTTCTTTTCTTTCGGAGTAGGCACTGGTGATTACTCCGATAGAGCAATTGGCCGGAATCTGAAAACTTCCTGCATTTGATATTACCGGTGACAAGGAGATATCGATTGCATTGTTAACAAAGCATACTGGCTATCAACCTGCATTTCACCATATTAAGCAATTTCAGCACCCCCAACTCAGTCCAGCCTACTCAGTCAAGCTCACTCAGTCCAGCTCACTCAGTTCATAATGTCCGTCAAAATCGCCAACCGACAGCAAGTGCTCGACTTGCTAGACAGCTACGACAACTTCTTATTCGATTGTGATGGTGTTCTCTGGCTTGACACTTTACTATTACCCAAAGTTCTGGAGACATTGGGCATGCTTCGTAATCATGGCAAACACCTCATCTTCGTTACCAACAATTCGACCAAATCAAGAGAGCAATACGTGGAGAAATTCGCCAAGTTTGGGTTGAAAGTTTCGAAGTCTGAAGTCTTCGGCAGTGCATACGCTTCTGCAATCTACGCCAAGGATATCCTACAGCTTCCTACAGACAAGAAGGTCTGGGTCTTGGGTGGTAAAGGGCTGGAGGTTGAATTCGGAGAGCTAGGCTACACGACTTTAGGTGGTACTAAAATGCCAGAATTAGAAAGCCCACTTAATTCAAATGATCCTAACGATCCAATCAATCATTTGGATCCTGAGGTCGGTGCAGTGGCAGTCGGCTTAGACACTCACCTGAACTATCATAGATTGGCTATCACTCTACAATATCTCTTAAGGCCAGATGTTGCATTCATTGCCAGTAACATTGATTCTACCTTCCCTGCAAATGGAATGATTCTTCCTGGAGCAGGTACGGTGGTTCAAGCAGTGGCTACCTGTTCTCATAAGACTCCCGTGTTGTGCGGAAAACCTAATAAGGGTATGATGGATGCTATCGTTGAGGCACATCATATTGATAAATCTAGATCCATTATGATAGGAGATCGTTTAAATACTGATATGAAGTTCGGAAGAGATAACGGTTTGGCCTCGTTATTGGTTTTGACTGGAATTGAGAGCGAGGACACTTTAAAGGCCCTTGACGAGAAAGAACAACCAACTTACTACGCTACCAAATTGGGTGATCTTTACGAGCTACTTCAGAAGGGCAACTGATAGAGACTTTTTCTTAGATACTTCTTCTTAAACACTTTACAGATCCTTTTTCCGCAGTCCTTCCTTCCTTCGTTACCTTTTTTCATCTCCCGCTCGGATTTAAGAATGGACTCCTGCGACAGATTCAAAATACATTACGTAACTATTAACTCGCGCCATGTTTCGAACATTATGGGTCGCTTTCTATAAGTGGAAAAAAACAACTTCCCTTGCTTTCTTGGAAGGGTCGAGACCTATTCTTGTGGGTGCATTCGTTGACATTCGGCAGGGCAACGGCGGTAGACTTGGATAGGTCTAGCCGGATTTGAATTCTTCTGCTTTAGATAACCGGAAAAAAACATAATACACAAACTCAAAGTAGACCTTTCCTCGATTAAGGCGGGTCATTCTTGAAAATCACGACAGAATTCAGTATTCAACAGGTGTCCACACTTAACAGTAAGGGGCTCGACATTTTATATACCACCTCTGACAGTTATCTGAGATATTCATTATGGAAGTGACACAGGAAACGTTAGAGAACTCAGAGTTGATCAATTGGACGATCTTTCAGGAGTTGTTAATGATGGATGAAGATGAAGAGGGTTTTGCTCTTTCTCTAGTACAGACGTTTGTGGATCAAGCGAAGCGCATCTTCAGTGAGATGGAAGAATTACTAAAAGATTCAAATAGGAGTACGGAGAACCTCCAGAAGTTATCATCACTAGGGCATTACCTAAAAGGTTCTGCGGCAGCGTTAGGATTGCAAAGGATACAATATGAATGCGAAAGGATACAGAACTATGGCAAGCAGAATAATTTCGATAACTACAGCAAGGCTGCAGAAGCCAAGAATTTAGAGGATTGGCAGGCCTGTTGTAACGATGCGTATCAATGTGCACTAGATTACTACAAGCAGAGCAAAGATTTACTGACCGAGTATTTCGAGGAACCCCTCTGAATAGGGCGGAAGATCCGGAAGATGAAAGGGAATCCGGTTGAGGTAGGGTGAACCGAAGGAATAAGGTGAACGAAAAGAGAGACAAGCTGATTCTAGGTAAACTAAACTAGCCTAGGTAACGTTTGAAAGCACCTCTTCCTTCTGTCCTCACCGACAATCCCTTTGCTTTCTTTCTAATCCTTTTTTTTGCCTTCCATCTGGTAGTAATATTATAAGATTAACGCATTATAGATTTGCTAAACATTATTCATTCATTCATCCTTTTTTGACACTTCCTTCGTGTCTTCTGCTGCCTTCGTGTTATTTTCCAATAAAGCATACGAAACAATTAGCCCCACGGCCAATAACCCAAATGATATCACTATCCTATTCAATTGGTCATCTGTAATCATGGTTAATGTACTGTTGTGATAGAGGGGTAATCAAGGGTAGGCTAATAAGAAGTGAGTTGGCGAAAAGAATTCCGCCGAAAGAGATCTGTCGGGTGGCCCTGGCGCCTGGCCATTTCACTAGCCACTTCACCAGCCACAATATTTTTACACTAGCCACCCCCACACCTTGCTCTCCAAGATGACTCAGCTAATCCTCGTAATATGCAGTTAAAATCATCTGGAAATTTTTCATTGTATTCTTTCCCGGGGAAGCATGGCAACGTGGACGAGAAAAAATGTGGGGAGCAGAGAGAGAGGGAGGGTGGGTGGGTGGTGAGGTGAATAAATGAAAAGCTTTCTTCGCCACACTTTATACTGACCTTCTTTCCTTCTTGTTCATACATAAATCTATTCAATTTAATCATCTATATTTCAACTATGCCTGCCAGAAAGCTAACCTTCATTCCCGGCCCTATTGAGTTCTCTGACGAGGTCTTGCAGGCCATGTCTACTCCCTCGGAAGCGCACACTTCTCCAGAATTCGTTGCTGTTTTCCAAGAGGCTCTTAAAAATACCAGAAAGCTTTTCAGATCTACCGATCCTAGTACTCAGGGTATTGTCATCTCTGGTTCAGGTACTCTAGGATGGGACCTTGCTGGTGCTAACCTTCTCAATAAAGGTGAGAGAGCTCTCGTTATCTCTACGGGTTTCTTCTCGGATTCTTTCGCCAACTGCTTGAAGGTCTACGCTGGTGCAGACAAAGTCGACGTTTTGAAGGCCAAGAAATTTGGTGCCGTTGTTGAGAATTCTGAAATCGAATCTGCTTTGCAGAAGGCCAAGGATGATGAGAAGCCTTACAGTGTTATCACCATCACTCAAACTGATACTTCTTCCGGTGTCTTGTCTGATGTTGAGGCCATAAGTGCTATCGTTAGACGGGTTTCTCCAGATACTCTTATTGTTGTTGATGCTGTCTGTGCTACCGTTTGCGAGAACCTAGAGTTCGACAAGTGGGGTATTGATTTCACCCTAACTGCTTCTCAGAAGGCTGTTGGCGTTCCTGCTGGTCTTTCGATCTCCTTCGCTTCTGGTCGTGCCATCGAAAAGGCACTTTCCAAGAAGGAACCTGTTGGTTTCTACACTGACTTGCAAAGATGGATCCCAATTATGCGTGCGTACGAGTCCGGTAAGGGTGCTTACTTCGCTACTCCTTCTGTCCAATTGGTCCATGCTTACAGACAGTCCCTTCGTGAGATCTTAGTCGGTCCTGTTACCGAAAGTTTCTCGAAGCACAAGGATGCCTCTGACCACTTTAAGGCCAAGATCGCCGGTTTGGGATTGAAGTTCGTTCCTCTTACCGATGATATCGCTGCTCATGGATTGTCCGTCATCTACTTCCCAGAGGGTATTGAAGGACCAAAGTTTTTGAGTAAAGTTGCAGGAAAGGGATTCACTATCGCCTCCGGTATCTTCAAGGGATACCAAGATAAGTATTTCAGAGTTGGTCACATGGGCATCAGCGCCATTGGATCCAGAAAGCAGGAATTGGATCAGTGCTTCGAGGCCATTAAGTCTTCCTTGGAAGAGTTGGGCTACAAGCACTAAACAAAATGTTACAGTTTTTTTAAAAGAACTCCTCCCAAAAAAAATAGAGCAATTCGAGCTTTTACTTTGAACCTTCTAGTTCCGTAGCGTGTTGAATCTAGGTGATAAACGTGGTGGTGGTAGTAGTAATATCTAGCAAGAGGCCAAGCCACTGAAGCTTAGCCATATATCATTAAGCCGTTGAAGGCAGTACTCGTTCCAAAGGCCAATTACACGGACAATGGATACTCACCCGCCCAATCATAAACCTCCTTCTTCAAAGCCTCCAGCTCTTCAGATGGTTCAGCGATCTTCTCCTTGAAATCCTTTAATCTGTTGGCATCAGCTGGAAGGTTAGCCTGAACATTCTTGGCAAATTTAACAGCACTGTCAATGTAATCGACGATTCTCTTGAAGTCTTCCTCGTTGGCACCTCTGGTGGTCATAGCTGGGGAACCAATTCTGACACCTCCTGGAACCATGGCAGATCTATCACCTGGAATAGAATTCTTATTCAAGGCAACGTTGATCTTTTCGCAGACGGACTCCACTCTGGCACCGTCAATACCCTTATCTCTCAACGAGACCAAAACCATATGGGAATCGGTACCGTCAGAAACCAACTTGTAACCCAACTTCTTGAACTCGAATTCAAGAGCCTTGGCGTTCTTCAAAACCTGTTCTTGGTATTCTCTGAATTCAGGTGTAGCGGCCTGCTTCAAAGCGGTACATAGGGCAGAGATTGTATGGTTATGTGGACCACCTTGGTGACCAGGGAAAACGGAGAAGTTAATCCTGTTCTCCAAGTCGTAGTAAACCTCCTTACCGGTCTTAGGATTGACAGATCTAACTCCCTTTCTGAAGAAGATCATGGCACCTCTTGGTCCTCTCAAGGACTTGTGGGTGGTGGTAGTAACAATATCAGCATACTCAAATGGAGATGGGATGACACCGGCGGCAATCAAACCAGAAATATGGGCCATATCCACCATCAAGTAAGCACCGACTTCATCAGCAATCTCACGCATTCTCTTGTAGTCGATCAAACGACAGTATGCAGAAGTACCACCAACAAGAACCTTAGGTCTGAACAAATTGGCAGTCTTCTCCAACATATCGTAATCGATAAGACCAGTCTTCAAGTCAACTCTATAAGGCATGGTTTCAAAATAGATGGACACAGCAGAAATCTTTCTGGCTGGAGTCTGATAACCATGGGACAAGTGACCTCCATGAGGTAAATCAAGACCCATCAATCTCTCGTGTGGCTTCATAACAGCACTATAGACTTCCAAATTGGCAGGAGATCCAGATAAAGCCTGCACGTTGACACCCCACTTTTCAGGGTCCAAATTGAAAGCCTTCAAGGCACGTGATTGACACAACAACTCCATACGATCAATATTCTGGTTACCACCGTAGTACCTTCTACCAGGCAGACCCTCAGAATACTTGTTACTCATTGGAGATCCCAATGCATCAAACACTGAAGTGGAAGTAAAGTTCTCGGAAGCGATAAGATTAATAGAGTGTCTCTGTCTACTGATCTCATCCTCGATGATCTTGGCAACTTCAGGATCGGTCTCCTTGAGATGACCGGTCAACATTTGACGGTGAGTTTCTGAAAGGGTGTCGTGGGACATATTGAGAAGTTAGAAAAAAGGGTCAGACCAAACTTGCAAGCAGAAGCAATCCAACGTGAACCTTTGAGACTGTTCCAAACGGGACAAAGTAGTAGATATATATATATATATATAAAGCAAAGCGGCTCGAGGAAATGGAAGGCCCAAAAGAAAATTTTAGGAAATATAATAAAAAATTTCATTTCTTGATGCCCCTCTACTGGGCGCTGTTTAATTAGATTGGCAGTGAAAAATTTAAGGGGCCCGAAATGGGTAGGAGTCAGACGCTGGAGAGTGACTCGTCCGAAGGATATGAGCACGTGATCAGAATCAGGTGGGTTGAATAAATGAGTACTTATAACTTTGAGCCAAGAGCACTTGCTGATACACTACACCGATACTCAACTAGCTCCCACGGTAAATGTGTCACCCATGGGCTCAATAGCTGACCACGGATCGTTACGCCTCAATCCTCGTAGTTCACATATTAGCATTTTATGTTATTCAATGGACAGCCTAACTAAGAGAAGGATAATATATAAATGACACCCTCTAACGGTAGGATTTCTGGAATCTTGCTCTGGCACCACGTCCACCGAACTTCTTTGGCTCCATTCTTCTGGAGTCAGCAATCAACAAAGTTCTGTCGTATGCGCTGAAGATCTTCTTCAACTCGTTCTTAGAAGCCTCATCGATGTACTTAGCGGTGTAGGCAATCAATCCCTTGGCGAGGGCCTGTCTAATAGCGTAGACCTGGGAAACATGACCACCACCGGTGACCTTAATTCTGATGTCCAAGTTGACAAACTTATCTAGGCCAACTAAAAGCAATGGCTCATAAACCTTGTGTCTCAAGATCTCAGGTTCGACAAGGGTGATTGGTGCACCATTAACCTTAATGAGACCCTTACCGGCCTTAACGTGGGCAACGGCAGTAGCGTTCCTCTTCTTACCAAAAGTCTGAAAGTCGTTAGTTAGTATTGAAATTAATTAGCCTGGGATTATGGTAGAGGCAGGTAGGGTGTATTTCAGTGTGCGGGAGAGTTGAGGCTTCATCTTATGAATCGTTCATTATTGTATGTATAGACTTTACAGCAATCTCATAGCCGCCTTGTCTTGCCTGTGTATTTCGTTGAGCCATTTCTTTGAATACTTCGACCTAACTTCACCGCACTGTTCCACCTGATTTCACAATCCTGCCTCCATCCTAATGAATCATTTTAAACATACTTGAACCGATGGAGTAGACATCTTGCAATCTATCGTTATCCTGTGGTATATGATGTAACTTCAACAAGAATCGAAAAGAAAGACAACTTTAACTAGCTGAAATATTCCTGGCCCTGAGAAAACTTTTTTCCTATCTTCACACTTCCCATTAGCATTGGAGGTGTCAGGTGTGATCTTCATTCTTCCGCTCTATCGGTGACTGCTGCCCGGTAGAGGAAAATTTTTGCCGCGGCCAAGTGATCCTGCCTTTCAACATCCACCGCCCCTGGCCGCCGCCCCCATAGTTAGTCCCAACTAGTCTGGCCTACCCGACTGGGCTTGGGAAGATTTTTCCTCCACCAAATTTTTTTTCATCAGCTTTTTCAGTTGTTGGTTCTACTGTTTTACTTTGATATCTTGATACCTTCGTACAAGTAACGTCTGATATCTATACACAATGGGTATGTTAAGTTATGAAAATTGGAGCAGAGAGATAGTTGTGATGTTTCTTGAGGCGATTATTCAAGACGCTATTGAGGAGTAACCATGCAAATTACTTGATGTGGCCTTGGGCTAGCTCGACTCGAATCAGAGTCTCTTAAGGTCTCATCAGGTTCATTCAAGGACAAATGGAAGTTACTGCTTATCAACCGCATTCTCTCGTATCCCTGTGGCAAGTTACTAACATTTTTTTAGCTATTGGAAAGAACTACACCCTATTAAAGAACCACTTCAAGAAGCACTGGGAGAGAAGGGTCAGAGTCCACTTGGATCAGGCCGGAAAGAAGGTTTCCAGAAGACACGCCAGAGTTGTGAAGGCTGCTGCCGTCGCTCCAAAGCCTGTCGACTTGTTGAGACCTGTAGTTAGATGCCCAACTTTGAAATACAACAGAAAGGTTAGAGCCGGTAGAGGTTTCTCCCTTGCTGAGTTGAAGGCCGCTGGATTGAATCCTAAGTACGCTAGAACTGTCGGTATTGCTGTTGACCACAGAAGAGTTAACAAGTCTACCGCTGGTTTCAACGACAACGTTGCTAGATTGCAGAGCTACCAGAAGTCTTTGATTGTATTCGACAAGGACGCCAAGCCAGCTGGTGAACAGGTTTCCGCTGCCGCTGCATTCCCAATTGTTCAGCCTGCCACAGAATCTGCTCCAAGAGCTGTTGTTGTTCCAGAGCAGACCGCTTACAGAACTCTCAGATTGGCAAGATCTGAAAAGAGATACAAGGGTATCAGAGAGAAGAGAGCTCTCGAGAGAGCTGCTGCCGAGGCTGACAAGAAGAAATGAGCTCATCGGTTTGTATAGCTATCTGATATATATAAATCAAAGCCTTAATTGTCGATCTATTAAATCTAGGGGTGCCAAGTGAGGTAGTACTGGGAAAGCTACATGGTTCCTACAATTTCATGCCTTGGTAGTTATTATTAAGGAAGATAATACATCGAAAATGAGTTTACTTGGCAGAGTTCAGCTGTCTAACATGTAATTAACCTGCTAATCCAACCTGACCAACTAACTTCGCTTAGCTCAGTTAATTTGTTCTTTAATCAAACAATCCCATACCCATATCATCATCACTCTCCTCCTCTTCCTTCTCCTCTTCCTCCTCTTCACCACCTTCAGCAGCAGCGGCGCCACCAGATGCAGCGGCTGGAGCAGCTCCACCGACAGCACCACCGGCTGAGATGTTGAAGTTGGCCAACAACTTCTGTAGATCCTGACCCTCAAGGGCCTTAGCGTAAATGCTTCCCCAAATGTGATCCAACTCAAGGCCTGCAGCCTCGGTCAACTTCAGTAAGTTGTCAGCAGACAACTCCAACTCAGAGTCAGCCAAAATGATGGCAGCGTATGAAAGGGCTTCCTGTTCAGTAGACATTCTTACTATGCTAGGTAGCTCAATATGCTTGGAATAATCACTTTTAAGCAAATAATATGCAGACTAATTCCTTGGTCCTTCGGAAGAAAAGAATACACCACTCTGCAACTTCGACTTTCACGTATTGAAAAACCGCTGGTGTTCCATTCCCTATCCGCTGAAAAATTTTTTCTCCCCAATTTACTATGGGAGATCTCAAGCACGTAACTAGCCAGGCTCTCGCGGTGAGGCTCGAAGCACAGCCCGAATGTCTGAAGAAGAGGGCTTCTTGATGGTGTGAGGGTGAAATAAGGGAAAATAAGCGGCAGAATATGAGGGTTAGATCTGGATCACGTGCAGTTATGATCCCTACAATGGAGGATTTACTGCTACCAAACAGTTCGTGAAATAGATGCGAATCTGTTCTATTGATAGATGAAAGTAATTATATACAACGAAAGAGCAGCGGGCTCATTCCAATCCGAACAACTTTTTAAGGTTTTCGTACATCAAATAACTGATGGAGACGGCAGGGGCGACTTTGGCCAAATTAGGGAGCAGTCCTTTATAGAGGCCCTGGAAGCCTTCCCTCTTAACAGTCTGACGAGCCACGTCAAAGAAGCCAGAGTAATGATAAGGGTGCGCGTACGTTCCCTGGGCTTGTAATCTCGTTCTAAGTAAGTTGATTGGATAGACCATCGATGCACCAAAGGTACCACTGGTGGCTCCCATTGTAAGAACAAGGTAGTTAGGAAGACTCACTTCGTCGACTGAAACTCCTTCCCTCGCAGCCTGTCTACGGATATACCACCTCTTCAAGGTTGTGAAGGTACCCAAATCCATAGCTGCATAAGGAAACATACCTCCCAACCCAACGAGTAATCCGCGGTAAAACAAGCGAAGTCCTCCCTCCGCATACATATCCTTCGCTGTGTGTGCCAGTAAGCTGGTACCCTTGACATCTGACTCCAAAGACGCGCACTGAAGCCGATATTTTAAGGTATCAATAGGATAGACCGTTATTTGAGCACATACACCACCTATTCCACCACTTATATAAGTAGCTGCTCTAGAAAGTTGGGTTTCATCTTCGACTCCTTCCATGGTACACATGAACCGTTTGGCGGCCTCAAACGAACCAAACTTCATCGCACTCTCCGGGAAAACTTTAAACACGTTGAGGCCATTTCCCGTATAGAAGGCCTTTAATCCTCCTTGTCTATAAATGGTTCTTGCAGCACGAACCAAAGGTGATTGAATCTTTTTTGTCGGAACTTTGTGATGCTCCTTTTCTTCCGCCATTCTCTGTATGGCTTCCCTTTTTGTCAACAATGTCGAATTAAGATCTGTTCGAGCAATTAAAAACACCTTGACACGATCCAATGGGGCAGTACACGTCCTTGAAACAACACCTGAGAGTCCACCCGCTAAGAAGAATCCCACATTCTTACGAATATCACTGCCAATGGTGACATCACCATCCGAAGAGATGTTTTCAAGATCATCATTGAAGAAGCGGAAGGCAGTCCTAATTCTTGATCCATTCATACGTGGAATGAGCAGTAGTCCATCTCTGAAGGAGTCAAATGTTATGTATCCCTGTCCCTTGGTATCGATACTATTGAAGAAAACGCTTACTTCGGCGGGAGTCGGCTTGACACCCATCCGAATCAAATAAGATTTGAGATCCTTCTTTGTGATACGACCATCGTGGTCCCTGTCAACTTCTTGGAAACCTTTGGCAATCTGGTCTTCTGCCATCATTAGATAGTTGTTAAACTGAGCAAAGTCAATATGATCCACTCCCGTAGTCTGCGGTGTACCTCTACGATGGTCCTGGTTAGGGGCATTCACAAAGGCATTGTATATTTCAGACATCGCAAAGGCGGAATCTTTCAATGGATGATCGGCTCTTTCCATCGCTTTCTCGAAATCAACCAACGTGATCTCACCACAATGCGCCGTATCAATTCTGTCAAACAACTCCTTGTGTCTCCTCACCTTCTGCTGGTTGCTGGATCGGTCCGGGGATAATGACATCGTTTGTGTTTGAGATCTAGGATATGTGCATGAATGAATGCAATGGTTTATTAGTAATACAGGTTGATGAATTCCTGTTGACTAGATCCTTGTGGATATGTAGAAAGGGAGAATATGTCCGCTAGTATCCGGCTATTCTCCATGCGTGAATGCTATGCTAAGTTGACTGGTCTTCCGCTGCAGGGAAATTCCGAGTTCACCAACACTTAAAGATAAGGAACGATCTGTAAGGATTCCGGTAGCACCCCCCAGAAGTAATAAAAATGACGTACACCGGCAAGGAAATGCTCTGAACCTTTTGTTCTTGCCTCTGCTTTCAACTACCTGCTTCTTATTTGCTCCTGCCCCCTACTATTTAGAGAGAGGGAGATCTCACCCTCCTCGTGTACAAAAAAATTTTAGGTTTTTTCTATGCATCGCTGCTCGCTGCGATCGCAGTTTTCCCTTTTCTGAGGAAAGCCTGGGATTTGCATGCATACATACCGGGGAGTTCAGAGGGGGGGGCGGTAATATGTGAGATACAATATGCATACCCAACGTTACCTAGTTCCAGTAATCAGTTCGCTTCTATATTATAGCACTATCTATGGCGCAGCAAGTGTCGGTTGCTGGATCTAGACCACCTTTAGACGATAGAGGGAGAGGAGCCTGAAAAATAAGGCAGCGCTTAGCCTTCTTGTAGGGTAGAGAAAATTTTTCTAAGGCGTTCCCCTATATGCTCTATACAATGAAATAAGTGCACATGGAAAAAGTAGAGGCCCATTGGAACCTTCGGGTAGTTTGCTTCTTCTAAGATCTTCATTAATAGGCCATCATGTCAATAAACATTTTTGGAGACCAGGTGACCGAGGAAAGAGGTGAGAATGCCCGTCTTTCGTCGTTCGTCGGTGCCATTGCGGTCGGTGATTTGGTGAAGTCTACGTTGGGACCTAAAGGTATGGATAAACTACTTCAGAGCGTGTCATCTGGGGAATCTATGGTTACAAATGATGGAGCTACCATTTTGAAAGCAATTCCATTTGACAATCCTGCCGCTAAAGTTTTAGTCAATATAGCAAAGGTCCAGGATGACCAAGTTGGTGATGGTACCACCTCTGTTACTGTTTTGGCTTCTCAACTTCTTGGTGAGGCAGAAAAATTGATTGACCAGAAGATTCACCCTCAAACTATTATTGAGGGCTATAGAATAGCAGCGAAGGCTTCATTGGATAAGCTTGTTAGTTTGGCTGTGGACAATTCCGACGACTCTGCCAAATTCCGGGATGATCTAGTAAATATTGCCAAGACCACACTCTCATCCAAGATCTTGTCTCAGGACCGTGATTACTTTGCTAATTTGGCCGTTGATGCTGTTCTTCGGTTAAAAGGATCGACTAACTTAGACCATATTCAACTCATTAAGAAGGTCGGCGGTAAGCTTTCCGATTCCTTCCTTGACGAGGGATTCATATTTGATAAGAGGTTCGGCGTGGGCCAGCCAGAACGCGTCGAGAATGCAACAATACTCATTGCTAACACGCCAATGGATACCGACAAGGTGAAGATTTTCGGTGCCAAATTCAAAGTTGATTCGACTAGTAAGTTGGCAGACTTGGAGAAGGCAGAGCGTCAGAAAATGAAGGAGAAGGTGGAAAAGATCAAGAAGTTTGGAATCAATTGCTTTGTGAATCGCCAGCTCATTTATGACTGGCCAGAACAGTTGTTTACTGATGCCGGTATCAATTCTATCGAGCATGCAGACTTTGACGGTGTGGAGAGATTAGCATTAGTGACAGGCGGTGAGGTCATTTCCACTTTCGATGATCCCGAGAAAGCCAAGTTGGGCCACTGCGAATCCATTGAAGAGATTATGATTGGTGAAGATGTCATGACTAAATTTACAGGCACCGCTGCGGGTAAGGCTTGCACCATTGTTCTAAGAGGATCCACTGATCAAGTTCTAGATGAGGCTGAAAGATCTCTACATGATGCCCTCTCTGTTCTTACCCAGGCAACAAAGGAAACAAGAACAGTTCTTGGAGGTGGATGCTCAGAAATGAACATGTCCATGGCCGTGGAGCAGGCCGCACAGAATGAATCTGGAAAGAAATCGTTAGCCATTGAAGCATACGGAAGGGCACTAAGGCAGCTTCCTACCATCCTATGTGATAACGCTGGTTTCGACTCTAGTGAATTGGTTTCGAAGCTCAGATCGTCTATCTACAACGGTCTCACTAGTTCTGGTCTAGATTTAGATCACGGCGTTATCGCTGACATGAGAGAATTGGGAGTCGTGGAAAGTTACAAGCTAAAGAGGGCCGTTGTTTCTTCCGCTTCGGAGGCAGCAGAGGTTTTGCTCAGAGTCGATGACATAATCAAGGCCAAACCAAGGACTGCGGACAGAAACATGGGTCACCCTTAACTGTGAGGATACGGAACTGTTTATATGTAATAGCGTCTCATAATCCCGACTATTCTAATAAAGGTATCAAAATGATAATAGCGATAAAAAATATATCTGTATTGCCCACTGCCAGAATTGAACTAGCGACCTTTGCATTACAAGTGCAACGCTCTACCACTAAGCTAAGAGGGCAAAATCCACTATTTTCTTGAGATTGTTCTACATTACAAAAACAAGGCCTCTATGTTTCTGCTTTCAAAGCCTCGATCTTTTGGCACAGAGCTAATTTTTAACTGTAGAAGTATTAAACAGAAGGGAATAAAAAATTATGCGAATGGTGAGAGTGTACATACCGGAGAGCCTGACGTTCAATCACTCTTATCCTTTGGACCAGCATGTTCGGCCGACTCAGGAGACACCACTTGCTCCTCTGGCCCTCCCACTCCGGCCAGGCCATCGTCTTCCTCATCATCAAGCTGGAACTTACCATCACTATTTGACTCCTTCATCTTCTGTTGTTCTAATTCCAAATCATAGTCCACTGAACGAGGATCTTCGAACGGGTTTCCCTCAGGGGTGACCTCGCTCTTTGAAGTAGATGTATGGTAGCCCACCGTATCAGATGAAGGATCCTGAAACGGATTAGCATCGGCTGCATCACTTTCTAAACTGCGTAAATCATCGAACTCAAACTCGTTACCGAATTGCTCACTGTTATTGAAGACGTCGGCATTTGGAGTCTCCTCATCGCCTGCAGCGCCCTCGCTGGATGGGATCTGGCTCGAAACTGCCAACAGGTAGGAGGAATCCGTCGGTCTCCAAATTATAACGATTCCAACGAAAATGAGGAAGTATAAACAGGCAGGCCAGAAGTTAGTTAGAACATCATCAAACTTCCAAAGCTTTTCAATGGACTGAGCAACATTATCGTTGAACAATATGATGGTAGAAATTACAAACGCAAAGATCATCAGCAACAGAGAGACGAATATCAAACGAAAGAGCTTCTTGTACATGTTTAGCTTGACGATCTGCTTCTGTTCCTTCAACATCTTGACAGTCTTTTGCATCGAATTGAGGATCATGAAGTAGAAGACAACAAATAAAATGGCCAGAGGGAACGCTATGGATAGAATAAGCCAAGAGTTTGACTGGTACGTATCCACCGAGTATGAAGTATCGGTAGCGGATTGTCCGGGTTGCGATTCGCTACTGTAATAATTGAGGCACGTAAATGCGCCAAGGAAGAGGAAGTGAACGACCGAAAGAATCTTGCATAGATTCATCTGCTTACGGGGCAACTTTGGGAAAACAACACCGTAACCAAGGGAAATTATCAAGAGCAAGAAGAGAGAAAACGAAACTTTGAAAGCATTCAAGAACGAGATCACCACGATATAGAACCTGATCCCGCCGGGCATTGGATAACTCTTACTGTTATTCTCCAAGTCGTACAATGACCAAGTGAGAATGTTTTCCGCAGCAAGGAACACAAAGAACCCTGCAAGGTACTTTTGCAAGAGTAACAATTCTGAACGATGCTTGAAAACTTGGAAGAGGTAGACTCCCAAACAAACAGCATAGATCACAGCTAGCAATCCGTATAACGGAAGAAGAGGTATTTGTGAAGCTGGGAGACTTCCAAAGGCATTATGGAAGTTGAGCAATACTTTGAAAGTATTTTCATTACTGGTGAAATCTGGACTGTATGCAGCGACACAGTAATAGCCAGTATTGGACACCGTATAGCTGAAGTCGTTGGTACCAAGCGATGTAAGCACGGTGGTCTTGATCTGTGCGTAAGAAGTGAAGTTATCATCCACAATGAACTGATTAACTTGATCCGAACTACACAGTCCACTCGACACCATCGAATCCGTACAGATGTATCTTCTACGACCTAGACTTTCATCATAGATTCCAAGGCCATCAAGGTCCTGATATTCAAAAATTATCAAGGAAATGAAAGCCTCTCCCGTAGCCGGATTCTTGTCCTTAAACTGTTGAAGATCAACCTTGATAAATGACTCTCCGGGTCCACCCCAATCTCTCTTACTGTATATACCAGTACAATGTTCAGCGGCGTCAGACGATATCACCGTCTTCTGCGCTCTACCGACGCACGCCAGTAGAAGCACTGCAAAAGCAGACCAAAGCGAGAACGACTGTGGTAGCATCGAAGGATTACCTATAGAGAGAAATGTCAATTCACTAGAGCTAAGGATGTGAAGTATTCGAGAAACTGTGGACGGTTCCCACAAGAATTCGAGTAGGCGAAGTAGGTTATTCGCGAAGCGAGGTTATCGATGAACCGGGATCAGCACGTGATGTGAATGAAACCACCCACATTAGAATTCAGCTACACGCCGGAGAGAATACCGTGGTGGGATGTACATGATTGATTGTATTCTCAATGCAGAGGCGATGATGAAAAACTATTCAAAGTTATCATGTATGTCCTTCCCCCGTGGGATTTTCGCATGCGCTTCAAAACGGTCAGAGTCTAGATCCATGATTCTAGGTTGCATATTGAGCGCATAAGCATCTTTAATATGTGCTCATCTGGTGGGTCTCTCCCTCCCGAAATCCCTCTTCTTTTGATTTACCGCCCGCCCCCACCCCCACCCTTTTCCGCTCCCCTCCTTTCTCAGATCTCAATAGCTCCTTATTTAGTGCGAGATGCGCCGTTTGACTTAGCGGGCGAGAAATCGGGAAAGCTAAAAAGCTCAATCGCATTAGTTTTTCACCTTGCTCCTTTCTGTGCAAATCTTGGTTTCTTCTTTCTAATTAACCTACAGGCAATGCTTTCAAGATCCGCTGGAAAACTACAGGGTGGACTTAGTCCATTTATCCGTGGTTATGCATCTGTTGCTTCTGCAAACAAGTACACCGTTGGGAATGAGATCGCCGGATACGTGGTGAACCGGGTGTTACCGGTTCCGGAGTTCAATTTGACTGCCGTCGACCTCACTCATAAATTTAGTGGCGCTAAGCATCTTCACATTGATCGTCAGGATCGCAACAACGTTTTTGGAGTTATCGTCAAGACCAATCCACCTGATAACTCCGGTCTCCCCCACATGCTTGAACATACAACCTTGTGCGGTTCCGATAAGTACCCGGTGAGAGATCCTTTCTTTAAAATGCTTAACCGGAGTTTGGCCAATTTCATGAATGCCATGACAGGACATGATTATACATATTTTCCCTTTGCTACTACTAACAAAGTAGACTTCGAGAACTTGATGGATGTCTATCTAGATTCCGTATTCCATCCACTTATGACCCAGGAAGATTTTCGTCAGGAAGGTTGGCGCTTAGAGCATGAAGATCCTAAGGATCGCAATTCACCTCTTATCTTCAAAGGAGTTGTCTACAATGAAATGAAGGGTCAGATTTCTGATCCATCTTACTACTTCTGGATCAATTTCCAAAAGAGTATTTATCCTTCGTTAAATAACTCAGGCGGTGATCCTTCGGCAATCGTTAATTGCTATCATGATGACCTAATGCACTACCAGTCCAGTTTTTATCATCCTTCTAATTGCTGTACGTATACCTACGGTCCACTCTCTTTGGAGAATTCCTTGAAAAAGATTGACAAAGCGATAAATACCTTCGGAAAGAGGCATTATCAGAACATTATCAAGCAACCTATTTCACTCGATAAGATCAAGTCAGTTGAAATTCCTGGCCCTATTGATCCTATGCTCCCTCCTGAACAACAGTATAAGGCATCACTCACTTGGTATACCGGAAAGCCGACTGACATATACGAAAGCTTTGTCTTTAAGTTGCTCTCCACTCTTCTCTTGGATGGTCATTCGTCTCCACTGTATCAACAGCTTATTGAGAGAGGAATTGGTACGGATTTCTCCGCCAACACTGGAATGGAGGCTATGGCCGCAGTCAATCTATTTACCATCGGTCTCAATGGTCTGACAGAGGAAAACTCAGCCAAACTCCAGGATTTGGTCTTGGATGCTCTCAACCAAGTGCAGAAAAGTGGATTCCCTGACACTAGAATTCAAGGTATTCTTCACCAACTCGAATTGGGTCGTAGGATAGAGAGTGCTAGTTTTGGTCTAGGTCTCCTTAATTCCTTGACCCCTGGCATAGCTGATAATGTCGATCCATTGCAATCGCTCAAATGGAATGAAACAATTTCACGGTTTAAGAAAGAGTATGAGGCAAAGGGTAACAAGCTCTTTACCGAGTTGATTGATGAGTTCTTACTTAATAAGCCTTACTTTAAGTATACCATGCGGCCGGATGAGAAGGTTCCTGAAAGACTCGCCGAGAAGGAGAAGCAGATCTTGGATAGTAGGATCTCTCGTCTTTCTACCAATGATAGAGATGTTCTTTACAGAAAGGGTATTGATCTAGTTAACTTCCAGGAGAATAGAAGTGAAGATCTATCATGCCTTCCAACTCTCCATACTGAGGATATCGGCAGAGAAGGACATTTCACAAGGGTGAAAGAGAATACCAAAAATGGTACTCTAATTCAATCTCATGTGTCTCCAAAGACAAATGGTGTCACGTACTTTCGGGCTTTGAAGACATTGACGGCAGATGATTTACCCCGTGATCTCGTTAAGTACTTGCCTCTATTTTCCGCATGCCTTACGAACCTCGGAACGAGGGAGAAGTCTATGTCTGAAATTGAAGATGAGGTGAAACTTTACACAAGTGGGCTCAGCTCTGCAGCATTTGCCCATTCATCGGTGTTCGATCCTAACGAGGCTTACTTAAAGTTTACCCTTGATAGCGCCTGTCTAGATAAAGACGTTCCTCAAATGCTTTCTCTATGGGAACAGCTTATTCGTGACACAAACTTCCGCAACGTTGATAAGTTGGACACGTTGGTGAGGTCTCTGATGACCGATAACTTGAGTGCAATTGTGTCAAGTGGTAATAGCTTTGCTACTTCTTACGCAGGTGCACAAATCTCGGCCGTGGGAGGAATTGACGAGTCGCTCGGCGGAATAGAACAGGTGAAATTCTTAAACGATTTAGGTAAGGTACTAGAGAATGGGGAATTGGAAGTGAAAGTTGTGCCTAAGCTTGAGCAGATCAGTCAGATCCTCTTGAATGCATCCAAGTTTAAATACGGTATTACATGTTCTAGAGGCGCTTTGCGTGACACCGAGTCACAGGTTCTTAAGTTTGACGGCAAGTTTTCAGAGTCGAAAGATTTCGCAATCAAACCCTACAAGACGACAAGTGAGGGTCAGGTCTCTGATAACACCTTCGTTGAAATTCCAAGTCAGACTAACTTTGCGGCCTCAGCCCTACGTGGAACAGACTACCTATCGAAGGATGGAGCTTCATTGCAGATTCTCTCACAACTATTAACCTTTAAGTATCTCCACCCACAAATCCGCGAAAAGGGAGGAGCATACGGTGGGGGAGCCTCCTACGATGCTTTAAATGGACTCTTCTCGTTCTACTCTTACAGAGATCCTAAGCCATTTGAGTCTGAGAAAAAGTTTGCCGATTCAACCGGTGTAATACATGAAAAGATTGAAAATGGTGAGGTTACAAATGAGGACCTCGAACATGCCAAGCTTTCAATCTTCCAGAAAATTGATGCGGCAGAGAGTGTTAGGGATGAAGGCCTTCCATACTTCAATTTTGATGTGGAAGACGAGGTCCGTCAAGAAAGACGGGAAAATTTACTCGATTGCTCCTTAGCTGACGTTGCGGAGGTTTCCGGAAAGTACTTCGGCCCAGAGCAGATCAAGGTCAACGCTATTATAGGAAGTGAGAGTGCTGCAGACGCCGCTGGCAACGAATGGAAGAGAGTCAAGTTGTAAAATCAGACAATTAATTAAATATGTACAAAATCTTGGCAAATATGCATCCTGCATTCGAGATCGCCTTAGAATATAATCATCTCACTCAACTCATACCGAATACGGTAAAGCTTTCGTTAACAGATGCGAGGAAGAAATTTTTCCTGGGTCGCCATAATAATATGCATGATGAAATTTTTTTTCATGCAAAAGTAACTCGAGAAAACTGCATGGATCAACCGCACAGATGGGCCACAATATGTGGCTGGCAGAACTCAGAGCATTCTTACGTTCTCGTATTAACGGATTGAAAAAGAGATCAGTAGCTGGGACCAGTCCGTTCCCAAATATTCCCCGATAGACTTGGAGATAGAAAATTTCTGGGTTCTCTCAGAAGAGGGCTTACATTCTCGACTATTAAACGACTGATCCAACTGTTGGGCGTTAGCCTGAAGAGGCCTTATTGTCTTTTCTGCTCTGATCTGCTGCTGATCAGAGCGTGATTGGGTCAAATGCACGTCGGATCGCTTGAGGCTGAATCCGGCCGTTTCTCGCTCGACAATTTCCGTATTTGGAAGCCTTCGAAGGTTCTGCACATGTGAGGAGCGAAAGCATTTCTTTTTCGTGCATTATTCTTCATTCCATTTTGTCATTTCTTATTCTTTAAACCGTACTTCTGTCGTCCAATAGATCATACTTGCAGATCCTTATTACACAGAGGTGCAGTCGAATTAAGTATTGCGTTATTACATTTTAAAACAAATTCTAACGGCTGGGGCTGGAGAAGATATGTATAAAGCCATTCGCCCACCAGATGGTGGCGGAAGCGGAACCGTGAACCCTATACTTAACCAGCATCCACGAATTCTACTGAACCATGATGTTTACAACCTTCCACACATTTCTACTGCTTTTGCAAATAAGTTTGGCAGCTCCAGTTGTCGATGATTGTGAGGATCCTACATCCTGTGCCACATTGTATGGACAATGTGGTGGAAGCAATTATGTGGGACCTACTGCATGCTGTGACGGCTTCTGTTCCTCTCAAAACCCCTGGTACTATCAATGCACTCCCGGTGTTGATCCAAATCCGTCGACGAGTACTACAACTTCAACTTCACAAAGCACCCCGACGCCGACAGTGTGTGCTACCTTGTATGGTCAATGTGGTGGCTCAGACTACACCGGGCCAACAGCCTGCTGTGAGGGGTTCTGCTCTTCTCAAAATCCTTTCTACTATCAATGCACCACCGGTACAGGTGTTACGGCATCCGCCACAACAGGTACAACCACTTCAGATACAGTTTGTGCTCCTTTATATGCTCAGTGCGGTGGCTCCGGCTATTCTGGCCCTACGGACTGCTGTGAAGGATCGTTCTGCTCGTCACAAAATCCTTTCTACTATCAATGCACCACTGGTACAGGTGTTACGGCATCCGCCACAACAGGTACAACCACTTCAAGTACAACCACTTCAGGTACAACCGCTTCAGGTACAGTTTGTGCTCCTTTATATGCTCAGTGCGGTGGCTCCGGCTATTCTGGTCCTACGGACTGCTGTGAAGGATCGTTCTGCTCGTCACAAAATCCTTTCTACTATCAATGCACCACTGGTACAGGTGTTACGGCATCCGCCACAACAGGTACAACCACTTCAAGTACAACCACTTCAGGTACAACCGCTTCAGGTACAGTTTGTGCTCCTTTATATGCTCAGTGCGGTGGCTCCGGCTATTCTGGTCCTACGGACTGCTGTGAAGGATCGTTCTGCTCGTCACAAAATCCTTTCTACTATCAATGCACTACGGGTACAGGATCAGAAACATCGGACCAAACTTCGTCCTTCCCAAGTACTACTATAACTTGGATAGGGACGACAGCAACCTCCGCTTCAACGAGCCAAAGTGTCGAATCTGACTCCAATCAAAATTCGCTCACCTTAACAGGTACATCAGAGTCGTCAACTTCGTCCTCGGACCCAACTGTTAGCGGATCGTCTTCATCGACTTCATCAGCTTCATCCTCGGACCCAACTGTTAGCGGATCTTCTTCATCGACTTCGTCAACCTCGTCTGATCCAACTGTTAGCGGATCATCTTCGTCTAGCTCGTCAGCTTCGTCTGATCCAACTGTTAGTGGAACGTCAACCTCATCTTCGGACCCAACTGTTAGCGGATCATCTTCGTCAGCTTCATCAGCTTCATCAGCTTCATCCTCGGACCCAACTGTCAGCGGATCTTCTTCGTCAGCTTCATCAGCTTCATCCTCGGACCCAACTGTCAGCGGATCATCTTCGTCAGCTTCATCAGCTTCATCCTCGGACCCAACTGTCAGCGGATCATCTTCATCTAGCTCGTCAGCTTCGTCTGACCCAACTGTCAGCGGATCATCTTCATCTAGCTCGTCAGCTTCTTCGGACCCAACTGTCAGAGGATCATCTTCGTCTAGCTCGTCAGCTTCGTCTGATCCAACTGTTAGCGGATCTTCTTCGTCAGTTTCATCAGCTTCATCCTCGGACCCAACTGTCAGCGGATCATCTTCATCTTCGGACCCAGCTGTCAGCGGATCATCTTCGTCTAGCTCGTCAGCTTCTTCGGACCCAACTGTCAGCGGATCATCTTCATCTAGCTCGTCAGCTTCTTCGGACCCAACTGTTAGCGGACCATCTTCGTCTAGCTCGTCAGCTTCGTCTGATCCAACTGTTAGTGGAACGTCAACCTCATCTTCGGACCCAACTGTTAGCGGATCATCTTCGTCTAGCTCGTCAGCTTCGTCTGATCCAACTGTTAGTGGAACGTCAACCTCATCTTCGGACCCAACTGTTAGCGGATCATCTTCATCGACTTCGTCAGCTTCGTCTGATCCAACTGTTAGTGGAACGTCAACCTCATCTTCGGACCCAACCGTTAGCGGATCATCTTCGTCAGCTTCATCAGCTTCATCTTCGGACCCAACTGTTAGCGGATCTTCTTCATCGACTTCGTCAACCTCGTCTGATCCAACTGTTAGCGGATCTTCTTCGTCAGCTTCATCAGCTTCATCAGCTTCATCCTCGGACCCAACTGTCAGCGGATCTTCTTCGTCAGCTTCATCAGCTTCATCCTCGGACCCAACTGTCAGCGGATCATCTTCGTCAGCTTCATCAGCTTCATCCTCGGACCCAACTGTCAGCGGATCATCTTCGTCTAGCTCGTCAGCTTCGTCTGATCCAACTGTTAGCGGATCATCTTCGTCAGCTTCATCAGCTTCATCTTCGGACCCAACTGTCAGCGGATCATCTTCGTCTAGCTCGTCAGCTTCTTCGGACCCAACTGTTAGCGGATCATCTTCGTCTAGCTCGTCAGCTTCGTCTGATCCAACTGTTAGCGGATCTTCTTCGTCAGCTTCATCAGCTTCATCCTCGGACCCAACTGTTAGTGGAACGTCAACCTCATCTTCGGACCCAGCTGTCAGCGGATCATCTTCGTCTAGCTCGTCAGCTTCGTCTGATCCAACTGTTAGCGGATCTTCTTCGTCAGTTTCATCAGCTTCATCCTCGGACCCAACTGTTAGTGGACCGTCAACCTCATCTTCGGACCCAGCTGTCAGCGGATCATCTTCGTCAGCTTCATCAGCTTCATCCTCGGACCCAACTGTTAGCGGATCATCTTCGTCAGCTTCATCAGCTTCATCCTCGGACCCAACTGTTAGCGGATCATCTTCGTCAGCTTCATCAGCTTCATCTTCGGATCCAACTGTTAGCGGATCTTCTTCATCGACTTCGTCAACCTCGTCTGATCCAACTGTTAGCGGATCTTCTTCGTCAGCTTCATCAGCTTCATCCTCGGACCCAACTGTCAGCGGATCTTCTTCATCGACTTCGTCAACCTCGTCTGATCCAACTGTTAGCGGATCTTCTTCGTCAGCTTCATCAGCTTCGTCTGATCCAACTGTTAGCGGATCTTCTTCGTCAGTTTCATCAGCTTCGTCTGATCCAACTGTTAGCGGATCTTCTTCGTCAGCTTCATCAGCTTCATCCTCGGACCCAACTGTTAGCGGATCATCTTCGTCTAGCTCGTCAACCTCGTCTGATCCAACTGTTAGTGGAACGTCAGCTTCATCTTCGGATCCAACTGTTAGTGGATCTTCTTCGTCAGCTTCATCAGCTTCATCCTCGGACCCAACTGTCAGCGGATCATCTTCGTCAGCTTCATCAGCTTCATCTTCGGACCCAACTGTTAGCGGATCTTCTTCGTCAGCTTCATCAGCTTCATCTTCGGACCCAACTGTTAGCGGATCTTCTTCATCGACTTCGTCAACCTCGTCTGATCCAACTGTTAGCGGATCATCTTCGTCAGCTTCATCAGCTTCATCCTCGGACCCAGCTGTCAGCGGATCATCTTCGTCTAGCTCGTCAGCTTCTTCGGACCCAACTGTTAGCGGATCATCTTCGTCTAGCTCGTCAACCTCGTCTGATCCAACTGTTAGTGGAACGTCAACCTCATCTTCGGACCCAACCGTCAGCGGATCATCTTCGTCAGCTTCGTCAGCTTCATCTTCGGATCCAACTGTTAGCGGATCATCTTCATCGACTTCGTCAGCTTCGTCTGATCCAACTGTTAGTGGAACGTCAACCTCATCTTCGGACCCAACCGTTAGCGGATCATCTTCGTCAGCTTCGTCAGCTTCGTCTGACCCAACTGTTAGCGGATCATCTTCGTCAGCTTCGTCAACTTCGTCTGACCCAACCGTCAGCGAATCATCTTCGTCCGTCCCCGTCTCCTCAGGAACTGGTTCTTCTGCATCCGCCAATGAAACCTCGTCGTCATCCCAATCGAGCGACCATTTGACGTCAACCACCTCACAGGGTTCAATGAGCCCCAGCTCATCTACTACCCTGGCTTTCAGTCAAACATCTTCAGCATCGGTCTCTCCACCCCCATCTGGATTAGATACCATTTCATCCACTGTAACCACATCTGCTCCCTCATCTGTTGCCTCATCCTTGACATCATCAAATCCATCCGGCATCTCAGTTCACGCAGCATCGGCCACCACGGACCCTTCAGCGCCACCATCATCACCACTTTCGTCTGATAACGCTTCCTCGTCAACCGCTAAAGGATTTTCTATGGTCTCACAATCCTCGAGGGATTCCTATTTAGGCCTTGGAAGATCCCAAATCTCCATTCAGGCCAGCAGTCTCTCTACTATTGAGCCTGGCTCTTCAACTTCTACTTACGTCCCTTCGCCAACCTTGTCCACCGTCACGGCTAGTTATGCGGCCACCGCAAGCACATCCTCGCAACCAATTCCGACTACCCCTACCGCCGCTGGTACATCACCCTCGCACCTCCCTCTCTCTGTCTTCAATAACGCAGGAGAGAACTTGATTCCTCCAAAGGAATTTGCAGTAATTGCATTCCTTCTCCTACTAATCTGCTGAATGTCGAATTCAGCTTTTCGAATACCTCTTATACCTTTTATAGATCTTGAACATTGACTTTATTATGATACATAAGCTCAGTAAATGAAGGCCAAAGAAGCGCGTTTCTCTAGCCCTCCCCTATCGGGTACGAGGCTGTGCGCGCCAGCGATCTGTGGCTTTCTCCGATAAGCGAGTCGCCGCGGGGTGACAGACGATCCCAAATATCATGAGCTTTTACTCTTGCCCTTCAACACTTCTTTCATCTTTGAAGAACCTGTTAGTTGATGGCAGACAAAAGCAGAAAGCCAGTAGTGCCAGAGGGTTGGGTGGCAGCCTGGGATGACCACTATAATGGTAAGTAATCACCACGTTGTGTGATGTTTATCTAGTAATCTACTAACATCGCCCGTCAAGAGTGGTTTTATGTTGAGAAGAAGACGGGAAAATCCCAATGGAATGCTCCGGAAGGAACTCAATTTCCTCTACCAGAGAAAATTTCCGAGAAGAAGGGAAAGGAAGATGCTCCTCCCCCATATTCAGCTACTGCAAATCAGCAACAGCCTTATAGGCCACAGCAACAGCAGCCGTATCAGCAACAGCAGCCGTATCAGCAACAGCAGCCGTATCAGCAACAGCAGCAGTATCAGCAACAGCAGCAGTATCAGCCGCAACAATATCAGCAGTATCAGCAACAGCCATACTATCAGAATCAGCCGGCTTACGTTCAGCAGCAGCAGCAGCACCAGAATGGTGGCCGTATGGGTGGCATGGGTGGCATGGGTGGAATGTTAGGAGGTGCTGCGCTAGGTACTCTAGGAGGATTTATGTTGGGCAATGCATTATCTGGACCTTCGTACTATGGCGACCCGGGATATGGACCAGGATATGATGGCAACTATGATAATGGAGGCTATGATAACGGAGGCTATGATAACGGAGGATTCGACAACGGGGGATTCGATAACGGTGGTGGCTTTGATGGTGGAGGATTTGACGGTGGATTTTGAAGCGTAGCGTTCGTTCTAGCAGATTTACTTGTCATTTTACTCACGATATCCTTAGCTTACCTCTTTTGCCTCCCTCAATCGCTTTTCTCATCCGGCCATACGAGGCCCTGGTATCTTTAGCTTAGTAATTGCGATATTACATACAGTAGACTTTATTGAAAAACTTACAGCGTTCGTTCAAGTAATAAAGGTAGAGGCCGATATCTTGCAATATATGATTTACTGTGTTGCTGTAGTATCACGTCTGTAGGTTGTCCAGAGACTCCGAACGGACCAGTTTTCGCTTGTCCTCACTCCCTTTTCGATCTAATCCATACGTCGAATCGGCATCTCCAGTTTTCAGAATCCCGTACACTGCCCTGTCTCCGAGGCATTTTACAAAATTGTTTCCCCACGGGAACAAGCTAACAAACTACTCCATCTCTTGCCGTCCTTCTGCTCTCCCCTTTTCCTCTGACCGTAGCTGCTTGGGAAATCTGACAAGGATAGAGCCAATTCAAATCTTACTGCTGCATCCCATATGTCCAGAGATGTCCCCACTTCTAGACATCTCGTTGCTGGGTTCACAGGCGGACTTGCATCCGCCATCTGTCTCCAGCCCCTTGACTTGGTCAAGACGAGGGTCCAGCAATCCAAAACTAACTCAATCACATCTGTTCTTAAGGGGATGAATTCCGCAAAAGAGCTTTGGCGTGGAACAATTCCGAGTGCTTTAAGAACATCGATTGGTAGCGCCCTATATCTATCGTCACTTAACTTTATGAGGACACAAATGGCTGCATCAAGAAGTCTTAGCCATCCGGAACTTGAGTCACAGAGCTCTACATCCAAACTACCGAGACTTCCTGCCAGTGAAAACTTGGTCGCCGGAATGGTGGCACGTGCCGTTGTTGGATTTATCACCATGCCAATTACTATGGTAAAGGTGAGATTCGAGTCCGATATGTATCATTATGCTTCTCTTAAGGATGCCGTGGTTTCCATGTATACAAAAGAAGGATTTTCGTCCTTTTTCACGGGATTTGGAGCTACCGTTTTAAGAGATGCCCCGTATGCGGGACTCTATGTTGCATTCTATGAGGAGAATAAGGTTTTGTTCCCGAAGTTGATCGGAATACGAAGAAAGAAGGACAGTGATGGATCACCTGTATTAATCTCGAGTACAAAATCTGCTGCAATTAACTCGATATCGGCAATGATGGCAGCATTCTTTGCCACTGCCATTACTGGACCGTTTGATACTATTAAAACCAACATGCAGCTTGACCCTCAGAGGTATAAATCGTTTGGTCAAACAGCTGTCAGTCTTGCTCGAGAGAACTGGAGAAGGCTATTTGATGGACTCAGTCTAAGGCTTCTGAGGAAGGCGGGAAGTGCGGGCATTGCGTGGTGTATATATGAGGAGATTGTGAGATTATAGACATGTAAATATCTTTCTGAACTTAACTAACTCACGATTATAAGTACTGAATGTGTAGTTTATGCAAGCGGGAGAAGTTCTATCTTCCGATAGTGAGAAACAACCTACTACTGGAGGCCGAAGGGTCATTCATCTTCCTTCCCCCCACACCGTCCTTCCGCACCTACTCCTTATCGCTCCTGATTTCGGCCCACTTCTTATATGCCCTGTCTGTTATCACAAATTCACTATTCAATCGATCCAACCCGTCAAATCCCAATATGCTCAATGTAGCGAGGCCAAGGAACGAATGCAATGGATCAGGATAGTTATCGTCTGAGTCATTTGTTTTATTAAATCCTCCCATCATCTCATTCTGTGTCTGTCTGAGAAGGAAATCCTTGGCCTCATTAACGCCTATCAGCCTTTCCTCGTCCAGCAAGGCCAAGCTATTGATCGTCCAAAATACATAGCACGTATCCGCGTACTTGTTAAGTCGACCGTTGAAACCACCGTTATCCTCAGCATCGCCATAGGGATTTTCTTCCAATTCCCTTTGATTGTATTTATTGTAAGAAACCTGTCTATGCACTAGAAAGTCTATAGTATCTCTCCAGTCTCTACGATCAAGTCTTGCAACAAGTTTCAACGCGTCCAACCCACAGAACGTGAGTCCCGCGTGTGATTCACACATTCTACCCATTGACAATCCTCCGTCAAATGCCTTAATGCTCCGCACATATTCGCACAATCTGTCTATATCAATGTCATACTCTGTGCCTTGCCAATTCACGACCTTTCGGATCGTCGCAGCTATCATGCAATATCGAGAATCCTCTTCGCCAAACGGCAGTCCCGTCTCTAAATCAAGTATAGGAGCAAACGAGCCGTCTTCCCTTTGGCAGTCAACTACATATCTCATCAACTTCTTCTTCTTCACTCCGTCAAGACTATCACCAAGTGTTATCAAGGACTGAAGAGCGAAACATGTAGCCCCAAGATTGGGAGGGTCGTATACACCTGTATCTTTGTACACCATGGACCCCCTAAACCCATAATATTTGTCCGCTTCCACTGCATGTGCATAGATCCATCTAATGAAGTCAGCTCTATCCTTTTCCGAGAAACTGGACTGTAGTGCTCCAAGTAAGTCTAGTCCAGTAAGTGAAAAGTATAGGACAGCCAATTTATTGGAGTCTTCACTTTCAAATGAAGTGGGAAGAACCCCAAGGCATCGCTTAAAGTATGCTATGTGCTTCTTTGTATGAAGAGACATGAGTAGGTTAGCAGAGTACGTATATGAGCCTTCAGTAGCTCACTTTCTAACCCTGTTCTTAGCCGTTAAATTTAGTCGTACACATACTTTATTTTGGCAGAAATCAATTATATACTTCTTAACTTCACTAGTTGCCTCTTAAAACCACCCTATACGTGGAAACTTCGAAAGCTCTTGAAAAGATCTTGAAGCTGTTATTGCTGCTATCGAATTCTATCTCCTCAATTTCCTCTTCCAATAGATTTGTCTTGAATACCTTCTTGATAGATCCTTTCACGCTAATGGTAGCCTTAGAAACACCGCCTAGTGCCTCGTAAATTCTAAGCACCAAGGTCTGCAAGCCAACATATTTCTTTGGTAAATTCTCCGTAAGGCTGCCTATTGAGTCGGTATCAAAATCGTCCTCTCCTCTCTTCACATTGGAGAGTATAAGGTTCTTGTCACCGGCAATACTGACAACGTCAGTAACAGCAGGTGCACCAGATAAATGGAACGCCTTGTTCAATCTATCGTTGAATTCCCATCCAGCCCGCACTGTCTTATAACCAAGGCTGCCAGTATGAGGTAGCAAGGCATAACTAAAGGTATGCTTACCAATATCGGCGGTTGGATCCGGGTACTTTGGAGCTCTTAATAGGGATAATGTCATAACATTGGTATGGACATTACCACCATACTTGTTGTTGTTCAACAAAGACACACCATAGTTGAAGTCAGAGAAGTCGATGAACTTGTGACAGCAGCATTCAAACTTAGCTGTATCCCAGGTGGTATTGTAATGAGTAGGTCTCTTAGTGATACCAAACTGGGTTTCATAACTTGCAAACTCTTCAGAAATCGTAACAGGGAACTGAACCTTGAGGAACTTGTACGTTTCGTCCCAATCGACTGTACTGTCGAATTTAAGGCTTGATGGGGTAGCATCCTCACTATCGTCAAAGGCCTCCAAGGAGATGACTGTTGTGAGCCTACTTGTCTCCGATAGCTTATGAACCACCTCCAAAGAGGAAATCAATGGTCCCGACTCAAGAACTTTAACACTCACGGCTGATTCTACAAGCTTGAACTTACCCAAGGAATACAATTCTGTGTCCCAAGCTTGGAAGTTTAGCGGTGTATCGGAGAACATAACGAACTGGTTACCACCTTTAAGGTGTGTGGTATCAATAATCTCACGACCAGTAGAAAGATCGACCAGACTACGCACCAATCCGTTGTCGTCAATACTGGCCTTCAATTTACCATTGTCCAAAATGTACAATCCATCTTTCTTGGTGATCGTCGAGGGGAATTTAGGCTTGGAGGAAACTGGAACCATCAAAGAGCCATTGGTATTATCAAAGGCGACGTACTTCTCATTCTGAGAGAAAGCCTTAAAGCCAGAAGGAACTGAGTCTACTGCAACGATGCTGCTTCTCCTCCAAGGGAGAGTGTTTACCTTGACAAGAGGACCGTCTCCCTTTTCTTTTAGTCCAATTACTTGAAGAACCTCCTTGATCAAGTCCTGCTCTCTTTCAATGACTTCAGTGAGCAATGGCCAGACGTCATTATGATAAACCTCCTGGATACAGGATCCAGGAAGCACGTCATGGAACTGACACAAACCGATATCTGCCCAGATCTTCTCTATCTTCGTGTGCGGATACTTATAGTCCTTGATAGCAATAGAAGCAGCACTAGCAAGCACTTCGACATCTCTAATGAGTGTCTCTGAAATCCGCATCATATTCTTCACTTTGGCCTGAGTCGTATATGTACCCCGGTGATACTCCAAGTACAACTCTCCTTTCCAACTAGGTAAGTCCTTACCATCGTGCGTATCGTCACGTAACTTTTCGAAAAACTCCTTTACGGTTGCACCGACGTCCACAGTTGGCATTGCACCACCCGCATAGTCTGCATAACCGCGAATTCGTCTGAGCTTTTCGACCATATCTGGGGTTGGACCTCCACCACCATCACCCTTACCGTACAATAGCATGCCCTTCTGATCATTGTACAAGTTCTTATGGTTATGAACGGACCGCTTGACATCTCCGAAATTTGCATCTGCAGTATAGGTATTGTCAGGAGGCATGTGAACAAGAACCTGAGAGTAATCAAGACCCACCCAGTTGAAGGAACTATTCGGGAACACGTCAACGTTGTTCCAGGAGAGTTTTTGAGTTAAGAAGTTTGGCATTCCAGCCAAACGGCAGAGCTGAGGGATCTGACTCGAATATCCAAACGAATCCGGAAGCCAGTAGATGTCACTTCGGAACCCAAACAAGTGCTCAAAGTATCTCTGACCAAGGATAAACTGTCTAGCCAATCCCTCACCACTTGGAACATTGGTATCATTCTCCACCCAAGCACCACCCAAGGGGATGAACCGACCGCCTTTGATAGCTTGTTTAACCTTTTCAAACAAGTCAGGATAATAGTCCAAAAGCCATTTGAAATGGATAGCTGCGGAGGCCACAAAAACGTACTCCGGATATTTCTCGATCAACCGAAGCTGAGAGGACCAATTACGTGCAATTTTGGTCTTACTTGTAGCAAAATCCCACAACCAAGCAGTATCAATATGGCAGTTACCGATGGCATAGACAGTATTCACTGGAGGTAACTTGGATTCCTTGTAGACATTTTCTGAGTCTACATTGGGACCCAAGAACTCCTGTGCGATCTTCCTGCACCTGGAAATGGATGTTACATCATCGGGATCGAACGTATCCATGATGCGATTACATATCTCACTAGCCTTATACTTCTGAGGTGCTTCCGATTCTCTGGAACCATCACTGAGGATCCAGAAATCATAAAAGAGAGCATGTGCCTCAAGATTTGGCACCTGAATCTCACATATCTTTAGGTTGTAGGTGGGTCTTGTCGAACCAAACATGCCATTGCATCCCATCTCAATGTAGAAGGTGTATTCCTTATCAGAACTATACCACTCCGGAGGGAGAATGAAAACGGTACGTTCACCGTCACCAGTGAGGCCCTGAATGGGCAATCCAGTCTTGTCAAATACCATACCTTCACATCCCGCATCCCAAACAAGCCATAATTCTTCCTCCTTAAGGAAGGAAGATGGTAACTTGAACTTAACCTGGAACCAGTGAGAAGACCAAGCGGGCCCAATACCATTACCGGGTTGGAACTTGTTGAACTCATCCAGCTTTGAAGGCACAACATCCTTAAAAAATGGTTTGGTTAAGGCAGGAGCGGCCCAATGTTTCAATTCCAAGTAACTACCATGACCATCCGTTGGCTTTTCCTTGTACCGAAGAATGTCCTTGGAGAAGAACTTCGGAAGCATCAAATTCTTGTAGTGGCCGTTGACATCAGTAAACTGACGTAACCTATCCTCATAGATAGAGTCAATTGGCTTGAAAGTAAGCTGAGTACTGCGTTGTGGATAAGACATTACAAATCGATGCAAGAAAGGTAGTCCCTTTCCAGAAGTAATCTATCTGCTACCTGTAGAAGAAAGTAATGAACAGGTGTGAAATTGAAGCTCGACCCCGCAAAATTACAAAACGGTTCGCGCCAACCTCGCCCAGCCTTGGCTTTTGCGATGGGGCTGAACATAGCCTCATTATTACGCGGCTTAAGTATTTCCCATAAAAACGATGAATCAAAGTAATATAATATATATCTACCATACCCAGAGGTATCAAAAATGCAAAACGAAAAGAATCAAAAAGTCCGGCCTATATGATGCCTTTCTAAGTGAACTAATATAATAAGAGACAAAAAAAAAAGGACCAAGATCAGCCTTTTTTGAAAGGATAGGAAAGCCAAAGGTCAAATAAACTGGTGACGAAAGGAGAGATAAGCACCAAAGTCGGTCTAGAAGTAGTACTGGGCAAAAAATTTGCTCAAAATATTCAATTGAACTTAAGGATTGCAGAACCAGATTTGACGGTAACGGTGCAACCGTCGGTACCATCACCAGAGAAAGCTCCATTAGAGTATGAGCAATCTCCATTGATCTCTGAATTATCGGCAGCGACAATTTCCACATTGAAATTTCCTGCCTTAACACTGTTAGGATTTGGAATCAATGAGATGTATGCCAAACCATCGGTGTAACCAGCACCAATGACAAGAGGGGCGTAGTTGCCGACAGCTTTCGAAGAGTCACCCCAGATGCAGCCATCTTCAGCAGAGACACCGGCATTGTTGACGTAATACTGAGCAGAGGTCTTCTTTCCTTCCCAAGTGAAGTAGGTGTCTTCATCGATGACACACAAAGGTTTGGAAGATCCACCTTCCACTTCGGTTGGAATGACCATGTTCTCGGAGCCTGGGTAATCTGTTCTACAGAGAGAAACGACATCCTTAAGCTGCGATTGAATGGAGGCAGATTTTGCACCCCATTCGCACAAATGGTTGGTATTCTGGTTAGTTCTGTACAAGAATCCTGCCTTACAGTACAAACCACCGACGGTACTTCCATCGGCAGGTTGAGCAGAAGGCCACTGAGTCTTGGTCATACCTGGTTGACAAGCATAAGAACAGTAGTAACCGTCGGTGCATGAATCACTGGTTTCACCGTTGGCATTTGAAATGGAGGCCCAACCATTGAGACCAACCCAACCAACTGAGATCACACCATCGTTAGTTGGGAACGTGGAGCATGGAATGGTACCATCGACAAAGTCATCGGTAGGATCGGAGTAGTCATCCAAGTTACCATCGATGTCCTTTGATTGGAACTTCTTGCCGGAGCTCTTCTTGTGGCTGTGGTGGGCGGCATGAGGCAAGGCAACTGGAGCAGCGGTGGCAGCGGTGGCCAAAATGAGAGAGGATAGAACTGCGGAGAACTTCATAGTGGGAAGAAACAAAGGAAAGAAGAAGGAAGGAATGAAAGAAGCTTGTTGATATTTAAGGAAAGAGGATTCAGGTGTGTGATGCCAAAGGAAGGAATGAACTAGTTGGCACTTCAGAAGATAATATATGAATCAACAAACGGAAGGAGTGTGGTAATGACGAGACTATGTTGTATGGCGTCCGTCCATCAACCTCAAATGCGTGGGTCACTTATCATATTTATACTATCCGGGATTCGGTATGCACCCTCACAAAAAAGGAACAAGAGAAACTGATATTGCTCGACTAATCGGGAAAGCATCCAGATCCTCGAGCGGCGTGAAACCGTTGATTTCCACCTGTATTTACTTCACTGCCTTGCATTTCTGCTGCCTCTAGACCCTTTTCATGCGTGCAGCACCTAATCGATTCCCATCCGCCAGTTATGTGGTCTAGAATCGGCATGCAACCGCACAAGTCTCGGGATGTGGACTCCAATGAAGAGTTAAGATCTAGCGAGCTGCTTCCAGTTGGTTCGTTGAATGACCTGACCCCTGTGGTCGTGTACTGCCTCCCGTTCTCCTTGTCTTCTACATGCTTCTCCCCTTACCTCCTTTGTTCATCGTTTAAGGGCCTTCGGCTTACCTGCCTTACCTACTCACCACCTTTTAGACCTGCGTATAATCATTCCCTCGCCGCTCGGCTACGTCTTCCCCCATAAAATCTGTTACCCATTCGCCAAATTCGCGAGGGGATGAAAAATTTTAAGCTGAAAAATTCTTTCCCTCAGACCCAATTCGGAACATTGATTACATGCATGAAAGAAATTTCTTGCCTACTCTGATGTAACACCACCATCGTTTTAGGCTCACTTGCATCGGAAATAAGTGTGTAATTAACTTGTTTCAGGCCGTTGAGACTCGAAACAGCCGAACCCATATGTAGGAGGGCCCCTGTTGATCGCTTGCTGTTCCATGTGTTTCGCCGGCCAGCGGAATGGAAGCTTTGCCGAGCTTAGTTTAGTCCCTACTTGATCTTGGCACTACCTTTTTTCTCTCTATGCCAACGGCTGGCTTAATCAATACTGACAGTCTATTGGTCCTGTCTAGTTGAAAAAGAAAAAGAGAAGAATTTTTTTAGGTCGTGCGGTAAGCGAATTGAAGCGAGTGAGGAATCAACTTGACGACTGAACCGGACGGCCGACGCTAAATCGAGGTCGCAGACCCTATTGTTGCAGGGCTGCCCCCTTTGGCTGCAGAAAGTGAGTATGTTATGTGACTGGTTAATTTCGCTTGTGCATAAAGTCTCGAAGGCGTTGAGGCAGTAGACGAATTGTACCGGTGATGCATGTGAGTAACGTTTGAAGTAGAACATTGGCGTTGTGGATCTGGCTAAGCAGGGAAAATGAGTGATGTAAAATGAGGTCATTAAATTGAAGTGTTCCTCATTACTAGAGAACTGCAAAATGAGGGATGAAAAATGCCCATGCGATCAGTCGATTTCTGCCGTTATTGGATGGCTGCTTGTTTAAGGAGGGAGGTCAAGATAAAACTCGACCTAATCCGTTCAACATCAGCATGCGGTAGGTGTAGGTGATGCCTCAAAGCAACGCCTTTCTACATTTTACAATGTCCACATATATCATTCAAATTGGAAATTACATAAGTCATAGGTAGCCCAGCCCTTAGCTGAAAGGAGGCATGTTCACTATCTATGAACTAACTTTGCCAGCAGCAGGTTGCTGCTCTCCGATCAGCGATCCAACAGTAGGCCGTCCGAAGAAGCTAATATTTTGAGTTCTGTTGGCAGAGGTTCGGTTGAAGAACTCTCCCTTTTTATCATCCCATTGTCTGGCCGTAATTCTCTCAAGTTTCTGATCCCTCTTAAGACCTAAACGATCCAACTTTGGAGATTCCAACGAATCGGGATCAAGATAGACGGTTGGAACAGGATTGCAGAAATAGATAACCGTATCCCTGTAATACTGTCTCTGATCTTCAGGAGCTGTAACAACCCTATGAATCGAGGATTTAAAGTAGCCCCCAGTAAGCTGTTGGAACATATCACCAATATTAACGACTAGTGCACCAGGAGTATGTGTAGCATACTTCCAGAGACCGGTATCATGTTCTCTAATTTGAAGGGAAAGAATAGGTTGGGATAGAATGAAGGTCAATGCATCACCATCAGCATGGCCTCTCATCCAAATGGCACCTGTCTTCTCGTTATACTCATCAGACACTGGATGATACAATAAGAACCTTCCACTTCCATTTGGCGCATTTTCTAAGTCTCCTTGCACAACATCGAAGTACTTCCTATAAGTCGTGCCCTCCGGGATCTCTAGGATAAGATCGATCAAGTTCACCACTCTCCTCAATACCTCACGATGGATGTAGTTGAAGTAGTACGCAATATCATCCAAGTTGTACTTGACAAATTCAGGATACTCCGTCTTGTTGAAGAAGGTATCATACTGTGTGAAGTAACGGAAATTGAAAAACTCAACATTATCAGGAGTATCATTGGTATACTTCCAATAGCCAAGAGGTTTATAACCAGTACCTCTAACAACACCCAAAGGTCTTTCCTTCTCATGGGGTAAATTCCTCTCACCACCAATGAATCGCTTCTTAACTTCTTCTGGTTCTTCTAAAGTCCCCTGTGACAAGGATAGAACTTGGTTAATCAACTCCTGTGAAACTCCAAAATTTACAATTTTGAAAAATCCGTATTTGGTAACAGCTCCCTCTAATTGTTTAGCCAACTTCTTTCTATCTTCAAGCCCTTCGGGTCCTTCCTTGAACTTGGAAAAATCCAAAGCATCTAGCTCGATGGTATCCTTACTGGGGATTTTAGAAATAGGTGCCTCCTTGAAAGGTCTGAAGTTGAACTTATTTCTAACCTCAGCCTTCAATTTGGGATCCGTTTTATACCCGGCGATGGCTTCTTTCCAGTTTTCTGTGTCGGACATGTCTTGGTTGTTTGTGTGCAGTTAATTGAAAAAAGGACCATCATAAGATACTCATCGATGCTACTTATAACGTTTTCTTGTCATCAAAACTTACGATTACTAAGATATGTCGATGCCACATATGGATCAGATAAGTTAGAAGTTGCGAAAGCCACACCTGATGATGGCGTCAATGGATTTTTCTTATCGCGTCACCTCTCACTTAACCGACCCGAGCGATCGAAGCGAGATCGATAGCCCAACAGGTAACTTGATAGGTAGTAGAATAAGGTCAAGTCTTAAGGTCGAACTGTAGTTGCCCACGTACTAATGGAAGAACAATCAATCCCCTTTAGTTACAGGAAGGCAAGCCGCGTACCAGATTCACTATTGGTTGACGCACTACTTTTCCCTCTCTGTCTAAATTAAGGACTGATAGCTCTGCAACCCTAATACTATTCCCCCTGCCTACGAGTAAGGTCCTCTAAAGAGAACCTTACTGGTGAATTATAACACTTTTTCTTATTCGCTATGTGAGCGATAAGGTACTTTCAGGGAAAACTCTCAGCAACTTTTAGTTCAGCTAAACAGATTCCCTTAAATTACATAGGCTTATTCACTCACGCTCTAAATAAGTCACCTGATATTCTTTCAATGCATCCTCAAGTTTCTCGGTCTTGCTATTGTAAACGAACACACCATTCTTAGTAGATGCCCTCTTTTCATCCCTCTTGAAAAGGAAGTAGGCAAATACCAAAAGGAGATCGAATCCTAGACTGAATGCTGCGCACGTGGAAAATCCCTTAGGGAATCTTGGACTATCTACAGTGGGCCAAACCAAACGACTAATCCACACACTGGACTGCAAGCCAAATATATAAATGACCATCCAAGCAACTGCCCTAACCTCGTTATCCTGTCTAAAGAAATCACTAATCATTGGATTAAAGACTGACGATTGAGACCATGACCAATACGTTGAACAGAAACCAAACCATTTTGCGGCACTTGGAACGTTCCATAATGCCAAAATAAAGTTTCCAAGGAAGTTCATAATGAAGGATAAGGTAATGAACACAAACCTCTTTCTCGTAATATCGGCACCGACACATATGATAAGGATATACACAATACCCAAAGCAGGTGGTAAGGTGGATAAGTTGTTGATTTTGGGTATTGAATATTTGTTTAAGGATTTTAGCCAAAGAACAAAACTTCCTGAGGATGAACTGTTGGTATTAAATCCAAGCAAATTGATTGCAGAGAGAAGGTAAACGTGCCATGAGCTGAACGCCTCCTTCCACTTGGATTTGTTGAAGATGCCTTTACTATGAAGACTTGGATCAGTTCCATTTGCCACCATTCTATTTCTTGCTATTCTTATTTCGTCATCGCTGAGGAAAATGGAATGGCAAGAGAAGGGAGTTCCAGGAACGCAAAAGAGTCCTAAGAATGCAATGGCAAAAGAGATGGATCCATCAATAATGAACATCCATCTCCAACCTGCCAAACCATCTCTGCCGTTCAAATTACTAAAGACTGCTCCTTGTAAAAGCCCAGAGGTAAGAACACCAAGGAATTGTCCCATGTAGAAAACAGCACCACGACGACTAACCTCTGACGGTAAGTACCAGCTTGCCAAAATATAATGAATAATTGGGAAATAGGCTGCTTCGAACGATCCGACGAAGAACCTCATTGCCTGTAGTCCAGCAACAGACTCCGCTTTGTAGGTAGTCAATGTGAATATCGACCAACCCAATTCACTGATGAAAAGTGCATAGTTTAAAGGAACTTTTGGTAGTAAAAACATCCAAGGGAGCTCAAAAATAACATTTCCGGTACTAAAGATCACCTGGGTATTGATTAAATCATTTCCACCCATGTTCAAGTCTTCCTTCATGTTACTGACATAAGCATTGTTGAGATTGGAACTATCAATGAACTTAATCCAGTAGCCGAGGAAAGAATAGAATGCGATAATAACATCAAGCTTGATTAATAATGTTTTCTCCTCCTTACTGGTTCCCTTTCTAAACCATCTCCACCAGTCGTATCTGGAAGACTCTTCTTTGGACTCTCTATATTCGAACTCATCAAAGAACTTCGTCCATGGTCGTTTCGCCTCATCACGAAATTCCTTAATCTTATAACTCTCACTATACTTGTCTTGAATAATCGCAATTGGTTGGTCTTCTTCAGTGGAATCAAATAATCCGATTCCTGTGGTCTTAACCTGAACAGGATCTGGTTTATCCAAGGATTCTGCGCTATCAGCCGATGCGGTATTATCCTTGATACCAGTGGTGCCTGCGGCAACCAAATCTTCTGGAAGGTATCTTCTGTGGGGTATAAACCAAGGGATAGCCATATCTATAGCTTACAAGGTTGTATGTGCCCTCTTCTTGGCAATACTTGGGATCTTCCGAAACTTTATATATACCACAGAAAATTAGCGTTTTGGGAGCTAAATGCCACAGACCAAAATAGGAAATTGACCTGTCCAGCTATTTCTAACCGATGAACTGACCCGTTATCAGATCTCCATTGGCTAGTCTTTTGCGACGAAATACCTACTGTCTCGCGGAGATGACCTTCTATGCAATGTCAAGCCACTGTGGCCGAACACATTGACGAAGAAGGGCCCTCCACGGTCGATAATGGGCTCTTGCGATGGCCAAACAATAATCCTGAAAGAGCTTATCTATTCCGAGGCTCTCTTGGGTAATCAACTCTCGAAATGGCGTGAGTTGATAAAACCTACTCGTTGCAATACCTAGTTGGTATGGCTCTCTGCATAGCAGCGAGGCTGTTCATGTGGGGCTCGCCGATCGCGACAGGGAATACTTGTCATACCCCGATGACTAATGGGTGAACTTGGGTGAATAATGCCTCTCTTGGCTTCAGGAATTCACTTCGGCCATCTAGAGCACCAATCACACCTTTTGTTTGGGCCACGGTTAACTATAGTAGTTAGAAATCGGAAGCCACTAAATTACCACCCGATGCCATAACTTTCAGCCGCTGGCTTCAGCCGAACACTTGTGTACCGAAGGGGCGTTTATCTCGATAACCCCCTCCCCACAATTTTCAGGCTATAGAGACACCCAAACTCCGTGCCCGCTAACCTTCGAATTAAGTATCGAACTGTTCTCCCTCTACCTGCACTTTCATCGTGAGATCTATGCCCCCGTCTTCAGAAGCCTTCATACCTGATATTGGCTTCTAACAGACTACCGGTAGGCAGTCGCCGGGCATTATAACTTCGTCTACTTGTAGGGTACTCTACTACTACTGCTACAATCGACTCACACGTCGATGATTTAATCCATATCCCGGCGCCTATTTTCCCTTTCCCAGGATCTGTCTACGTTCAGCATTTCCGCTCATTTCGTCTCTAGCCAGATAATCTGAGCAACCAACTTCTCTAGGTGTGCCTTCTCCGCCATCGTGCTCTTCCTCAAAGACAGGCTTTGACCTCACTCCTTGATGCTCAATCGACGCATCTGCTGGTGCTTTCCGTCTACCCCTGTTTCCTTCAGTTCTGTAGTCTCTTAAGCACTCAGAATCGCTGGCAGTTCTATTCAACTATACCCCTCTGCTGGGACCTATTTCCTGATCCTCTTTTCATTCCCTTGTGCGCTAGCCTAACCATCGACCTCAGTCGATCTTCTTGGATCAATTTCCCAACTAAAAGCCATTTCGTATCTCCACACAACCAGCCCCATCTTAGCCCAAATTCACTCTATCAGACGCAGATTATCACTTATCCCCACCCATAGTTTCAACCGCTCGTTGCAAAAGAAGTCCTGCTGATTTGGTAGTATGTTTAGATTAAGCGCGCTAAATGCACTTTTCTTATGAAATCCTCATTTTCCCCGTTTGGGATTAAGTCCTCACCGCATTCTACTGTTACGGATTGTATATTCACGCACAAATATTATTTCAGTTACATAGACGATCAACATCCGTTATAAAAGCAAAAGAAACTTAAGCGATCCAGAACCAGATTTTCTCTAGGAAGTTTCTGGCGACAGGTGGCTCATATTCAGCCTCTTCCTGCTCGATCTCCTTCAAACCAGTCGTGCAATCGATTTCCTCAGGTGGAGCATACATTCTCCAGTTCTTGGTCCAGATAGCATGTCCGAAATACAATAGGAAAACAATTGGAAGCGTAACATAAGCTGCAACGAAGTCGGAGGCGTTGAAGTCGAAGAACACAGCATATCCGTTGGTAAGGGAGATGATGATAAAGAAGACCAAACAACTGTATGCACCAATAATCTGGAGAGGAGGTCTGTAAGTCACCCTTGAATCCATGCCTTGGCATTTGAGGGCCTTCCTGTACCTAATGTAGGTCATACTGATAAAGATCCAGGAGATGAATCCAGACACCGTTGAGATATTTGAGAGCCAAGTAAAGGCAACGGTGGCACTGTTGGAAACAGTCAAGAACGCTAGCAAACAAATTCCAGCAGAAATCGAAACGCAGTAGTATGGAACACCAAACCTGTTAACGCTAGCCAAGATCTTAGGAAGAGCTCCCTGAACAGCCATACTGTGCAGACTACGGGAGGACGAAAAGATGTATCCGTTACCACAACTTGCGGCACTTGTTAGGATGACAGCATTGATGATGTGGTTTAAAACCTTGATACCTGCATTTTGAATACCAATGACAAATGGAGATGCAGCGGCACCCTGAGCACCAGAGCTAATTGCACCCATTAAACGAGGATCATTTGATGCCACAATCACACCAATGACTAACACACCACAGATGTAGAAGAACATCAACCGGTAGATAAATCTTCCTGCGGCCTTTGGTAAGTTAATTCTAGGAGCTTTTGCTTCAGCAGCACAACATGTGATCAATTCAGGAGAAAGAATGAAAGCAAATGCACTCTTAATAATGGAAGTCCAGCATGCAAGGAATTTACCGGTGTTTCCAGGAGCAAGATGTTCGACAAATGCACCGGGGTCCTTCCAGTAATGGAATCCTAAAACGCCGTGCTGAGCAGGGCCACCACCGAAGAAGATGACCACACCAACGATAATCAATCCAGTCAAGGTAATGATCTTAATTGAAGCAACCCAGAATTCAACCTCACCAAAGTACTTGGAGCAAGAGAAGTTTAAGCCAACGAGGACTGCCCAGATAATCGAAATGAAAATGGCAGGATTTAGGTCTGTCCAGTAGGAGACGACAAAGGCTGCAGCAGAGATCTCTGCTGGAGCGATAAAGGCCATGGCATAACTGAGATTAACACCGGCTGCAAAGGCCAAAGACCTGTTTCCAGTGTATCTGAGACATAGAGCGTATGGAGTCGATCTTCCAGGAAGAGGAATATACGTCACCATCTCTGCCAACTGGTTCATAATGGACCAAACGAAGGTACAGAGAATCAAGTATCCAACAAGAAGACCTGCAGGACCACACATAGACAACGCCTGGCCAGAACCAACGAACAAACCAGTTCCAATTGCTCCGGCAAGAGCAATCAACTGAATATGTCTTTCTTTTAGACCTCTTTGAAGGCCACCACTCAGGTCGACAACACCAAGCTCATCAGCTTGATGATCAACCTGTTCGAAGGTAGATATATCGTCATCAGCCGGTTGGGACTTGACCTCGATGGTACCTCCCTGCTTATCGTCGCCAAAAGATTTACTCATCTTGGAAATTTCAAGAGAAGTAGTAAACGATGTATTGGAATGTAGATGGTAGTATACATCCTGCCTGCATATATGTGTATTCCCCCGAAACACATATATATGTATATATATATATACATATTCGTAAGCATCAGACGTCAGTAGTCAGTATGTTCGTTATCTTGAAAATGAACGATTTCGAAAATATCCAGCACCTCGCTATTTTTCGCGATAGTGAGTATCAGAGATAACCAGGCCTTGCACATAGAAGTCATCAAAGAGGCAAAAGGCGCAAGTGCATATTGGCTGCATCGATTGGCTGAAAGATAACAAAAATGATTCGATCGGCAGGGCATTAAATGCAACTGGGCTCTAGAGGGTGATACACTTTTTCCCCGCTGACGTCACCCTTATCGGGGCTGCTTCAATATTTCCTCCACCGTACTATAGGTATGTTCCATTTTCGGCGAACGCTGCGTCGATCGAGAAGGATAAAGCTTGTAATGCCGCAATGTCGGCTGAATATACCATCAAACCGTCGATCTATCAGTGACCAAATCGTCGAGTGATCGTCAACGTCGAAGGCCCTAAAAAGTAGTTCACACATGGGGCCCGTTTTGACCGTTGTGATTCGTGCTGTTAACAGGCGGTAGACCCAAGATTATGTCAAACCGTGGCCGTGATCTATCTCTCTCTCTCTGTGTCTCTCTTCAGCCTGACTATAATCGGCCAATACTCCCAGCAGTCCTCCGCCTGTAATGCAGGTTAAGGCCATGCACGAGGCTCTACTGCGCTACGCCTGAGCAATCAAACAAAACTATCTCTCTTGTTCATTTCTCAATTTCCAGTGAAACTGTAAGCGAGTTCCGACAATTGTGTACTGGGACTATCTAAGAATGCCTCATGAGGTCTCGATTTTCTTATCTCCAAAATTTCGTTTCTGGCCACAGAGAATTTCCTTCCGCCCTGCCACGGCGGCTAGATAGCGCGGCTTTTTCCTATGCCAAAGAAGCTCAGCCAAGCCAATTTTGACATTGAGAGGACAGAGTCAGTAGTCACGGGTAGAACTGACCGGTGCTAGATCAAGTAAGTAGTATGGAAGATACCTATTTGAAGAGGGGCTGGCGATCTCATGGGGATGTGGTAGGCCTTTCAGGCTCCTACTCACCCTTACAGTATAGTGCCTTAACAAAGATAGCAGATCTACCCATCGAATGTTCTCCGAGCTTCTCCATTTTAGATGCGGCCAAGTTGATGAGTGCCAGGAGAGCACATTGTATCATTGTGACCGATGAATCTTCTGGAAAAATGATTGGTTTAGCCACTGCTAAGGATATGGCTTTTAGAGTTGTGGCTAATGAAGTTGATCCAATGTCGCCGGTGACGGACATTATGACGACGACCCCATATTCTGTTCCATGTTACACATCAGCCAATGAGGCACTCAGATTGATGGTTATTCGTAAGATAAGGCATCTTCCCCTAACGGATGAATCGGGCATAGTTGTAGGATTGCTTAATATTACCAAATGTTTCTACCATGCGATGATTCGATTAGAGAAGATGTCGGAGGGGGCACGCATATTACAGAGTACCTTTGAAGACTTAAATGAAGGTGCAGCTGTGACATATCCTACAGTTAATGAAGATGATGAGAGTGAAGATACCGATTCTGCCATAGTTGAGGCACCCATCGATCCGATGGTAGTAAACGAACAATTATTCGATCTCAGTATCCGGCAGAGGAAGCGAAGGATAGCTGGCGATCTTAAGAGATTAATTGATATTCTGAAACAACCAGAATTGCGTCATCTTCTAGAAGATGAGGAATTACATATTGGTAATTGTGCTACTGTTGATCCGTCCACATCAATATGGGAAGCGGCTAAGCTTCTCAAGGAAAGAAATGTAACAGCTGCGTTGATTTGCCAGAATTCCAAAGTTTCTTCCTGTTCTGCATCCGATGTCATTGGTATACTTACTACCAAAGATATTCTCTTTCGGGTACTAGCATCGAATTATGATCCTAGAACTATAAAGGTAGCTCGTGTGATGACACCAAGACCTAACTTTGCCAACGAATCCATGGGAATCCACACCGCACTAAGACTCATGTATGAGGGTAAGTATTTAAATCTTCCCATTGTGAATAATGAAGGTATGGTGACTGGATTAGTTAATGTTCTCCATTTAACCAACGCCCTATTAAAGGCTTTGGATCTTACTACCGTGGATTCTTCAAGCTTTCCTTCTAGGCCACCAATAATCCCTCCTGGTTATGATTCAGAGACAAATTCTGTTGGCAACGAGGAGACGAGCGGGCCCGCCTGGAATAAGTTCTGGGGTTCCCTAGAGGAACCTCTGAAATCGTTGGGATCAAGTGAGAAGTTATCCAGACGCAGTTCTTACAACCATTCCAGAGTTAATCTTTCCGAACTAAGATCCAATAGTAACTTTCGGAGTAGCTCCATCACTTCAACGATGTCTATTCCACTTCAACAGTCTTCGTTTGCTCCAACACCTCATAAGAGGGCTTTGAAGCCAAGTTTCTCGTCTTCTTTCAATCCTACCTTGAATCCTAAGTTAAACTTCACAGAGATGCCAGATCCCAAGCCGTCTTCAAAAATCATCAAGTTTAAGTTAAAGGTACAAGAATCGCTGGGGCTGAATTTGGATGGGAAAATCTACAGAGTCAAGGTTACCGTCGATGTGACCAGTAAAGACCATGACTTGTTAACAGTTATAAAGGAGAAGATATACGGAAAATTAGAGTTAAATCGATTCTCTGACTGCTTCTTTGATCTAGGGTATATTGATGATGATGATGATTTAATCGCTCTAGATAAAAATGAGGATCTAGAGGCTGCTCTGGAGTCTAACATGAAGAAAATGACCCTTATTTTAAAGGTTAAAGAGAAGTCATTGGAGGGCAGTACTCTATTGGATGGTAACTTTGACGTACCTAGCAGATCCATCGGCTCGATTGTCGTGGTGGCGACGTCCGCAATCTGTGGGGCCTTTCTACTATCTCGATTATGGGCGACTACCAGATAGCATAGTAAAAAAAGACAGCCTAGGCGCCTCAGCTGACCAAATATCAATTTGGTGGAAAACTACGATGAGTTGTCAATCTATTCATTTGTCGCTGGTCGATCATGGGAGACCTGCAATACCTTCTGGGGAGGAGGGGCTAATCTAATGTTGACGAGGTGCTCACGACACGTGCTTTGATGCGCTCACTTTATGGGCTCGTCAGCCACATGCATTGCCACATTTCTGGCACCTTCCAGGAAAAATTTTCCCCTTTAATTTTTCGCCCTTAGCGCGAAATAGTAAGATAAAGACCTACTAACAAGGTCAATAGCTAATTGTTTCACTTTATTCTTCGTATCAATCAATCCGTATCAAAATGTCAAACGTTAACTTTGATCCAGAGAGTCCATATGGGCAGCAGTTGAAGACACAAATTGCCAGTAAACTTAAGGGCTTGAATTTAAGTGAGGATCCAGAGTACGTGGCTGAGTTTTTGTTGGTTTTGATATCTAACAACAGAACACCTGATGAGATTCTTCATGAGTTTAACGCCTTATTTGGAGATGCGGTGGACGGTAACTTTATAAATGAGGTGGTTAATGAGGTGAGGAATCCTCAGCAACAAAGAGGAGAGCAACAGCAGCAAGAGCAGCTACAACAACAGCAGCAGGAGCAGGAGCAACTACAACAACAACAACAACAACAACAACAACAGCAACTACAACTACAGCAGCAGCAGGAACAACAGCAGCAGCAATTACAACAGTCTACACAGCAACAATCACTTCCGGAACCTCAGCAGCCTCAATCCGCTTTCCAGCCCTCTGCTTTTCAGGGCTCTTTCCAGCCATCTAGTGCATTCCAGCCTTCATTCGTTCCATCACTTCCATCCTCTATTTCAAAAGCACCTGTTCATCAACAGGTTCGATTTGAGGAGAGTGGTTCTCTTCCTATGGAAGATATAAGAGGTACACCAGCCGTCGGTGGTGCTGATCAAATCACCAGTTCTTTTAACAGATTCAACGCAAAAGCCCACGGTATTTCTAAAGGTGGCAACTTCAAGAATAAGAAGTCCTTTGCGATGAGGAATGAGCAGAATTTCCAAGACTTGATGAACAAATCGCTAAATTCAACTGGGCCTCAGACTACACATTTCGTTCCAAAGAAGACGCTTGGAAGATGTAAGCATTTCCCACACTGCAGAGACAGAAACTGTAGGTATGCTCATCCTACCAAAATGTGTTTTGCCTTCCCTAACTGCCCTAACCCTCCAGGAACCTGTAACTACTTACACCCAGGTGAAGATGATGCATTGATCGAGGAGTTGGAGAAGGTCAAGCAGGAGAGATTTGCTCAGAAGCTAGAGCGTAACAATAACATGATCAAGCAAGTGTCAAAGCAGGTCGAACAAAGACTGTTACAGCAGACTAACGGTATTGCGCTATGCAAGTTTGGTTCTGTGTGTCAAAGAGAATTATGTCCATTTGGCCATCCGACGCCCGCTAACAAGGATGCCAAAGTTCTTGTTTTGGAATGGTGTCCTGCTAATAAGAGTTGTGTGGATCCAAACTGTGTGAAGGCTCACTCATCTCCAAATTACAAGGCTCCTGAGAAGACCATCGGTGGAGGTGCCGGTTCTCCTGCGACGAGTGGTGCTGCGGTGGAAAAGACACTAGAACAATGCAAGTTTGGCAAGCGTTGCAAGAATTTCAGATGCCCAAAGAGACATGCTACTACGACCGTCTTATGCAGAGACGGTGCTAACTGTACAAGAATTGATTGTTACTTCCAGCATCCAATAGACGAAGATTGTAAGTTTGGAGCTAACTGCAAGAATCCTAACTGTCCGTTCAAGCATCCCGAGGGTCGACAGTTGAATAATGGAGGCAGGAACATGGTTTGGGTAAATCAGGAGCAGGATGGTAGCAAGTCCGCTACTGATCAGCGTCAATTTGCTGTTCCTGAAGATCAGGTGATGGAACAGGCACCACTACAAGAGGCATAGCCTATTTGTGGAATTGTTTTATAGCGGTTACTTTTAATATATCACGCATTCTTTTTTTGTCGTTCTGATGAACGGCGCTCAAAATTCGTAAAAGATTTTAAACTATACTAGTTATCTAATCCTTCTTCTTGTTACTCAAAGCCTCATCAGCATAGATTTCCAATGGGGAATCGGTAAGAGCAAACTCCTTCCATAAGTTTGGAGTCAAGAAACCGTAGGTGTTACCAAGGGCAGCAAAGGTTGCCTTCAAGGTGTTTTCCAAGGTTCTGGTCTTACCAGCAGAGGTAGTGTAAACATCCTCAATACCAGCAAACTGCAACATGGTCTTAACAGCAGGTGAGGCAACAATACCGGAACCTCTTGGAGCTGGGATCAATCTAACGGTGACGGAACCACACTTACCAGAAGTCTTGTTGGCAATGGAGTGAGGAGCACCCAAGTTAGAACCCCAGTAACCTCTTCTGACTGGGATAATGGCTAACTTAGCAATGATGATGGCACCTCTAATGGCAGTGGCCAACTCCTTAGCGGCCTTGATACCTAAACCGACGTGACCGTTGGAGTCACCAACGACCATGACGACCTTCATTCTGGTTCTTTGACCAGCTCTGGTTTGCTTCTGAACAGACATGACCTTCATGACCTTCTCGTCCAAGCTTGGCAACAAACGGTCGATGATTTGGTACTCCTTAACAGGTAAAGAGTGCAAGAAGATTTCCTCAACAGAGGTGATCTTGCCGGCTCTAACGAGTCTACCTAACTTGGTAACTGGAGTCCAAACCTTCTCTTCATTGCCTCTTCTTCCACCTCTACCTCTACCTCTTCCACCTCTTCCACCTCTGCCACCTCTGCCACCACGGGCACCGTCTCTACCGCCTCTTGGGCCGTCTCTTCCACCTCTTGGACCACTTCTGTCACCTCTTGATGCTGGAGCTGCGCCGGACATATTATGAAAAGAAAAAAACTAGTTTGTTATCGTCGGAATGTTACGTGGAAAGCCGAGGGTGGTGGTTTTCAATCGACGTCGATACAGAAAGAGAAGTATATAGGACGTTAACTAATGAAATGTAGTCGAACCAAGTTTTTCATATTCGTGCGACGGACAAGGCGAAAATTTGAAAATTCTTCGCGACGACCTAATTAACCCTGGTCGTGGTCACATGACCTATTTATGATCCAAAAGGATGAATTAAGGTTGGGTTGTTACATGGAGGGGACTCCGTCCTTACCGGGGCCGCATATGATAAGATCAATCAAACATTATAAAAAATGTTGCATTAAAAATGGAGAATTCAATGGTGACCAATTAGACGGTTCTTACTCGATGTTAGTCATATGTACATTTATTCTAGTTCGGGTAAAGATCACGTCAATAGGAAGACAAGACGTGGATTACTTCAGTTCGGTCCGTGGCTTCCTCCCTTAGCTCCCCGCAGGCTATAAAGATAAATTTCTAATCCCGGTAACTGGGCGTTGTAGAATTCCACGTGATATTTACCCCGTATTCCTCCAGATATTCCGATGGGGACTTTCCGCGGAGCTCAGGTGTTGGTTGACCGCGGTAGCAGTGGGGAAGAGGGAGAGGGTGGGGTAAATCTGTGCTCTACAGTTGAGAGAATGGGCTTCGATGATCGGTCCCAAGGACTCCCTTTGCAGCCCTTGAATCCCTATAGCATCCTTCATAGGACACCTTCACGTCCAACCGTTTTCACTTGACACAGCCCATCTCCACCAAATTAGCATCAATTAGGGACCTCGAAAAATTTTCCAGGCACGATATCGAGGGGATCCATTATAATATTAATATGACGCATTTCAAAGGCCCATTTCTTTTTATTAATACCTGACTCTTTCTGTATTGACGTGAGAGAGGTTTATATATCGGTAAGATATACGCACTCGTTTCGAGAATCCAAAGTTAAGTACGTTAGTTGATCCACCCAAACTTTCCGCTCTTTAATTATTGCCATGTCCCAGCCAGTCCCTATTTCACAGTTGAGTAACTCCTTCAAGCAGGCGTCATTGTCTCCTAAGAAGGAAGTTTCAGCGTCTCCAACTTCTTCATATCTTGATACTGCCGTCAGACCAAGAGCCCTCACTCTAAATAGAGCTACGAAAGCTTTAAAGCCATTCTCTACCGGTGACATCAAGCTGTTAGTGCTTGAAAATATCAATCAGACTGCTTTAAAGACCTTTACTAAGAAGGGTTATCAGGTTGAATTTTACAAGACTTCCCTTCCTGAGGATGAATTGATCGAGAAGATTAAGGATGTTCAAGTTATTGGTATCAGATCAAAGACCAAGTTGACTGCGAACGTTCTTAAGCATGCAAAGAACTTGATCGCCATCGGTTGCTTCTGTATTGGTACAAACCAGGTTGATTTGGAATATGCTGCTGAGCATGGTATTGCCGTCTTCAACTCTCCTTTCTGTAATTCCCGTTCCGTTGCTGAGATGACTCTTGCCGAGATCATCACCTTATCTAGACAGATGGGTGATAGATCAATGGAGATGCATCAAGGTACTTGGAATAAGAAGTCGGCCAAATGCTGGGAAGTTAGAGGTAAGACCTTGGGAATTGTTGGTTACGGTCATATTGGTTCTCAATTGTCTGTTCTAGCCGAATCTCTTGGTATGCACGTGTTATACTATGATATCTTGTCTCTCATGGCCCTTGGTACATCTGAGCAGATTCCTACCTTGAACGAGTTGTTGAACAGTTCCGATTTCGTCACTTTGCACGTTCCAGAGACCCCAGAGACTAAAAAGATGATCTCCACTCCACAACTTGCAGAGATGAAAGATGGTGCTTACTTATTAAACAACTGCAGAGGTAGTGTCGTTGATATTCCCGCTCTAGTGGAAGCACTTAAGTTGGGTAAATTGGCAGGTGCCGCTTTGGATGTCTATCCTGCTGAGCCAAGAAAGAATGGTCCCCTTTTCGAGGGAGATCTTTTCGTTGGACTTGAGGAGCTAAAGTCTCTTAACAATGTCATCCTTACTCCTCATATTGGAGGCTCTACCGAAGAAGCTCAATCTGCCATCGGTGTCGAAGTCAGCAATGCCTTGAGTAATTACATCAATGAGGGTACTTCTACAGGTGCTGTTAACTTCCCAGAGGTTTCTCTAAGAGGCTTGGATTGGGACCAAAAGAATGTCGTCAGAGTCTTGTACATCCATCAGAACGTTCCTGGTGTTTTGAAGACCGTCAACCAGATCTTGTCAGATCATAATATCGACAAGCAGTTCTCTGATTCTCGTGGTGGTGTTGCCTATTTGATGGCAGATATCTCCAGCGTTAACTTGGATGATATTAAGAGTATTTATGAGAAGTTGGAGAACACTCCTTACAGAATCATCACAAGACTTCTTTATTAAGCGAATGAGTAGCATGTCGTTGTGCCTCTCAATAACCACCAAATGCATGCTCCTATATTCAACATATACGGGCAATCCTAACTAATTCGGTTAGTCGCTTTTTATTGCCTTCAGATCTACGCTAATGTCGCATTTTATTTAGTTTTCAACAAAGTTTGTGGAAAGTAAGCGGGCTAACGAGTAACGAATCAAGGTAAGTGTAAAGGTAATACACAGGCAGCCGAAAAAGCAGAGATGATGTACTTTTTAGTGCGGCAATGAAGATAACGTAAGCCCATAATGGAAATGTAGCAATCAGCACAACGAGGATATAGGCGTGAACAGTCTGAAACTAATTAAACTAATTAGCAACGTCCATATTATCATTTTCTCCATCCTCTGCAAGTATCTGGATGTTATCGATCTGGGGTCTACAGCCCCTGGTGGACAAGTCTCCTAAGGATTTGTGGCCAAAAAAAGGTCCCACACCTTGACTGCACTGCCCGAAGGCGAACCGATTTTGTGCCCTTGAATTTTTTCCAGCCCTTCCTAAACGTCGTTCAACGAGGGCACAAAACCAATTGATCAGTTTGCCTCTATAGCATTACGATTCTTGGTTCGTTTTTTCTTTCAGCTACTTTACCAATGGCAACCATCACATCTGCTGCTCCATATCTCTCCCTCTTGGGTGAGTCGGACCCGCAGTTGAAGACATATGCCTTGGAATCTCTTAATAGTGTTGCTGACGAACTATGGGCAGAGATCGCAAACGACATCACAGAGATCGAGGAACTGTACGAAGATCACAGCTTCTCTCGTCGTCAACTGGCTGCACTTTTGGCCTCCAAAGTGTATTACAACTTAGGTGATTATGAGGCCGCCGTTAAGTACGCTTTACTTGCTGGTCCTGAATTAGACCTTTCCAATGGAAGTGAGTATGTTGAGACGATCGTTTCCCACTGCATTGAGCAGTATGTCCGTCTTTCCCAATCTCATTTCAATGATAAGTCTATTGAGATTGAGCCACAACTCGTATCTATTTTTGAACAGATGGTGGCCAAGTGTGTGACCGATGGCGAGACCCGTTTGGCGTTGGGTATTTCTCTAGAAGGTTATCGATTGGATCTTGTTAATAAGATCCTTCAGGATGCTAAGAAGAGTAGCAAGAGTGATGAATCGGTTCGTTTCTTGGTTGGATACGTGCTCTCCGCTGTGACAACTCAGGCTGGCAATATTGAACTTAAGACTGCCTGTCTCACCCAGCTTGCAGAGATTCTTCTAACTCTTGAGAACCCGGACTATTTTCTTCTTACCAAGATTGTCGTCCAATTAAACGATTCAAGTTTAGTTGTTCGTGTCTTCAAGGAACTCTTGGCTACACCTTCTAATGCTGCGATTGCCTACCAGATCGCCTTCGATCTCGTCGGTGCCGCCTCCCAACAGTTACTTGCAAAGGTTACCGAAGAACTTAGCGGTGATGCTTCTAACTCTATGCTCCTTCGAATTCTTTCTGGCGTTCCTACCTGTGACTTGGATCTTACTTTCCTATCGGACAATAATGCCGCTGACCATCAAATAATGGCAGCTACACGTAAGGCGCTCGATGGTCGTAGTTCTCTCTTCCATTCTGCCGTGTCCTTCACCAACGCATTCATGTTTGCAGGAACCACTGATGACTCGTTCTTTCGTTCTAACCTGGAATGGCTCGGTAGGTCTTCTGCATGGTCGAAGTTCTCTGCCACCGTTGCTTTTGGCGTCATCCACAGGGGTTCGCTTTCGCAAGGACGAAATGTGCTTCAACCTTATTTACCGGGAAGTACTACCTCACCGTATACTAATGGAGGCGCCTTATATGGATTAGGACTTATTTATGCTGGTCACGGTAAAGAGGTTCTTGACTATCTACGTCAACAGATCGTGGACAATGCTGACAACGCTGACGACAAGGATGCAGATATTGTGCTCCACGGTGCATGCCTTGGTACCGGTCTTGCTGGTATGGGGCTCGCGGATCCGCAGGTTTATGAGGAGTTAAAGGCCGTCCTATATGCGGACTCTGCTGTCTCTGGTCAGGCTGCTGCCTTCGCCATGGGACTTGTCATGCTAGGCTCAGGGAATACTGAGGCAATCCATGACATGTACACTTATGCACAGGAAACACAGCACGAGACCATTGTGCGTGGCTTGGTTGTTGGTATAGCCCTCATCTGTTGCGGAAAGGAGGATGCTGCAGAGCCCATCATTAGTCAGTTACTCTCTCATCAGGATGCAAACTTACGGTACGGTGGGTGCTTCACTTTGGCACTCGCATACTGTGGTACCTCCAATAAGACCGCCATTAGACGTCTACTTCATATCGGTGTCTCTGACTCTTCTGACAGTGTCCGCCGTGTGGCCGTCATGGGGCTAGGTTTCGTCCTACTATTGGACTACCAGAGCGTTCCAACTGTTGTTGAGCTTTTGTCTCAATCTCACAATGCTCACGTCAGATACGGTGCCGCCATGGCACTTGGTATTTCTTGCGCTGGTCGGGGTTTACAGTCCGCTATCGAAGTTCTAGATCCTCTTGCAAAGGACTCTGTTGACTTTGTTCGTGAAGGTGCCACTATTGCCAAGGCCATGATCCTTATTCAACAGACTGAAAAGACATATCCAAAGGTGAAGGAGTTCCGTGAACAGCTAACTTCTATCGTCGCCAATAAGCATGAAGAGTCCCTCGCTAGGTTCGGTGCCACATTAGCTCAAGGTATTCTTGATGCTGGAGGAAGGAACGTAACAATTCAGTTAGAAAACCACCAGACAAATACTCTCAACACGAAGGCCATAGTTGGTTTGACGATGTTTGTGCAGTTCTGGTATTGGTTCCCACTCGCGCACTTTTTGTGTCTCTCTTTCACACCAACTGCCATCATCGGCGTCACAGATCACCTCAAGGTGCCGAAATTTAAGATAAACTGCCATTGTCCTCCCGATGTATTTGGCTATCCACCAAAGGCTGAATCTGAGGTTAAACAGCAGGCTGAAAAGCTTACAACGGCTGTTCTTTCCACAACGGCTCGTGCCAAGGCCCGTGCCGCTCTGAAAGCCAAAGAGAGAAAGGAGGAAGATAAAGATGAAATGGATGTTGATGAGAAGGAAGTAGAGGAAAAGAAAGAGGAAGAAGACGGTGAAGATGGTGAAGACAGTAAGAAAGAGGAAGAGGAAGAGGAAGATGACTCAGAGGAGACTTCAACTGAACCACCAGTTTCCAATGAAGAGCTCCAGAGCAGTACCTTGCGGTCACTGTATGTCAAGAACCCATATCAACTTGACAACATGACCAGAGTAGTTCCAGCACAGCTTAAGTACATTACTTTCTCAAAGGACGAACGGTTTACGCCGGTGAGAAAGTTTAGAGGTATCAGCGGTATTGTGGTTTTGAAGGACTCGACGCCAGGTCAACCTTTCGACAAGATTAGGACCGTTAGAGAGAAGAATAACACTGAGGCACCGGTTCCAGATCCTTTCACGATCGATCCGGCTGTCGACAAAGGGTTATTCGAAATTCCGGAGGATGAAGATTAGGTAGGCTATAGTTTTGCTTTTAGTTAATAGAATTGTCTATGTAAAGATTAGTTAAACCTCGATAAGGCTTCCGAAAGCGCATCCTTCTTCTGTTTTATTCCACGTACTTCATCTAACTTTTGTTTTCTCATATCCTTCTCCTTCTGTAGTGCCTTCTCGATCCGTTTTGATCTCTCCGTCACCAAGTTCTTCCTCTGCTTCCTCTTCAGCTTCCGCAAGGAAGAGTTTTTGCCTTTCGCAGAAGGAAGCACTAGCTCCTCGATATCCCCACCACTAATTCTCTCCTTTTCCTCCTCAGCCTCACGTAATGCAGATAATTCCTTCGAAGTAAGCCGCTCTTGAGGCCTCCTCTTGTCCACCGTTCCAATCGAACTTGGATCCAAAGCAATCATATCTGGTTGCAACTTATTCAGCAAAGATCTCACTTCCGTTTCCTGCCTTTGTTTCGACGATTCATAAGGATTCGATTCTAATGCATCAAAGTTAGCCTCACCAGCACCAGGAACAATTATTGATGTTATACCACTATTATGGCCACATCCCAACACATCTTCAAAGGGAACAAACCGGGTGGTCTGTACTTGAGATCCTGGAATCATATGGTTCATATAAGGAGAGTTCTGTTTCGTCTTTAGTGTATCCTTCCATATAGTCACATGTGGTCCCCAGCCAACAGAGAGCAAGCCTGTATCAGAAATATCCACAGTGTTGGCTTGTGTGGGGGTATAATATGATCCCAACTCCTCATACTTCCTTATGTCCCATATCTTGAGTGTTTTGTCGGCTCCACTCACAGCCATATACCTTCCATCTCTATTCACAGCCAACGCTCTGACTGGTCCTCTACAAGCCTGAATTTTCACAAGAGGAGTAGGCATACTTGGAGACCAAAGTGTCACCTTACCATCACTATGTCCTAAGTGCATCACGGCATTCCAGGGATTTTGTCTCATGGCAAGTGTAGGTCCCATTTTTGTTCTATGATCAGCCACGAGTTCTCCTGTACTGACATCATGGTACTTCAAATGGCTTGAATTTCCCGAAGTAACTAGTAGCATATGGTAAGGAAGAAAATCTAGTAGAGTTTGATCAATATGCTGCTTAAGTCTATGAAGTTCCGTGCCCGTCTTATCATATATGAACGTATACTTCTTCTGTGCCACAGCAAAGAACTGATCGTTATGTAAAGATTTCACCGCATGGACGGTTTCATTAAGAAAGAGCTCACAATCAAGTTTTCCTGTCTGCCAATCAAACGCCGCAACATGACCCTTTTTGCCGCCAATCAACAATTCTCTTCCATTTCTGCTATAATCTAAGGAGTAAGGTCCATACTGATCTAACTTCAATTCGAATCCCTTCTTAGCTGTGCCAATATCAACTTCTTGTACAATATCGTTCTGTCTGAACTTATACGTCTTCTCCATCCCCTCAGCTTCCATATAGCCCGCCTCTTCTTGAAGAAGTACGTCCGTCCTAGCAGCAGACTTCATTGCATCTCGATGTTCCTTGTCTAACTTCTTCAGTCTTAAACTAAGTAAGTTATCATCATTCTTTTTGCTGTTATGCCTCAGCTTCCTTCCTACATGCTCTTTCGAGCGTTCATGTTTCTCAGACATGATGAGATGGACGGGATATAGTCTATAGATGCTAATGAGGAGATATTAAGGAAGAGATGGTGTAAATCGGAAAGGAAGTGAAAAATTAAAATGCATCTTAAAATTTTCTAGGATCCTCAGATAGGGGGTACTTAATATGGGGCCCTTTTCGGGCTAGCAATTAATGCGCCATACTCTCAAGTTGAGAACTCAACGAGGACTACACATTAATTAATTATTCAAGAAAACATTGATATTCCTATGTCTCAACTACTAAAATGTATGTCCTATAACGAGCAACCAAATAATATCAATTAAACACTGAATAGTTATACGGTAGTGGTAAAGACGGCTTCCGAGCTTTTCTCCTTGCCATCTAGACTGCCTGGCCGTGCCTCACCTGCGAGCGATGAGCTTGTCGTTTTCGACCCAGTGAATAGATCCCTGAAAAGGTTTGCAAGTTCATGTCTTGACTCCACAATTGGGAGAATGACAACTCCATAGAACGAGTTTGCCCAAGAGAGGAACACAAGCACAACAACAGCAGTGAAGAATCCCTTTGACCAGATATACGGAGCAATCGACAATGGGACAGGAATTACAATGGCAATAATAAAGCTGAGCACAAGGAACATGATACCGTACTTTTTGTAAACCTGTTGCAATTTTCTGATGTCAACTCCTCCATATTCCTCTGGAGATGGAACATAATCTGCCGGTGGGACGAGATCATCACTATCCTCAATTGATTTTGACTCTTCAATTGTGGTCTGTGCAAACTCGTTCTTCTTGTCTTCCGAACCAACACTCTCGGGAACGTCAGTTTGTTCCCATTTGGTGCTCACCTCAGATAAAACAGATCTCTTACGGGTAATATTCCAGTTGAAATTCTGTGGCTTGATCCACGATGAGACCACAGCAATAATGCCACCAAAGAATAAGGCGGTAGCACTTCCAGCAAATGAAACCCACTGATCAATCAATGTGTCAACTGTGATTTCACCCATGTAGGTCTTAGCTGTAACAAGCCACACAATTAGTGCAAGTAATCCACCACCAAGAGGACCGGCAATTGCGCCAAATTTATTCAAATCCTTCCACATGAATGCCAAAGAAATTGGAATCACACCTCCGGCAGTCACAATCCCAAGGAAGAAGAACAACCAACTCATAGAAATACCGATCTTGTGGAAGACAGAGGCAAGAAGAGCACTAAATGCAGCCCAAATGAACACGGAAAGCTTGGAAACCCTGAGGACCTGCTTTGCGGTAGCCTTTGGATTAATGTAGTGCTTATAGACATCATAAGAAAGCAAGGTGGAAGCAGCGATCAACTCTCCGCTCATGGCAGAAGTGACCGATAGAAAGACCATCAACAACATAATGACAGCACCTGCCTTTCCCATAAGGAAAATAGCAGCGTAGACAGCCACAAGACCCGCGTTGGCATCTGCAGTGGATGGAACCGTATACCCAGGAACTTGACTTAAGGCGACAGAAGAGAGACCAAGACTAATACCAATTGCAAACGGAACTGTCATCCAAGCAAATGCTCCGAGGAAGTAGGCACGAGAAGTAATTTCAGGCTTGGCAGCAATGGCCCTGCTCCAGTAGGCTTGATCACAGTTAACTAAACCGAAACCATTCACAATACACTGGAAGGAAAAGATACCACCACTAAGAGATCTGAATGTCAAGTATGAGCCATGATAGTTGTTTGCGACAGGATTTTCTTTGGCTGCTGCTGTTAAAAGTTCAACCAACTTTCCAGCGCTACCGATAGCATTATGACCTCTAAAGACTTCAAACAAGAACACGAGGACAAACACTAAAAGCAAGAATGTGTGGGTAGCATCGGAAATAAAGGTTGCTCTGAGACCTCCAAAGTAAATGTAGGCAGCAACACCGAATGGGAAGAGAATCAAGGAAGCGTACTCATTCATGCCTGTGACAGCATTGACAACTGCACCACCTCCAAGCAAAATACACGCAGAGACGATCGCATTACATGCCAAACCACAATATAAAAAGGTAATATGGGCTCCAGTACCGTAACGGAAGTAGGCCATTTCAGGGAAGGTTGTGGTTCTTCCAGCATTAGCCTTAACCTTAGCTGCAATAGCAGAGAACACGGTAATTTGGATAATACCGCCAACCATATACCAATAGGCTCCAGAAATACCGTATGCATAAGCATTCGACGAAGGCTGCAAGAGAGTCAAACTCCAAGTCCAGCTGCTGACAATACCGGCAACAATCAAACCAGTTTTCACGCCTCTGCTGGCAGTTGTAAACTCATCTGCATTTCTGGTAGAGTGTTGGAAGTACTTGTTTTGAATCCAAGTGATCAAGTTCAAGAGAACTGCAAAGAAGAGAGCCATTCCGCAGACGACTGCGTAGCCGGCTGCTTGTGGTAAGACGGGCTCCATGGTTTCTGAATGGTTTCTGATGCTCTGCGTCAGTCTCCTGGTCGATAGGTCACATATTTGGGCATGACCAACCCTTTATAAGCTTAGAGCAGAGTCAAATTTCAGTATCAAAGACAATGCAACTCCATAAGAAGGTTAGAGAGGTTCTTCATTAACCGCCACAGAAGGGAAATAAGTGAAATTACGATTTTTTTCACCAGTAAAATGGATCGATAGCTCCCCCCCGGAAAAAAAAAAGAAACGTGGTGATTCACGGGAATCTGAACATGTTAACGCACTTATAATCCCGCCACAGCTTCTTTCAGACAAGCCTAAACCATAATACCGCTTTAAATGGGAGCATGGCGACTGTCGCAGTTCCTATGCACCGTAGATGATTAAGTAATATAATGGCTCGACCGATATATCACGTTGCAATTTGCTTTAGAGTTCCACTCGCCACAATCATTCGACTTCTTTTCCCTGTACAAGAAAAAGGACTTATATACAGGGGCCTTTGCACTGCAGTGGATAAGCGGTTAGTAAATTGATCTACATACCATCAAAAGGATGACTACCAAAACTGAGGACTGGCAATCGGAGCTCAAGAAGTACGAGATCGACCCTGAGCATAAAGCTCAGGTCCGCGAGAAGTTCAACTTCAGACCATTTAAAGAAGCAGCAGCACCAACTGAGCTTCCAAAGAACATCGTTGGATTAGAGGGACTCGATTTTTCTAAGTTTCAGGATGGACCAGAAGGTTTGGAAGGCAGAAAGCAGCTTGCTGCTCAGTTGGAGGAGGCTGTCACAGAACATGGCTTCTTCAAGATCCTAAACTTTGGTATTTCTCAAGAGATCATCGACCAGATCTTGTCTCTTTCCCAAGGTACCTTCGATGAACCTCAGGAAGTGAGAGAAAAGTTCGTTGCTGGCGAGCATAATCTCCCAGAAGAGAAAGATAAACCTCTTGGACCTATCAGGGGTAGTGGATACAAGCCTCTTGGTCACTGGAGAACAAACGGGATCCCCGACAACATCGATATCTTCAACTTCCGTCATTTCACTCATTATGACACATTCTTCAACAGGACTCAATATCCCGAGTTTGTCAAGGCAAATCTTGATGATATCGCCTACTACTTCAACTTTATTCATCGTGAGGTTCTTCGCAAGGTGGCCATTCTCTTGGATATCATCTTAGAGCTCCCAGAGGGCACGATATACAGAGATTACTTTTCTGTCAAGCCTGAACAGTTGACCAACAGTCCAGATGGATTCGGAAGATTCTTGCTCTACCATCCTGTTTCTGAAGATTACAAGAAAAAGACTAACGATATTTGGTTAAGTGGCCACACCGATGGTGGTGCATTGACCTTCATTCTCTCGCAACCAATTCTGTCTCTTCAAGTTCAAGACTATGATACCAAGGAATGGAGATACGTTTCTCACACCCCTGGTGCACTCGTGGTCAACATTGCCGACCAGTTAAGGCAGCTTAGTGGTGGATATTTCAAGTCGTCAGTTCATAGAGTTGTCACCGCCCCAGATAACCAAAAGAACTACCACAGAAATACTGCCATCTATTTCTCCAATGTTACACCTCGGGCATACCTGGATGTCGATGAACTCAAGTCTCCAAAGTTGAAGAGACTAGGTATAACCTATGACAAGAGTGTTGAAAGGCTCACCGCGGCAGAGTGGGATGATGTGAAGGGTGAATACTTCAACAACAGAGACAAGAACTGGTACGAGAAGGAGACCATCCGCGGAAGAGAGTCTATTGGCTCCTTGAGAGAAGAGAAGATCCCAGCCGTTGGAATTACCACTGGAGGTAATTAGTAGGGTACTGTGCAGTGGACCAGCAAAATAGCGACTGGAATTTGCTGCCACTGGCACTGAATGTTCCAAAAGCCGACTAATGGAAACTGGAAGTGTCCAGAATACACCTTAAGAAGATCATTGGTATCGATTGCCAATTTATCAGTCCTGGCTTTATTATGTAGCGAGGCTCAAATCCCTCCAACAAAATGACTGTGTTCGTTGTTTATGATATATAACCAAGAAGAATCTAAAAGGGGTTATGCCTCAATTTTCGATATACGAATTGCTTCTCGGCATAAGAAATTGCCGCGAGGAGTGCGGGGTTAAGGTTACGTAGCATTGGTGGATCCGGCTAAAAGAGGACTGGAAACGTGATATATTCCTTCCTTTAAGAGCTTATCTTCCCAAGGGCGATAAAGAGTAATCTTGAGTGAGATACTGTTATATACGCCATTAGGCTATCCAAGTCGTAGGCCACCGAAAGGAGAGCGTTAGGATGAGAAGGGTGCAGGGAAAGGGAAGGTTGGGGAAATTTACCAGGTTCGCGCTTTGGCCCATCTTGTCCTTAAACGCCAGCTAAAAGGGATTTCTCAAGGTGCCTTCAGAAACCGTTTAACACAAATAAGTCACTAAGCATGAGTAAATCCACTTGGTATTCTTGGATACTTCCAAGGAATAGAAGAGCGAAAAATGAGGTTAAAGAGGTCAACGTGCAGGAAGAGCGAACAATTAACGATAGTTGCGCAAGCTCCGTGTCTTCTTCCTTTCGACAAAGGTTGAAAAGAAGCTTTTCATTCAGAGGGTCTTTCAGGAGAAAGAAAAAGGAGCAAGTTGATAAGCAGATGCTTACGGAAGTTAATAATCTATGGCTACTCAACTACGAGAATAGTTTGGAAAGATCGTCCTCAAAACTCATCAAGCCTCCATTTAAAGTGGTTCATTCTTCTGAGGAGCCTTCTCTTATAGTTTCTGAAGATGAATCCTTTTCTACAATTGCACCCAAAAGAGATACAATTAACGAAGAACTTTCGAGAAATAGATCAATTGGGAGATCAATCAAGCGATTGTTTTCCAAAAGGGGCAGGAATGGTGGCGGCAAGCAGATCAAGGAAGAGCACCCTGAAGTTCAGGAGGATATCGATGATTTTGAGATTCCAAGAGGATTAGTTGATCCCTTACCCAATTTCAAGTTCTCCTCCTTAAATTTGACACGAACAGCGGCAGGCTCTTCAGCGGGTCCAGGGTTTACCTCTCAAAGTGATGTCTTTTATCCAGCGTTTTTCAACCTCATCAAATATCTTGGACCTGGAGTACCAATAGCCACAGAATTCGAAGTGATTGAGAAAGGTACAGTTGGTCGTAATACAAACCTTGACACCCTATGGAATGTTTGGATCGAGACGGCAGCTAAACAGAGTCCTGAAGATGAACTATTCCACATTCATTGGGGGATAAAGAGGAAATTATGGAAAAAAAGACATGTCTCTAGGATTAATTTCCAATATTCAGAATTCATATTGAAGGATATCCTTGAAAAGGATCATGTTATCCATATTTTCCGATTTGGAATAAGGCCCACAAAAGATCCCTTGTGCAAACAAGGTTGTCGTCTCATAATACCTGTTCCAGTAGCTGACTCCGAGCAGATGTGGAAATTCACCAATGAGTTAATCCTCTACGATAGACTCGCCTTATGTCAATTTAAGGAAAATGTGTTTGGGATTACCTGGAAGAGGGCCAGAAAAGATCTCTCGAAGGAAGGATTCACGATGTGCTTTTGGATTAAAATGGCTGATTGTAACAAGCAAAAGCTGGAGGTAATTACTGCGGAGATTTTAGTACTCTATCCGGACAATCTTAAGCCTATCTTCACCTTCATCAAGTATCACGATAATACAAGTCATGTGGGGGACTTTGTTAGGGTAGAATAATAGGTGATTCTTGATTAGGTAAGCAAGCGAATTTTGTTAGACTTGAAAAATAAATGTCAAGTTGTCGGTCATCAGTATATCGATCGGCAGGCGGCCTATTCTTAATTAGGGAAGTATTCTCTGAACTGATTTGTTCTCAATATTCGTAAAGCGAGATGAGTGAACTATCAACTGCAGAAAAGCGAAAAATCTTAAGAGAGAGGCGGGCAAAGAAATTGGCTGCCAATGCCTCAAACCGACTAGATAGAATTGCAGGCATCAACAGCCCATCGTCTGTTGAAGAAACGACTGCGGAGAAGAAAGGTGAGATTTCACAAGATACAGACGGGACTGCCGCAACCACGTCCGCTGAAACAAATGAGACAGATATTACGCGAAAGACTATAAAGAGAGCTTCGCAGACAACTGACGGCTCATCAGGCGGCATAGATTCCCGGGGCTCGTACCAGAGCTCGACGCCTGATTTGTCCAGTCTTAAGATAGCAGATCCATTACATAAGAACCCATCAGAGGAGAATATGGGTGGCTTCGGTGATGGTGGAGATGAGTTGGACATGGACAACCTTCTACGGCAGTTGCTCCAAGGTATGGACCATTCACAGCAACATCCTCAGGACGCTACATCAGGGGCACCACCTCTTCCTGATGATTTCATGAAAACTATATCTTCGATGCTTAAACAATCGATGGAAGGTGGAGATACCAGTAATTTTCCTGAAAGTCTAAATCAGGTGGCAGGCGGCGGCTTTGGCGGGGTTCCACCAAAGACCGCAAATGAGTTGCAGGCTGAAAATGAAATGAAAGAGTATAATAATTATAGAGTGGCAAGATTGGATATCCTTTTCACACTCTTTAGATACATTGGCATATTCTTCTTAATCTATACACAGGTCCTCGGCGTGGAGGACTATCAAGCTTCGTTCCAGAATCTTAGACCTAACATTCAAGGCTCGGGAAGATCATTCTTGTCAAGGTTTTGCTTCTGGTCTAATGGTGATTTCATTCTCCGAGATGCATCATCGTCAAGATTTTGGAACCTATTCCTTCTGCTCGAAGTGGTAAGCTCTATTGCTTATTACTTTGCACGCTCGGCACTCCCGCCAAGTCCTCCTAATTTGTTGATTTCTTTAGGATCGGGATTCGTTCCTCAAAGATACAGGAAGATGGTCGACTTCACAGTGCAGCACTTTGATCTATTAAAATTCTTCCTGTCGGACTTGGCATTTGTTATCGTCGTCTTGGGAGCTATCACTTACTACACGTGGTAATTTATATTGTTCTTTCTAATATTATAGTTATAGCATTATTCGTTATCGTCCGATCCAACAATCTCCATCCACGTCTTTCCTTCCTTCTTAAGCTCTTGGACGATCTCATCCTTCACTTTATCGGCAAGGCCTGGACCTTTATAGGCAAATGCGGAATACAATTCAACGAATGTAGCACCGGCCTTGGCAAACTCGATTGCATCTTTGCCTGTAAAGATACCACCGCAGCCGACCAAGACTAAGTTGGAATCCTTGGTATACTTCCTCAATATCCGGAAAGCCTTCAAAGAGATCTCCTTTAAAGGAGCACCAGATAAACCACCCTTCTCACTGACTACGTCACCCTTGGTGATAAGAGTCTCTGGTCTCTGAATGGTGGTGTTCGACATTATGATACCATCAATTTGAGACTTCTTTGCGGCCTCGGCAATGTCTGCAATCTGCTTCTCACCTAAGTCAGGTGCAACCTTGACGAGAATAGGTGGCTTCTTCGTGGAATCAACAAGCTCACCTTGAGCCTTCTTGTCCCGTTCCTCGCGCACTTTGGTCAATAGATTCGTCAACACGGGTCCTGCCTGTAAGTCTCTCATTCCTGGAGCACTAGGGCATGAAACATTGAGGACAAGCACATCTGCATAAGGGGCAAATCTATCAATACCAACAATGTAATCGTTAACTTCATCACCGTCTCTATTCTTTCCGATATTGATAAGCAACATCTTACCATCCCTGAAAGAGTTATTTGTCTTACAAGAACTACCCTTGTTCATGTATTTTTCAAACCGAACACGTAACCGAGAAAGGATCTTCATATGACCGTCAGAGTTAATACCGTATCTATTGATGACGGCATCGTCGGCAGGTAAGCGAAAGAATCTCGGTCTTGGGTTACCAAATTGAGGTTCCGGGGTCATGGTACCGATCTCGACACCTCCAAATCCAAGATCAAATAGCGGGTCCATAGCTTCACCTTGCTTATCAAATCCAGCTGCCATCGTGATAGGATTGGCCAAGGTTCTATCAAACACCTTGACCTCCAAGATCGGATCGTCGTGGTCACCAAATGCACGAGGAGAAAGTCCATACTTCAACATGTCAATCCCAAGTCGATGGCCTTGCTCAGCGGTAGTACACCATCGGATCAATGGGCACCACACGTACTCGTTGATGGCCGAACGAGCATCCAAAGAGTACAAGCCAACACCAGTGATACCAAGCAAGACGATCGCCGACGTTGGTGTCAATCTTGCTTGTCTCAATGGAGATGAGTACGAAGAGGCGTACCTTCTGAAGGATGGCCTTAGGTACTTCAATGAGATCTTGTTGAGTATGCTTCTCTCGAACATTTTTGACGATTGTAATAGATTAACGTTAAGGCAACACGGGAAATCGATCGACTTATATAGCTGAAAATACTCAAACGCACATGAAAGTGAAAAATTCGAACGGATGCAATACTCCGAAGATATCCCCACAATGATTGAACGATATACCGATTCGGATGAAGTTTGTATGATAGAAGATATCCAAATAGACAGGCGTGCATGAAGCGGGAAAAATTTTCCAGAGTGCGCAGCGGATCAAACGATGAGGTCGTCGACGCGTCGAATTGTGCTTTATGTGACATAGTATGTCACCGACTTTGATACAGTCCCTGAGACATTTCTTTCGGCTGCTACCTATATAGGATGAGTACGGCAACCAAAATTAGGGAGATGGATGTATAGTACTAGTGGATCATATTGATAATATAGATGTTGTTAATATTAAGTGAACTGAGGAATTTCTTGCCAGTTCTGACAACTTATCTTTTGAGTTGTATGATGCTTGCTCTCAATATCGGATAGGATGAATATCTAAATTCAGAAGACTGGGATTACACACTCAATAATCTCTTTTGAAGAAGTTTAACCTGTAATCTGGCTCGAGACCTGATAATAAATCCAGACTGACGGCGTATGCTAAACCACTCCCTTTCGTGGCAGTCTCAACAGACAAGTCCTGTTTAGGGAACCTCCCAGATCTACGATCAATCTGAGACAGTTATTCCAGATAAGTAGTAAGCGAATAACAGCTATATTTAAAGGCAAGTACAGACGTGAAAAAACGTATAGAATAATAGTAAACCCCATATGCAGAACCCGAACCCAAAATCAGTTCTTTCCACCGTTCTGCATTCTTATTCTTTCCCAAGCAGAGCCGCTAGATGCTGGATTTGTTAGAATAGACTCTGAAGGTGGGGGATTTGAAGGGGAGGAGGAAGAGGGGGAGGGAGAACTAGGGGCAGAGTACGGAGTTGAGTCTGAAGCAGTCAAGTCCGAAGGTGGGGCATATGAAGGGGCGGAGTACGGAGTGGCAGGTTTTTGAGACTGTTCAGAAGGATAAGCGCCTTCCTGAGGCCTTTCAAAGGGAGTTGTCGATAGAGAATTAGCTTGGTGCTGGACCCGTGAATCCGGAACTCTCACCTTATCCCAGGCCGAAGTTAGCTCGGGATTCGACGACTGACTCTCCTTACCTCCTATTTCAAATTCGGGCACTCCATTCTTTGGATGCTCCCCAGGAAAACCCATGATGCCTGCCTCGGCGCTTCGAGGATCTTTGATGCGGAGGGAAGGGTCTTCTGCCGACCTCTTGAAGTAATTGGACCAGAAAAAGGATTTAGCGATTGGATCCGGTGTGACCTGAACAACCTTATCGACCCTAGAGTCAGCACCGTACTTATCTTGTAACCCGGTAACACCATGGCTGTAGATTGAAGGTGCAATAAGAGATGGGGTCAAAGTCAGACCAACAAAACCCAATGCGATGGGATAGAGCGGATTCACCAAATTACCCTTCTTCTTCAACACAAACGGAATCGTCACACCAGTGGCAAAACCAATTGATGATGTCAACAAGGTTCGCCTGAACAACTCCTCATAGAACACGTATAAATCCTTTCTTTCATCCGTGGTCAACTCGTGCTCATTCTCATAGAAAGCAATGGCCTTTTTCTTAGCCTCCTGAAAGACAGGATCATTCTCATTGATTCTACTCATGAGGGTGGAGATGTATTTGGACGATTGATAGGATGAAAGAGTTATAGCAATCCAGAGGTCAGGAGTGGGGATCAACCCACTACCCTTTAAAATCGAAGCTAACAAAGTCCAACTTTTTCATACCCCGCGTAGTAGACCGATGGGCTTTTCAGTTGCTTTAAGGATGGGGGATACCCGGCTCTACAAACTCCCGGTAGAATCTTCTGGCTCAACCCAAGATGCTTGTGAGAAGTGTGGTGGTACGATCGAGGTGTCCTTCAATACTGACTCTCCTCTATTCCAGGTCATACCGAGTACTAGCCATAGAGTCCTCATGCGATGACTCGTGCGTCACCTTACTAGATAGATACTCTCCGAGAGAGCCACCCAGAGTTGTCGATGAACTCAAACGTACACTGGATTCAGTGGATTCTGGTGGTGTTGTTCCTGCAGATGCTGCCAGACATAACAGCAAGAATATCTCTGTATTGGCAAATGAAGCGTTGACTAGAAACGGTTGGAATACCCCAGCTACGAAGCCCGACTTGGTCTGCGCTACAAGAGGACCTGGAATGATGGGATCGTTGGCTGCTGGTTACCAACTTGCGTTGGGACTCTCTGTCGCTTGGCAGGTTCCGATAGTTGGGGTGAATCACATGCTAGGTCATTTACTAATGGCTAGAATGGCTACCAATGGAAAGCATCCAACATTCCCGTTCCTAAGCCTTCTAGTTAGTGGAGGTCATACCATATGCGTTTTGAGCCACTCTGTGACAGAGCATGAGATACTTGTAGATACTATTGACATAGCTGCTGGAGACGCTTTGGATAAATGTGGCCGCGAGTTGGGTATCAAGGGAAACATGATTGGCAAGGAGATGGATAAATTCCTTGGCTTGCATCGTGAGGAATGGGGTCAACCTACCAAGCTCGAATTAAGAGAACCGATGCAGAACGAGAGCCACCGTAAAGATGTCCTGTCATATTCTTTCTCCTCTTTCATCTCACAATTAAGAAGATCCGTGGTAAGAAATTATGGTGGAATTATACCACTGGATGACAAGACAAGAGCCCGAATGGGTTACCAGATTCAAGCGGCTATCTTTCAGCATATGATAACGAAAATAAAGTTGGCGATCCACAAGAGAGGCCTCTTTATTGATGAGTTTGTATGCGCTGGAGGTGTCGCTTCCAACGGAACTCTTAGAGAAATGCTCAAGGAACAGTTGAAACCACTTGGGGTAACTAAGTTCTACTTTCCAGACCCCAATCACTGTACAGATAACGCCACGATGATTGGTTGGGCAGGAATCGAGCTCTATGAGAAGGGCTACACTACAGATCTCCGCACAACTATCATTCGGAAGTGGCCTATAGATGAACTTTTGAACTTGTATGGATGGCATAAATTAGAATGACAACGAAATGATTATAATGATACGTAGATGCAACTACTCCTCCGCCTCTAAAAATGACTCTTTGATATCGTACTCCTTGACTAGATTCTTCCACGTCTCGTAATCGAGGTTAAGGATAACGTGCGATCTGGATTCATCTCCCTCCTTATATCTTTTCAGACTCTGGCAGGTAGCTCTGCTTGCCTGCTGAATGTAGGGTAACCCAGATTCATCCCTAGATAGGATCACCTTATTATTACTAACAAGGAAACTCGTGTAAAACAAATTCTCCACAGAATGAGCAAACGAGTTTGGGTCCAAGAAGACCTCAAAGAGAGGAACTTTTGCAAAATTCAAAGAACAAAGCTTCCTAAACAATCTCTCCGAATTGACTGCGGTAACATCAGCATTTTCACGTCTGGCAACCTCTTCAGCATTTGTGGCAGTGGCGGTCTTAGTTACAGCAGACCTCGAATCATCATGCAATCTTTGACGCGTCTGTCGCTGTTTCTTGGCCAACTCCAATCCACCTAGTAGGAACTCACACGTGGTGGCTCTATACGAGAATCTACCCATTAGTAAACCTACATCGAGCCAATTCACTTTTGGTAACTCATCCCTTTCGTCGACAACTCTGGAACGATTGTTCTCTTCCATGGCAAATTGCGCGTTGAAATGTGATGCGAAGTCATCAAAGCTAAGTAGCTTCTCGGATCTCCCAAGCTTCAAATTCTTCGTGGCGAGATTCGCCTGATATCCAATTTCTCGAAGCGTAGAAGTGTCCTGCGCTGTAACATCAGCATGCAATGTAGTTTTTGTGATTTGGAACAACTCATCTACCTTATTCAACGACTCAGCCACGAGCCCAACTCCACCTTCAATGGCCACTCTTGGTCTCTGTCTGAGTAATTCCTCATCCAATTTTTGGTACTGTGATTGTAGACTATACCTTTCCTGTTCAGTAAGCTGCTTCCTGTCCTCTTCTGAATCACTGTTACTTTCCTCCTCCTCCTCCTCACTGCCCGATTCCTCATTATCTCCTTTACTCTCCTCACTACTACTTCCTTCCTCATCATCACTTGCACTAACTGAATCTATGTCACTCTCAATTCCTTTCACATCATCATCGCTTCCACTGTCCAGGTTACCAGATCGAAGGGCCTTGTCCACAAGTTCACTGTCAGCCTCGTAAGCAACCGGCTCAGACTGCTGCCTTTTGGCTTTTCTATCTCCATCATCGCTATCTTCATTGGCATCTCTTTCACGTCTAGTTGCCATGTAAATAGTATACTCTCGTAACAACAAGCGAAGAAGAGGATCCACGCGAAATTGAACATGGCAAAATTGGAGTTCACGTCAAATGGTCTTTTGATCGACTCGTCGATCGACCCGAGGAGTTCATAAACCGGCTTGTCATAGACGGGGCACATCAATTCTCTCTTTTCTGCTCCCCCTTCCACACGAAAGAACCCGTATCGTGACCCCCTTCCCCAGTTTTGCCCATCCTCGAGATCTAGATTCGGGACCCCGTATCCCCTAAGGGTTATATCCTCTATGTTTTCGTAAGAGCCCTTCTAAAGCCCCGCTACTCCACATTCTGTACGTGCATTTAGGTAGCCCAATCAGCCTACATGTAGTCTAAAATGGTCTGATCATCATTACTATAGTCTGATCCACAGCGATTTAAGTCAGTCCTCGCCCGGGGTTTACTTAAAGAGGGAAAAATCGAACTGGGGGATGCTAAAGAGAGAGAAAAAAAAAATAACACCGTCGCCTCCTTAGTCTGTGTGGTTGGCGATCCCATGATGGGTGGGATATTTTTTTGTCGTGCTTTGATAATGGTCGCCGGCGTCTGGCACGGCGTTTATCTCATCAGGCTCCTCTGGTCCGTTTCCGGGGCTTCGCTCGAGCGCAAATAGGTTGCACTTTATTGAGCTCATGATGCTTAAGCTCTAGAATGTCCCCAAAATTCACTTTTAGCAACTGAAAGGAGGGTGATTCCAAGCGACAAACGACAAGCGACGGCGGACAATGTCGGACGATGTGGGAACTTTCCCACCCCTTGGCAAGATGTAACCCCCCATTTTTCCCCGTTGCTACCAGAATTAGCTGGACAGTCGGGGTGGAGTTTAGCTTCCTTTTCCCCACTTGGAAGCGAAACTGAAAAATTGTGCGAGGCTCGCGCCGTGGCGTCCACCAAATCTGGGGTAATCGACCAGCTGGTTCGCGTGTTATGCTGCTGCATGAAAAGGTACCAAACCGTTTAATTCTCACAGTTACCACGACCTGCCCCGTATACCCACACTCGGAGATGCAGCGGTCTTTTCATGGTTTCCCTTTAAAGGATACACTGATAATGAAATTTTTTTCTTATTGTATTTTTTTTTTTCAGTCAGTCAGTCGGTCATGACTTTTCATTATATTTTCATTCCATTCTTTTCTAGATTTGGATTGAACGTCAGGACCGAGACCCCTGGCATCCAATCACTAACTGAATCACTTTTGAATCATAGACATGAAGGAGGTGTTCGTATGCCACCACCTGCTCATAGGCTACGGTCTCGTAATGCCGTGATTTATATAGCCTCCTCAGCTGATGCTGTGCGTCGTATTTTGAGCAGCAACCCTCAACTCACCCTGTCCCCCACTCCTCCTCCACCCACTAGTCTCCTCAAACACCCAACAGCATTTCTGTTCTGTAACATCTCCCAGTTTAATCCGCTTTTTAGATTCCCGGGCAGTTAAAAATAATATTCAGCCAGAATCATGCACCACAATTGCCAAGGGTACAATCGGAAAAAAGAAATGCCAGCAATCCTCTGTAGCCTGTTGTAGCCTGTGTCCGTGTTTTACCGTGCACGTCTCTCCATGTATCCAGCGCATTATGCAATGCAAACAGAAGAATCGGGCATTTCCCCACACCGGAGCAGGAGCCAACCAACGTGAAACCTTTTTATCTGGCGGTCATTTGTATAAATACCCGTGATGTTCTCTAATCTAAAAGATGCCACGGCGTATCGTCACATTGAATTCCTCTGGAGTATATTCCATTCTATTCACTCAATATGTCTGATCTTGGATTAGAGAGACAAAAAACGGTCAACTCGATCGGCAGTAACATTGCCAGAGCGGTTACAGTCCTGTCTGTCAAACAGGATGAGCAAACCATCAAGGAATACCAAGACAAGATTTATGCTTCAGCTAAGCCAAATTTTTCTAGTAAAGCCATCAAAAACTATATCATCACTAGATTCACCGACCTTAAACCTTCAAAAGAGACTATCGAGGCCAACAAGAGATTGCTAAATCCTCTCCCTGGTCTCAGGCAGATTGGTCGTCAACAATGGTGCATGATTCTGGTGGCATTCTGGAGTTGGAGTTGGGATGCCTATGACTTTTTCACCATTTCCTTGAGTGTCACCCAGCTTGCCAAAGATCTAGACCAGGATGTGAAGAACATTACCTGGGGTATTACTTTAGTGTTGATGCTAAGATCTGTCGGTGCCTTGATCTTCGGTTATCTAGGTGATCGTTATGGAAGAAGGGGACCTTTGGCAATCAATATGTTCCTTGTCTGTATCTTAAAGATTGGTACCGGTTTCGTGAAAACTTACCCCCAATTCTTGGGCGTTAGAGCTCTCTTTGGTATTCTTCTTGGAGGTGTCTACGGTAATGCCACTGCATTGGCCTTGGATGATTGTCCTGTCGATGCCAGAGGTATCATTTCCGGTTTCGTCCAACAAGGTTATGCCTTTGGTTATCTCTTGGCCGTCGTTTTCAAGAGAGCCATCGGTGATAACACTCACTATCACTGGAAGGCCATGTACTGGTTCGGTGCAGGTATCTGTTTCTTGATTGTCGTTGCCATTCTTCTTCTACCAGATACTAAGGCTTACCAGAGACAAAAGGAGATAAACCGTTTCAATAAGGAACATAATATTCAGCAGCTGTCGTTCCGACAGAAGGCTGTCAGAGCATGGAAATCTTACTGGTTAATGATAATCTACATGGTCCTCCTAATGTCCGGCTTCAACTTTATGTCTCACGGTTCTCAAGATTTGTATCCAACTTTGCTTACTGTCAGATATGATTTCTCCAACGATCGTTCCACTGTTACCAACTGTGTTGCCAATCTCGGTGCATTTGCTGGAGGTATCTTTGTTGGTCACATGTCCAACTTCACCGGTAGACGTCTTTCTATCATGGTCTGCTGCGTTGTTGGTGGAGCTTTAATTTATCCATGGGCTTTCGTTTCCACAAGTGCCATCAATGCTGGTGCATTCTTCTTGCAGTTCTGTGTCCAAGGTGCTTGGGGTGTGATCCCTGTGCATCTTTCGGAGCTTTCCCCACCATCCTTCAGGTCGTTCGTTGTTGGTGTCTCTTACCAGTTGGGTAACTTGGTTTCATCTGCTTCCTCTACGATTGAGACTACTATCGGTGAGAGGTTCCCAATGATCTCTCCAAGTGGTGAAAGTATCTATGATTATGCCAAGGTGATGGCCATCTTCATGGGTGCTGTGTTCGCCTTTGTCCTTTTGGTCACTTTCATCGGACCTGAGAACATGAACGCCTCCTTCGAAATGGTTGAAGGTTATGATGACGATCAAGACTTGCAGAGGCTGTTGACAGATGAAATGCAGAAGGTCGACGTTCACCACGACGAGGAGGCCGATCCTAATGGCTCCTTAAGAGGTGAATCTGATGAAAAACCTGTCATTGCTGCCGAGGCTGAGGTCAGAGGTGGTAGCTCGGAATCTGCCAGTAACTCAAAATTATGAACCTATGAGCTAAATTATTCGCTGTTTTCCTCTTGATCGCTATTTCTCTTGCTTTTATAATAACGGTGCATCACTTGTAACCACATTCTGTAAATTAGTTCGGCAGCTCGGTTCTTGTAAAGGAGTATTAGGAAAGATTAAATAGAGAAAGAGCAATAAAAAATAATGATGAGCCCAAAGAAGCAAGAAGAAATCGTAGTAAGTAATAGTACATAAAATTGGAAGGTCCTAAAAGTCAAGCCCGTTGACATTATCATCCATGAAGAAGTCTGGAGAAGTAAAATCCGAGTCCTTGTGGATAGACATATCATCGAACTCGTTCTTGGAAGTATCTTGCTGCTGAACTTGAGAGTTGTCGAGATTACTCGCTGCATCCGACAACATTTGGGCCTCGTTAGTGAGCATCAAACCTTCCGGGGTCAGATGGTTACCATCAACAGTTTGTCGTTCACCACTCTGGAAAATATCCAGTCCCAGGGATTCCATCTTTACAGCGTCGTTTCCCTGTAGCGAGCCCAATTGACTCACCTGCTTATGGTTGTTACCATTTCCAATGAGATTATTCTCCTTGGTATTATCGACCGAAAGCGGATTGATGCCCATTGAAAGACCCAAAGATAAGGATCCTGGAGTATCCGCCAACTGAGAAGGCGTCCCCGTGGAGGCTGCATTCTGGAAATTGACGAGGTTGGCATCTATGTTTAGAGGTGAGTTTGTGGAACCTTGGTAAGGGTCCATCTGGTAAGGCATGGAACGAGAAATATCGGCCAAGTTCATACCGTTTGGACTGGACACGATGACGTTGTTATCGCGGGATGCCAAAGTTGCTATTACACTACCCGAAATAGGAGTAGGTTGCCCGACCACCGTAGGCGTAGGCACCGAGGAAGGAGAGCCTTGAGGAAGAGGAGCCGGTTGAAACAGTTGTGGTTCTGCCGACGGACCAGGGAAAGAGGAATGCGCGAAAATCTGGCAGTACGAAAGGATTGCTGTGTTTAGATATTGAAGATGAGGAAGGCTTCCCGTTAGAATATGCGGGATGCCGGTACCTCCTTCTCCGACATGGGCTGTCACCACTTGCTGCCCCTCGCTAAAGTCCTCACAAATGGACCACTGGTTGGCATTCTCACGCCCCGTGACAGGATCCCTGAGGAAATGCACAGCAAATTTCGGTGGTGCAGTCAGCTCCAACAATAGCTGCGTGGGAGAAGAGGGAGCGTTAGCATTATCTTCGTCTGCATTCTGCGTTTGATTGTCGATGAAAGAGGTCCGCACAACGTTCACCACTGGGAAGAAGATTCTGAAGAGCACCTTTTCATTCTGGAAAACACCAGAAAAGAAATAGTTAAGCTCATGATCCTTCTTAGAGAGGATAACAAGCAAATCTGTAGAGTCCAACAGCGAGTTAAGTAAACGCGGGGATAGGTTATGGAGTTCACTGAGAGCATCTCTATCGATCAACCCAGACCGAATTCTTTGCCATTGGCCCACGGACAGAGATCTGCAATCGATTAGGCTGTACTTCTCGTTAACATCCATGGGGAGTGACTCCTCAAGTAGCATGCTAGAACCAGAACCCCGGGTATCAACGGAACCACCCGCAGTACCATCACCAGATTCTTGGCCTACCGCCCCAAATCCTTGGTCTTGAAGTTGTTGCTCCTGTTCGGCCCGTTCCTTCTTCATCTTTTCCATCTTACGCTGCTTGGCCCTTCTGTTCTGAAACCAGATCCTCACCGATCTTTCGCTCATACCCGTCTTTGTAGAAATTGCCTTCCTTACCGATGAGGCTGGGTTCGAGCTCTTGTTAAATTCCGCTATAAGTAGTTCCAAGATCTCACCAGATGCTCTGGACCTTCGTTGCTGTTTCTCCTGTCCACTGTTGCTCACGTTCTCGTCACTGTGACCCACGGAACCACTACTCTTGCGTCTTTCGGACCTTCTTAGATCGCTGTCATTAGATAACTTCCGGCTTCCACGTGAAGGCCCTGAATCACCTAGCTCAAACTCATAGCCCTGGACGGGTCCGTCGCCTTCTTGCGTGTCGAAGTCGTCTGTATTGGAGCCCATGTTGATGTTAGATTCACAAATGGAAGAACGGAAAAGGGGAGTGAGAAGAGAGGAAGATACGAGGCGATTGACTTTATATGCAGTTGGATCGCCCAAGGATCTACCGTTGACTGTTCTTTTATGCAAAGGATATGCTATGTGTAGAACGTGTGAGTCACTTCAAAGCACACAGATTCTACCGTTCCTGAAGTGACTGCCACTCAGCAAACGCAAACGCTGGATGATTAACGCTGTTAAGATTAGGGCCTTTTGGGCTAAAAATCCACTACTTCAAAATAGATCACGATCTCACAACTCAGTAGGGAAACCCTAAAGGAAAAAAAAATAAAGGGCCACCAGAGAGGGGAAGGGGGAAAAATACAGGGAGTGAGGGAGTGAGTGGGTTAGTTAAGATAACGGCCGTGGTCATAGTTCGAAACGTTGGGTGTCCGAGACAGACAATTTTCAACTAATGATACTCAGAAATACACATTTGGTGGGCTTTAAGATAATTAGGGGACCTACAAATATCCTCTCCTTCGTTGTCATTTAGCTCCATGTTAGCTGAAGTCCTTGGCTTTCTCCTGTGCCCGGCTCACCTCCGTGTCTGCCATTTCAGAAACACGTGCAATAGCACGCCCCAAAGTAGAAACTGGGCGGTCCGGGAAGAGGCATCTGCACTGCCTGGAAGAGCACAAAACTGAGCACATCGGCCTGCCGGAGAAATGTTCGAATGCTATTAGTACATAGATATAATAGACCTAGAGAGGTAGAGACAGATATTATCAGACGGGCTATCTTACATCATGTCTACCACCACAGAAAATGCAGATTTTTAAACTGTCAAGTACGAGGTCGGTGACATTTCCGTAGGAGAATTGGGGGTTTGGTTTGCAAAGAATCCTGGATTCGCAGTAGCTGCATTGCTTCACCCTCGGATTCAGGAGAGGTAGAAGCGTCAAGTCACATACTTTCCAGGTATGGCCCTCGTTCGATGTAATGTAGTCTGTGGCGGGTCCAATACTGCCTAGAGGAAAGGTTTCTACTATGCCATCTAAACCTGAGATGGGAATAGTAACTTCTTTCCTTGATTCGTATTTCCCCCAGAATCCATTCGGGGCACCAAGTCCTAGCAGTCTTAGATACTGCTGACACATAAGCTGGTCATATCCGCTAGATAGATCGAGCTTCCCCGTGCGGACCAATTCGACCACTATCTTTGCCAATCGCTCAAGATTACTTCGGTTTATGGAACTGGGATTGAAGGTGTTTGTTAGTCGAACCTTTTCGGACAATGAGGAGAGAATAAGGTTTTGCTGTAGGCAGCTAACAGGGTCCATATCCTTTTCAAAGACGACCTGACGGGCTGTCCCGGTATCTTCACCCAAGTCAAATGTCTTCTCAACATCAGGCAATACGGATCGAAGGAACTGGTAACTCTGAAGTCGAAGTATAGGAGCTGATTGTACACTGTTGAATACTGCTGAGTCTAGCAAAATATCGAACGAATTATCGGAATGTACGACTGGAACCACCGAGAAGCTGAGATCCTCTCTGTGCGAGATGATTCTCCCGTCGATGGGTTGTTCGGGATCGTGCAAAGATGTCAACAATCCCAGAAATTTGCCTGTTGGGTCCGACGTTAATGAAAGTATACGGAAATTGCTGGTCTTGCCGAGTAATTTGAGCTTGTTAAAAAGAGGGAGTCTCTCTTCATCACTGACATTCAATGGCTGTCTGTAGTTGTATCTTTTGCTTAGTATTGGTCCAGAATTGGCAAATGAACGGGACGAAGGTAGGTCAATCTTTAAATGCACAAGGTCCCGGTATGAGTTAGCAACTAAAGTATGGAAGATCAGATGCGAGTCCTCCTCCCTGTTACTTACGAACTGTACCAGGGAGGTGCATTGAACCTGGGTTCCAAGAAGATCAGACTCGAACTTCTCGACGATCCCCTCAGGACTTAGAACAACAAACTGTAGACATGCCGTGGATAATATTGACAGCACAACTGTCTGATCACCAATTTTCTTGAATTCACCGGTAGAAATGATCCCAGGCACCACATCAAGCACCTCGTCGAACTCTGAAACCATCCCAACTTGCTTATCTTTCAAATTGAACATTAACTTCCTGATCAGAACCCTATTCTTAGACGTTATCATTAAAAGGTACGACACCACAGCTGATTTGGAATTCCCTTTCATCCACTCCGATATCTTACACTTTCTCACATACTCATCATCATCGTGACTTACAGTCAACCCAGTCTCAAAGCTAAACGCTCTTTCCGGAAGGTCCTTTTCTTCATTAATTCGGTAGAACCATGTAGTAGAGCTTTCTGTAAACAACACAAACAGTGATTCACTCACGATGGGCCAAATAGGCGTTCCAATGCGGTCGAAATCTAACTTATTTGCCCAGCCCATTGTATGAATTCGTAGCCTTGCCAATTGATCAGCTCTAAGAACATTCCTGATGTCCATATCACCATCCAACTCTGCAATGAGCTTATTTAGACTACAAACAAGTTGTAAATCACCGTGAGTTTCCGTCACAAGATAACCATTAAGCGAATCTGTGACCAGAGTGATCATGATCCCTCCAGAGGAGCTGATACCTGATTCAGAGCATGCTAGTTCAGTAAGACCACTATCATTCTGCTGACCTTGAATATGTCTTTTCGCCTGTCCCATTCGTATTATCTCATCATCACAAAGTACTGACATTAAATAGTTCTCCCAGTTCATGAAAGTACCAGAAAATTGGAAAGGAGTGAACAATTCCCCGAGCTCTGTAACATCGGCTTCATTGGTCTTTTTAGTCTTCAACATGATAAGGTCCTTTTTAAAGAGAATAAAGACACCTCCATCCTTCGACCATTTCACCTGATCAGGAAAATGCGCTCCCACAGCGCGTGATATCGTGTAGTCTGAAAGCATCGCTGACAGAGGGAACAATCGAAAAGGAGTAGATGAGTGGGCTTAACAGTTTCGCAGCTCTGTATTTACCATTACGGATCAATATTTCTTCCGCGACGCGTCGCGCGATGTGCACCCTAATCTTTCACGACCTCCCCCCCCCCCCCCCGATGGGTTCGATCTCCAGGTTCACAACCATCAGACCCCAATCAGACGTCACCATAATTCGGTCATGTTCATTGGAATCACAGGAACACTAGCCTCTGGGGTAGATGAAGTAATAAAATACCTTGTTCATGAACTTGGATTTAGGCTTCTCACTCTAGATAGTCAATCGAGAGATTTGTACCATGGTCTCAGCTCGTTTGAAAGCTTTAAGACACCAGCGGAAATGCATAGCTTTGCCACCAGCCATTGGTACGAGAACTTTGTTATGATAGCTGATCTTTCATCTGAAGAATTGGAGAATTTCCTGAAGAGACCTTTCTTCCTACTTGTATCCGTAGACGGATCTATAGCATCGAGATATGAGAGATACAAGAAAGGGCAGTCGGATTCAAACTGTGTAACTCTTGAACAATTTGTGGCAAAGTCTGAAGAATTGAAGTACCAGAATGATTGTATTCTACTACAGAACATCGAAAGGGCACAGTTGAAGCTCATAAATAATACGAAGACGACGGAATCTCTCTATGAACAACTCACTGCACTCGATCTGCAAGATCCCGAAAGGCTAAGGCCTGCATGGGACTCGTATTTTATGTCGCTAGCCAATTTGGCAGCTCTTAGATCCAATTGCATGAAGCGCAGAGTCGGCTGTGTTATAGTCCGTCAGAATAGAGTCATTGCAACAGGCTATAATGGGACACCCAGAAATTTCAAGAATTGCAATGAAGGTGGTTGTCCAAGATGTAATTCGTGTGACTCATCGGGCGTTGGACTATCTACGTGTCTTTGTCTACATGCTGAGGAGAATGCATTACTCGAGGCAGGTAGAGATCGAATTGGCTCTGATGCTGCTGTCTATTGTAATACCTGTCCATGCTTGACATGCTCAATTAAGATTGTTCAAACAGGGATACGAGAAGTGATATTTTCTCAGAGCTATTCGATGGATAAGCTGACTTCTAAGGTGTTCAAACAATCAGGTGTCATATTACGTCAGTTCACACCAGCGAGAAGTGGGATAGTAATTATTGAGTAGAAAATAGATACGAATTATGCTTCCAGTAAAGGCTGCTTGACAGGAGATTCTTCTGCAGGTAATTCTGTGTGTTCCTTAGGCATGCTTAAATCCTTAAACCTCTGTTCGAGCTCATTCAAGCTTGCACTTGAAGCGTTTGCATTCTGCACCTCACCCTTCTGTTCTTCCTCCTCTTCTAATGCCTCCAACTCCCTCTCAATATCTTCATCTCCATGTTCACCCAAGCCTCCGAGCTTATCAGAAATGGCGTTTGTCTTATCGATTTGATCGCTATAACCTTCCAAAAGCTCATCAAGCTTGCTGTTATCAGAAACCTCCTCATTAAGTTCCTTTAGAAGATTAGAGTTCGACTCTAGAGTCCTCACCACAATCAAGTTGTTTTGAGCTTCTTCTATCTTGATCTGAATTAATTGCAGCTGCTCTAACTTTACCTGGCTAGAATTTAGCTGCTTCTCCATAATCTTTCTAATACGAAGCTGGCTCTTGGCAAGATTATGCTGCTTCTCATTAACTAGTTCTCTGATCTTACCATTAAGAGAACTCACATCTGCCAACCGTCTATCGCAGTAACTCTGGAGAGTATATATAGCATAGCTCAAATCAGCTATAGATTTCAATTCTTCAGTGCTGTTCATTTGTCCCCCAGCCAAATATGCTATACCTTGCTCACTATCCACGCATATTTCTCCCGTATCACGAGAAAGGAATTGAATGCAACAATCAAAATCGAACCTACTCCCTATGTTACTCAAGCTGAATAAATGATCCAACAGCAAAGCTTCATTTGGCCCTTTAAGGCACGCCTTTAATTCAGATGATACTTTACGTAGCTTCTGTAGACAGACATATTTCTCGTTTGCCCTAAGACTTCCGTCACGTGCACCAGTTCCCGAATGGAAGTTCGTAAGATGATTACAATATGCAGGGCCAATGAAAGGATTCAGAAACGATCTAATTAGCGTACCACCACTAGCACCGTTGAGATCCCCGGCAAGATCAACTGGTTTCTTAACAAATTCTGAATATGGTATCATTGTATGATCATCATTCACCATGGAGTCTATCACCTTATCAATGCCCTTAGATTTGTAAGTCAAAATCCCATCATTGATGGTCAGTTGTCTGACTAGAGTATTGCTGCAAATGGAGATCTTATCAGCCTGGTCCAAAAGTCCGTCATGGTTCAGTATTAGATCCAGAAATAGCGTCTTCCAGGCTGCAATGTTGGCTCTGTATCCTTCTATATTAGACTCACGAAGATGTGAGAAGTCAGAATAAAGTGACTGGAGTCTTGAATGTTTAAAGCGAGCAAGAATGTATTCCTGGAGGGAACAGGCAGTCATGGCTCCGTGGTAAGCTCGTAGATCGAATCCGTGTTGTGTCGTGTCGTGGTAGGTATAGATCAGCCAGAAAGAAGGTGATGGTAAAGAGGTAGACGCGACGATCGACGAGAACGCGCACTAATAAGAAAATCACTGAGGGCGACGGGGTGGCACAAAGGGACTCGGTTAACGAGCTTACTTCACTCTGTTTCAGTATATCTTTTTGCCCTTCTTTTGCTATCCCCTAGCTACATGACCACCTTTCATACAGATCTCCAAGATCCAACACTGGTTAAAACGTTAGTTCATTTGAATGAGCTTCGTCAAGCTACAGCTATTGATGCCAATGAGCGTCTCTTCGATCAAGCTGAACTAAAGCTTAGAGGAGATTCATCGTTGTATCAGAATGAAGATCTGATCATCAATGAATTTGCTCCCCTCATTCTTGATATTGTCAGATCTGATCGAACCACGGCAGGGGCCAAAACGTTATCCATCAAATTACTTGATTCGATTCTTGATCATTACTCCTTTGATCAAATATTGGATAAGTTCAGTATGAACCTTCTTATTGAAGGTTTGAATACCAACAAGGACGAACTGCGTATTATGGCTACTCATATTCTTCTTAAGGCAAGACCTGCTGACATAGTTGCCAATACTTCGATCATTGTCACATTGGTCTCACTTCTCAGTCATACAGACTCCTCGGTTGGTTTAGTCAACGCCGTAGAACAGTGTCTTTTACAGTTGGCTGCGGGAGGCGAACTTGTAAGAAGAAGGATTAAATCAGATGAAGTAATCAATGTACTAAGGCAGATTAAGGCAGATCCTAAAGTGAGGCCGAGAATCTATGATTTGATTGTTAATCTACTTCCAATCATCCCTGATCTTCCTGATGACCTATACCTTATATCCCTTGAGGAGTTTGAAAATGAGGATGATATTCTTTTGAATTCTTTGGTTTTATCTTTCTACACTAACCTTCTTGAGGCAGCTTCCACCGATCCAAGAATCAGCTTTGTCCTTGATAAGATTGACGAACAGATTGATTTCATTACTAGGGTTTACATAGATCCAGATTTCAAGAAGGAATTAAAGAACTTCTTCAACTTGGAGCCTGTCGTGTTCTTAAGCCAGTTAAGTAGGATCGCTACCGGGAAATTTGAGAAGGTTGATAGGACTTACAAGATTCTAGACTTTGCCATCGATAGATGCACCGCCAAAGAGGGTGATTCTTCTTCAGTGTATCTTCTTGCTAAGGTCGACCCGTCATTTTTTGAGTCAAGGGATGCATTTACTCAAGGATTCAATTTGGAGAGTAGGACCATTCCAATTTTCGATAATATGGTTAAGGACCGGACCCTTCTCCTGGAGAAAATCCGTGTAACTTCTACCCAGATTGCGGCTCTAGAAATCACTGATTTCATGGAAGTGGTACAATCCTTGACTTCAACGGATTTTGGAATTCGAAAGCTTGTTAATGACTGGCCCTCGTTAATGACAAGGCTTCTCGGTATCACCAACGTGGCCAATCCAGAGATCTGGAAGTACAAAATGAATATCCTCGAATCCCTCTACAATGCAAGAGAGTCAATAGGAGTTTGGAGTCGTAGGGTCAGAGAGGAATACAGTTTAATGAAGAATGGAAGACCCCTCACTTCAGAGGCGGATGTTATGGATACTACCGGACCATAATATTAATAATTCTTTGCTTAACGATCAACAACTATATATAATTATTAATTACAAATACAAGGATCCCGCGGAGACGATATCTCTGTGAACCATCTCCAAACTCTGGTTCATCTTCTGTTCCAAGGCGACATTTCCCATAGTCTTGGCGGCATCAACTAACTGTTTGATCATCTCTTCCAACCGTCTGAACATCCTGATTAACGAACCCTCGTACACATCGGTCATCTTACAGATCTGCGTGAAGCTGGCACCTTTACACCAAGAGTAAACGACTTCCATGAGTTCGTATCGGAACGAGTCAACGTAATCTTTCTCCACGATCTCAATCTTTGACTCCTTGGAGATTTTGGCGATCTTTGCTGCCATCTCCCTCATTTCCTTGAGCGGTTCCGCCAATTCCGGCTTGAGTCTAGGCACCTCGTTCGATCTTTCTTCAAAGACAAAACACGAAAGCAATGCGGCACACTGTTCCGGAGTCAACTCATTGAAAGTACCGTTGAAAATCAACTCAGTAAGTAACAATTCATCACCAGTACTGATCTCGCAGGCAATTCTACCTTTCATTTCAACAACATCATTCTGAGAAATGAAACCAAGTCTTCTTAGGACCCTCTTACGATGCTTCAAGTCGTCTAACTGAATAATCGACTCAACCTCACTGTTCTTAGCTTCAAGCTTCTTGATATCCTCTTCCAAGGAAACTTTCTCCGAATACTGACCATAAAGTTCCTCGAGACGTGATGATTGTGCTAGAGGATTCGAATGAAGCTTGGCATCCAAGATCTCACTCTTCTTTTGAAGCACCTTGAAATCATCATCCTCAATATGCATTTTAGCTATAGGATCTAACAACGGAATACCATCAGGGTGTCTCCTGACAATTTCCTTTAGGGCCTTATCTAACGTCTTTCTAGCGTGCCGGTCATTGATATCATGAGGCATTATTGATCGACAACTGCTGACTTTCTGGATCGAATCCAATGTAATAGGGATAACGGCAATTGTAGAGCTCTCTCCATCTTTGGCAGGTCTGATTCCTTCGGGCAAGAGAGGACTGAAAGGTTTGATCAAATTCAAGGGAGCATCCGCATACATAGTGTTCACAAATACGTTAACAAGGTACGACTCGTGATCGGTGAACGGCTGCGTAGAATATTTCTTGGCATTTCTCTTATGGAAATCTATCACAATTGCCCATCCGAAGTCCATGTCACCCACCTTTACACTGATAATCCTACCACTCTTTAAATGGGGTAGTATATTACCTGGATGTGTGATGATCTCCCTAGAGTCCTCATGATATTGTGCTAGCTGTTTCTTGAGGTCATAGTATTCTCTGATATTATCGTAGTCATCAATATGGATACTCTCCAACTTACTCTTCATCTCATGGATACTCCTCTGTAACTCTGGCACTGAGGAAGCCTTCTGAAATTGGAAAAAGCTGCATTCCATCATAAATTCGGGTGAAATGCCTTCAACTCGTAAGAGATTCAAGATCATATTGTAACCCAAATGGAACGCAGAGTCAAGTCTATCAGCCTGGCCCTTCACCATGGATTTGGCCACCTGAGGCTCCATCTTCTCATCAATCATCATGATAACTATACCACGATCATCCAAACCTCTACGGCCAGCTCTTCCGGACATTTGAATATATTCACCACCTGAGACCCAACGGAATCCAGTACCATCCCACTTTCTAACAGAGGTGAAAACGACGGTCTTTGCAGGCATATTTAAACCGATCGAAAAAGTCTCTGTAGCAAATAATACCTTTAAGAAACCTTCCTGGAATAATATTTCTATTATTTCCTTAAGAATAGGAAGCAAACCAGAATGATGAATACCAATGCCTCTCTTCAAAAGGGGTAGAATGTTCTTTATTTGCGGTAAATCCTTATCTTCGTCAGATAGAATACTAATAGCGTTGTTAAAAATCTTGGTTAACATCTGCTTCTCATCTTCACTGTTAAAATCTAACTTGGACATCTTCAAGGCAAGAGATTCACAGTCTCTCTTCGAGAAAGAGAACACTATGACAGGGTTGTATTTCTTAACCCAGATCATCTTGACAATCTTGTATATATCAGCCTTGCCATCATGTACACCGCCTTTCCATGACTTACCACCTTTTCTAGAATCAACGGAAGCCGGATCATCACCTTGTTTATTAGTAATTGACGTCATTGCCTTCTGGAAATTCTCTTCTCTAAAGGAACCTTTCTCATCGACGACAAGGTAGATGCCTTCACCTCCCGCAGGAAATAGATAATGCTGTAGAGGCGTGGGCCTGAAATCAGTGTACACAATATGGCAAGGTTGATTGTGAATCTTACAGATCCACTGTGCGAACTCCATGGCGTTTGGAATAGTGGCAGATAAAAACACATAATGAACCTTATCCGGAAGTAGTATGATAGTCTCTTCCCAGACAACACCACGTGCCTTATCTCTCATATAATGAACCTCATCAAAGATAACCCAGGCAACTTCTCTCATCACCTCAGAGCCTCTATATAACATGGACCTTAGAATCTCTGTAGTCATAACCAAACAGCCAGCATCAGGGTTGATAGTAACATCACCTGTCATCAAACCAACATCGCCAAATTCGGCCTGTAGTTCTCTGTATTTCTGATTACTGAGTGCCTTGATGGGAGAGGTATATATCACTCTCTGCTTATCTCTAAGAGACTGAGCAATGGCATATTCAGCAACAACAGTTTTACCGGCAGAGGTATGTGCAGACACCAAGACAGACTCATCTCTATCTATGCAAGAAATTGCTGTATCTTGGAAAGGATCAAGAGTAAATGGGTATATTCTAGCCTCGACCTTTCTTTTATGTTGTCCAATTGGTATATAATCGTAACCTGGGGGCACCGCGACCTGATGTCTCACCTGATGCTTTAATTGAACCTTCGGTGAAGCATCAGTAACCTTTGCCAATTGTTGGTCGTTTTCGTTAACCTTCTCCTTGCTTGATCCAAGTAATCCATCGGAGGCATTCACCTCTCGAGAAGCCTCGATCTCCAGTGAGTCTGCAACTATTGGCGTCACAATTTCCTTCTTACCCTTCTTGTCAATCAATTCCTTCTCATACTTGCGAGACCTCTTGTTATTATTGCTCTTGGGTTCTTGCTTATCTCCATCCTCACTTTTTCTTTTGCCATCATCATCTTTCTTCTCCTTCGAGCCTTTCTGGATTAGCTGCTCCTTCTCTAGAGACTTTAGATCCTGAGGACCCTCTTCAAACACTCCAAACAAGTCTTCCATCCTGTGGTTATTGATCTACCGAATCAACAAACTACTGATTAATCTACATGTAAGTCGAAAATTTTTCAGATAAAAAAAAAAAAGATCAGAAAAAATATGTATACAAAATTAAATTTGAGAGATGTCCACGTCAGATTTGTAGCAACGGGTCAACCGTTCAGGAAAGTTCAATACATAACGAGCAACCGGCTCGCCTTCTTTGACTCACTTTATATCCAATGCTAAAAGTACAAAATTAATTGATATATATATATGGAATCAACCACCGCGGTCATTAACTAATCTGCTGGTACATCAAAAGGTAGGCGGACTTTGAGTTGTTTGCCAAAGTTCCTCCACTAATACCATTCTCGATCACTTCATTACTGGAGATCTTTGAAATCTGAGTATCATCAATACGAATCCAATCTCCCGAAGGTTCCAACACATCGGCAGTATAATGTCCTCCCTCTGCCGTCCTTCCATGGTGGTATATAACTCCAATAAGCCTATATTTCGGTAGTCCATGTGCCATGGCAGAAATGCATGAGGAAGGTAATGTGAGCTCATGCTCGTAGGCGATACGCTTATGTATCTTTTCTATGCGTCCTTCTAATGGTTTCTTTGTATGTTCCTCTTCCTGCTCAGGAGATTGTAGAGCATGCTTTCTTCTCTTCGAAGATACAACTTCATAATCGGTGCCCTCTTCACCTTCATCGATGGTCACAAACGAGAATCTCTTCAAATGGATGATAAGAATCTTTGGCAATTTATCTATGAGGTTTTGTTTCTTAGCTCTCTGGTTACCGTAAGATATCTCTTCCACTTCTGCGAACTTCTTAAAAGCGGTCACCAAATCGGAGGTTTCCGGATCGCTGATATCCAATTGAACATGCATAAATGGATCCAGCGTAATCGATGACTTCTTGGAATTAGGAACCTGTAGAATCGAACGGAACTGACCGCCGAAGAGTTGCGCGATGGGAGATGGCTTAAACTCGAACGTTCTCTTCACAGAGATCTTTCTATTTGAGCCAACTTCGTTCCAGCCACCCTGATTGTCATCATCCTGAGCTTCCGTTCCATAGCCATCGCTCTTTGCGCTCTTGATGGATCTAACTGCGTCTTCTATTCTGCCCGCAGCTTCCTTATCCTGTATAGTGGCAGAAAACTTGTACGCATCCTCTAGTGAGACGTTTGCTACACTACCAATAAACTCTTCATGCAAGCCATCCAGCAAGAATCCTAAGAATTCTTCTGCATCTTCTTGTCTTCCCCATTCTAGGTTATGAAATCTGTCCAATCTGGAAATAGACGTGTAGAACGCGAGTGGGTTGATTGCCTCGCTTTTCGATGCAAACTCACCATCCGAGGATGGATGCTTCTTGAAGGAATCATGTAATAGCAGTAATGCATCAATTAAAGGCGTCCTGCTGGTATCAAAACTGGCGACGGTATTATCACGAACAATATTCAAAAGTTGAGAGAATGGCTGGCACTCAAACAACATTTGAAGAACGGAGTTCATGTAACATATACTCCCTGTATTGAGTAATCCGTGTGGGAATATCAAGTCGGACTTCCTATGCTCAATTACCGAGGTTAAATACCCCGGATTGTACATAACTTTCAAAGCAACCAACCCAAGCGATTTCAGAGAATCATCCACCACAAATGGTGTTGTTGAGGATATAGAGGAGTCCGCATTTGTGGTAGATGACGCGGAAGCAGAACGGGAAGATGTGGAGACGGTGGAAGTGGTTGGAGGAGTACTGCGGTTAACCACTCCATTGACTTCATTGCTATGCATTGGATGTGAAATAGGAGAGCTGCCGTTACTACTGCTCTTACGCAGCAGTCCCTTTTGGATTGCTTCACTCCACTTCAAACCGGGTGTAGAAAGAGCAGCAGAGGGTACCGGGGTGACAGGGGCCGAAGGTTTACGAGGTTGCGGCGTCGTTTCCTTCACTTCCTCTGTTTCCTGAGACTCCTTAACCTCCTTATGTTCCTCAACTTCCTTATGCTCAATAGATTCTATTGGCTTCACTGGTCCCTTTGGTTTCTCTGTTCCTTTGCTGTCAACTAACTGTCCTCTTTCCCCACTCTCACCCCTGGAGGCAAGTGGTGGAACAAAAGCACCCTTGCTGTGCCCTATACGAATTCTGACTTTAAGATTCTTTGTAGAGATGCGTTTGTGATAATGAGCACCGTCCAGTTCACCGTCAGGATACTTTGCATTTGCAGAGAGCCTTCTATTTCTCAATGCTCTCTTTCTATATATACTGAACTCGGTTTCATTGGTACCAAAGTAAAGGGGGAGTGAGTGTGAGACATGCTTATTAAATCTTGATAATGTGAGAACTTTAAATTCTTTATTCCTTACGAGATTGTCTTGAAATCTCTGTTCATCTCTCTCAGAGAGAATCGTTGTAGGATTAGCTGTATCTAGCAGCTTATCGTTCTTTATCGTGATACGACCGTCTTGCACCTGTGAAGATATTGAAAGATCTTTACTACTAATATATGTTTCTGTATTCGCTATCGATGTAGTGGCGATTGCAGTTTCGGTTTGAGTCATGGTGTGAAGGACTGAATATGGACGACGTGGAAGGAAAGGCAAAGTCCGGGGACGGATGATGGTATAATAATGCGGTGTTGATTAGAATGAACTATGAATGACGCTGAAGATGCAAACGTACAGGAGCGGTTGAGGCGGTATATAATTAGGACGGCCAAGAACAAGGAGGTTGGGTGGATCAAAAGGGCAAAAAAAGCTAATGATCAAACGATGGGAACGCAAATGCAAATGATAAAATTGACGGCGAGGGAAAATCAAAGTGCCTAAATTACCGATAGTGTAAGAATTGGGGGGTGAATCCCTTGAATGCTGAATGATATATATGTAGATCTGATTAAGTACGAGTTGAAAGGCTTTCGGAAACGAAAAATTGAAGCTCAAGAACAAGAAAAAAAAATCTCCAAACGATGGAAACCAGTCACAGAGTCTGATTGCATCACTGAGAGCCCGAGAGTAAGTGCCTTAAATTGAGTGTGGTGCGGAAGGATGAAAAAAAATTTTCAGACAGGGAGAGATGGATGAGGCTGGAGAGTGGCGTAGCTGCTTAAAGGATTACGGACCGTGAGACGGAGGAAGGGGGTAAGGGGTGGGGGGGAGGGGAGAGAGAGGGGAGAGAGAGTGAGAGAGAGAAGAGTGAAGAAGGTTGAGCCAGAAATGTGAACCACACGAAGGAAGCTCAATAGAGTGGTCGACCGGAACACCAGATAGTCAGATATCAGATCGTCACTTGATAAAGGCAGATACCGTAGGCACAACCACCGTAGCCAGTAAGCTACGCTACTTCCGGAGTCATCAATTGATTATGTACTAGCAAACACATCTACTAATAATTACAGTAAAGAGCATCATTGAGGTTTATCCAGTCCTCAATGCTATCGACCTGGAGAGTATGGACGAATTCAGAGAGTCTTTCACGGTGATGATCGTACAAGGACCAAGCCAATTCATGTGGACAGCCTATTAGAGCTTTGGATAAACTGGCAACACAAGTACAATGGCAGGTGCTCCCGAATAGACAGACAGCTGTATCGTCCGTGATCGATTCTATCAGACTATTGATATCATCTGGAAGATCAGTAGTTAGGCATAGGCATAGTCTTCGGGTACCATGATTAACGACTAGCATTCTATTAGACTCGATGAGCGAAAGAGACCCATTGAGAGTATCATTGCCTAGCCATGACTGTAGCACCATTAAAACATCAGTGTCTAGACGGAGGTGCCCAGTACTGTGAGCAGCAGGCATCTCTATGCCTTCTAAGCGTACCCCGCTGGTCCTGGTCCTGGTCCCACCTGGGTTTCCATCGCTATTGTTTCCAACCCCTCCACGGCTGAATATACCCGCTATCAAGCCCTCTAGAATCGTTTCATCCTTAAGCTCCATGCCTACTACTACTCTCCCCTCTCGCCTAAAGTTTGGTAATCCACCCAACGAGAAATCTGTATTTCTCAAGTGGCTTCAGCCTCGCGCCAGCCCGTGATGTTCTCTAAATCGGTTGATAAAATATACCCAAAGAAGCAAGTGCCCAGCGCGTGTGGACACTATGATGTAATAGCTAATACATGTAGTACACACATTCCAAGTTATAAAATTAGATTGGTTAATTAAATTTAGATATTCGTGCAAACAAAGTAAACAGAGCGAGCGCAAAGACCTAAACAGATGTCATTTAACCATCGAATTAAAGAGTAATATTAAAAATAACATAAAGATATTATTAAAAAAAAACTTTGAGGATTAAACAATGAAGAAACTTACAAGTCTTCCCCATGGAAGGCGCTATGCAAAAGAAAGGGGTGTGTAATCACACTACTTACAACAAGTAAGCAGCGGCACCAGCGATAGCGGCCAAACCAGCAACACCAGCCTTACCGGCGGCACCGGTCTGGGTGGAGATAACTGGAGCTTCAGAGCTCTTTGGAGCAGCAGAAGTGGTCAAAGTAGACTCTGGAGCAGCAGAAGAGGTCTTTGGTGCAATGGTGTGGGTAAGAGTACATGGGCAGTTGGTGATGGTCAAAGTGGTCTCACCAGTGACAGTGTAAGTCTTGTTGTTGATTGCGAAAGTAGTAGACTCTGGGCAATAAGTGGTGAACTCAGTAACAACCTCAGTGGTAGTAGTAGCATTGAGGTAGTCAGCGGCGGCAGCGCCAGCAAGAGCCAATGGAGCGATGAATCTGAATTGCATTATTAATAGGTTGAGCGAAAGACTAAGTAAGTTTGATGGTGGAATAAAGGAAACAACTAATACGCTAAGTAGTTCTACTGTGGGAAACAAACCGTTCTTATATACCCACTGAAGGGGAAAGCAATCGAAAACAAGGAAAATTTTGCAAATTGGAAAACAAATTGCCTCGAACCTACCGACCCAAGGAACGCTACTAAGAAAAGAAGTCCACTATCAAAACCCCCTCAGGAGAGCGCTTTCGTGCCGTTACATTGCTCTCGATTAGGAAATAGAAATACTCATATTTAGAGACTTTGCACGACCCAATATTAGCCTTTCACCTCCCGTTGGTTGGTGCTATAATTAGACAGAAAGGGGGAGGGGGGAGAGAGCGAAAGAAAACCCGATCGACCAGTTGCCTGTTTCTTTTTTTGCCGTATGGGGGGAGGCACGCGGGAGGGCAGACATTGATGGATGGATGATACCAAGATGTGCAATAGGGCAGGCAATTGGAAAGCTAAAAAAGTATTGGAGAGGCGGGATATACAGCAAAGGAGGTAGATGACTGCGAGAGCGGAAAAAGGTCTGGTTTTAGTACGGACGGAGAACAATATATGGCAATGTACCACTTTTGAATATGAGCATTCTGGATAAGCTATTTTACTGTTGTTTAGTATTACCTCACCGCGGTCTTATCATTGCCGATCGATCGTTCCAATTAGCTACTAGCGCGACGGATGGGAGAAGGAGAGGGGGTCGTCAGGGTTTGGGGGTCCAGAATGTACAACCACTAATATATCACCACTGCATCACCAGCTACCGCACGCACACAGTCTTCAATTTGAAAGACTCACTACTATTTCATTCGTTCTTTTTTTTTTTAGTATTCATTCATTCCCCTTCTTTTTTTTCCTGCGGCTGCTACATGCCGGCTCCTGATTGTCTTTCTCAGCTGAAAATCGTCAATACTGGAGTTAATTGTCCTAGCTTGCAATTGTTCGATTGTTTACGATAGGGAATTCGTCTTTGTCATAACTATAGAACATCTTGGCGGTTGTTCCTGATATTTGATAGGTGATTATTGTCCATCCATTATTCGATCGATCTTATGGAACTTTCTTTTCGAAGGCCCCATTTTGCGATCATTTGCTACCCAACGAATATTATATAACCGTGCAACATCACTTCGCTTGCTAACCTGGCTGCTTCCCTACCCAGAGCACGAGAATATTTTTTTCGGCCACATACGCTTCCATTTTCAGAATTGACTGCTTATTTCGATGGCCTCGCAGTCCGAAAATGGAAATTTGCTGTGCTCTTGAGTTTTTTTTTCCCCCTGGCATTCCTCCAGTCTTGGCAGGTGCTCCTCCCTCAGTCACCGCCCGATGAAATTGCTTGCTTACCTACTCCAATTACCTCGCTATTTCCTCGGTTTATTGTAAGACATGTGCCAAATTTCTCCAGCCTTTCATAGTAAACAAACCTCAATTGCCATTATATATATGTCCCTGCGCGTTTATGAACTCATAATTATTCTGACTAAATCATGCCGTAACAACAGTCTAATTAACTGCTAGGGGTGGGGCCCTTATTTCCTCGAGCTTGGCCCGCCCTAAGAAATTCAACAGCGTTGTTTATATAACTTCTGGTGTGTAACCTCTTTACTGCTATCCATGATGTCACTTAATCCACCATTTGATGCTTTTATCTATGTTTATCGCCAAATGTAGTCTGCCGTATATTTGCAATCGACAGTCCTGGATATTGCTACCGTTCACCGCAATTCATTCCTCTAACTTACGCGAACCGCGACTGCCAAGCTTCCGGATTTTCTTTGCGTAAGAAGAAGGCTCTGCAACGATCATTTGCCGGATTTCAGATACTTCTAGGCTTGTAGCAAGCATTATTTGGCAGTTATAGCCGTATGTAAACATACATATTCATTCATAATTGCGGTCCCCGTTCCCTTTTGCACACTTCATACCAACATCCAAAAGAAAAAAAGAATAATATCACTCTGTATATTATCTCCCCCCGCCCTATTATTCTCCACAATGATATTTAATCTCACTCCCACTGTTAATTAATCTTGCTGACGAGTTGACATGGATTCTCGTGTGACAAAGCTCATCAGAGCTTTTACCATTTATCCACCTCCTAATACCAGACCGGATATAAGGCGTCTGGAAATAACGTTCCTCAGTGTCGGGGAAAATTCCATGACCTCTTAGCGCATCTCAGGTTTACCGCTGGAAATTCCAATTTTTTCTTGGCAAACTTAATTATCCATTAACTACTTGGTCAAACGACCTACCCTGGATTAATGATGTACTCTTATTTTGAGGAGTATAAGAATCCAATTAGACGCCAGAAAACCTAATTATACTGTAGAATATGGCCTAATAGTATTAGCAATCTTTCGTGATCTGCAGAACCATGAAATGTATGAGAATACTCGTCGATCAGTCCTAATCGGATAAGAAACGGATGCAATAATCCGGCGAGATTATCTCTCTCTCTGCGTTTTGTTTCCTGACCAATTCAATTGATGCCTACTCTCAATGACCCAAATAAGCTTAGCGGGGTCGAGTGATAGTACCACTTTAGTTCTAGATCTCCATGCACGATAGATTTCTGCTCTGGGAGTCATTTAGTGCGTCCAGGCAGGAATCCCCCCGGTCATGGAAATGGGGGAACCAATACCTTCCTATAAAAAGGGTCCCTAGAATTTACTTTCTAGCTGAAGGCTGAAGATTAATTCATCAATTACAATTACAATTACAATTACAATTACGATCACAATCTCTAGCTATGTCTGATATACTTTCAGATGAAGATATCTCTTCCGCTGTAGTGGCGCCAGCTATCAAGAAGGAAGTGGAAAACGCTGATCCACCGACTGATGAGATAAAAATGGACCTCTCTTGGCCTTCTGTTCGAAACTATATGATTACCAGGGTTACAGATCTTGTTCCCTCGAAAGAAATGGCAAGGGCTAATCGGCATCTACTAAACCCTCTTCCAGGATTGAAAATGATAGGTAGAAAGCAATGGTTAATGATTCTCTCTGCATTTGCAGGATGGTCTTGGGTGGCATATGATTTTTTCACTGTTTCTATGAATACGACCGATCTTTCAGAGCAATTTGGAAAGTCGGTTAAGGATATTACGTGGGGTATAACGTTAGTGTTAATGCTAAGGTCAGTTGGCAGTATAATCTTTGGTTATTTTGGTGATAGGTATGGAAGAAAATGGCCTCTAGTTATCAACTTGTTGCTCGCTTGCTTCCTAGAAATAGGAACAGGATTTGTTCAGACCTACAAGCAATTTTTGGCTGTCAGGTCAATATTCGGTATTTTGTTAGGAGGTGTTTACGGTAATGCAGCTGCTACAGCTTTGGATGACTGTCCAAAGGAGGCCAGAGGAATTATATCTGGTTTCTTACAGCAGGGTTACACCTTTGGTTATTTGTTGGCTGTTGTGTTTAAAAGAGCTATTGCTGACAACTCACCTAAGAAATGGAGAGGAATGTTCTGGTTCGGTTCTGGTGTGATGTTACTAATAACTATCTTCAGAGCTTCATTACCAGAGACTGCCGCATTCACCGAGCAGAGGCAGGTCATCGAATATAACAGGGAGCATGGATTAAAGGAGAGAAGTTTCTCAAAGAAGGCCTTGGATGCATTCAAGTCATACTGGCTAATGATGATTTACTTGGTCTTCTTGATGTCCGGATTCAATTTCATGTCTCATGGATCGCAAGATTTGTATCCGACGTTACTAACTGTTCGTTATTCATTTTCAGAGAATAGGTCGACGGTGACAAACTGTGTTGCCAATCTTGGTGCCTTTGCTGGAGGTATTATTATTGCCCATTTGTCCAATTTTGCAGGAAGAAGACTTACCATTATTGTTTGCTGCATTGTCGGAGGTGCTCTTATTTATCCATGGGCATTTGTTTCTACAAGTGCCATCAATGCTGGTGCATTTTTCCTTCAATTCTGCGTCCAGGGTGCCTGGGGTGTTATCCCAGTTCATCTTTCCGAATTGGCTCCTCCTTCATTCAGGTCGTTTGTCGTCGGAGTTGCCTATCAGCTAGGTAACTTATGCTCCTCTGCTTCTTCTACAATTGAGACCACTATTGGTGAGAGATTCCCTATGATATCTCCTAGTGGCGAACATGTTTATGATTATGCCAAGGTTATGGCCATCTTTGTCGGCTGTGTGTTCGCCTACGTCCTACTTTGTACTCTTGTTGGACCAGAGCGTAAGAATGCCTCGTTTAGAATGGCAACTGTCGCAGATGGTCTTAACGAAGAGAAGGAACCAATTTCCACCGTTCCAAGTAACGATGAAGAGGCAAACTTGCCCACTGAAATTAGGTGACGACATCTAATGGAGAAACTAACTAACGAACTACATTAACTAATGAACTACACTATCTCAAAGGAGATCTTAAAATAGCCGGTTTAGGTGTAATCAACCCCCCCTTCCTCCCTCTACCTCTGTACCTTCTTCAATCTACCTCTTTCCGCCCATGTTCTAGACCCCTCGGAAATCTGCGATGACTATTTTCCCTGTGGTACTCCCTCGCGGTTGGGCTAATAATTAAAAGAAGAAAACTTAGTGTACACACACAAGATTTCCAGCCTTTCCCTCCGCTGGCTCATCTCCTTACGGTAACCACACTGATATTGTGGCATGTTTTCCTCAGATACAACGGATAAGGATGTTCAGGATAAGCTTAACTCGGTATGCAAGGTGTACCAGCTTCCAGCTGTATTGGATACGTCCAGAGCAATGCTTGAATCCAATGCCAAACTAGATAATTATCGAAAGTCTATATTTCCCAACAATATCTACAGTGACGCATTCCTGTCCGAGAGATCCGGTCCGGTTACCCAGCAGACACCGTTGGTGATTGGTCAAAGCATAGCAAACAACTCCGGTGTCCCACTGAATCCTATCAACAAAATTCCCTCCTACCAGTGGAGTTTTAAGCACGAGGATGACCACAAGTCCCACCATTACTCGCACAGTCATCATAAGGGTAAGAATATGCTGAATGGATTGGGCACATCTGAATCAATTTCTCTACTTGGAGGTACCGTAATGAATTCGACGGCTCTGAACTCGAAGTTAATTCGATTACCCGTGAGGAATGAATCTAATAAGTTTAAGGAAAGATCGATACTTAACGGTTTACCGTACTATGACAAGAATATTATTGATAAACAGATAAGAGTGATGAATCTGGAGAAGGCTAAGCTGAAGCTCCCCGTTGCCAATGCTTCCTATTTCACAAAGTCCTTTAACGAATCCGTTGACGACGTTGAGTATCTTCATGGTGAAGTTATCTTGAATCAGTTTTTGAACAACAAACGGGTCATGCGAAATTATCAATGGATGCTCTACTATCTGAATAGGCTTGGTGGGAGAAGTTTAGAAGACTGTCCAGATTTGAAGTATGCCAACAACAAAGTGGTTAGTGTCAAGACGATTAAGCAGTTCCAGAAATGGATGGTGAAGAAGCAGGAGAAGTTTAAAGAGTTACAGAAAATGAGGCTCAAGATAGCGGAGAGAAGGAAGCGTATGAGGCGGAGGCAGGGAGACGGTGGTGCCGATCGACTAGGAGAGTTCTTTTCGACTGAAGGTTTGAATGATGACAAGGACGAAAGGGAGGACGAAGAAGAAGAAGAGGAAGAGGGTGCAGAGGAGGAAGCCGGTGCAGTTGCAGTTCTGCCAGTGGGTGCTGAAGAATTGAAGAAGGAGAGAGAGGATGAAGAAGATGACAGGGCACTAGAGGCCGAACTTCCTGAGTTTGAAGATGAAGTACAGCTAAGTGACGAGGAAGTTGAAGATAATAGCGACGATGAGAATGAGCCATCTTCCAACACAGATAGAATACCGCCACCAGGGAACATTGCACTTCCTGACAGGGAGATCGTGATAGAGAAAGAATTATCCGTAGATGACCCTGAACTTATGGATCTACAACGACGGCTATATGGAATTCCAACATCAAATAAGCTGGAAGAACAGGTGCGACAATCGAATGGTGCAATACAAACTAAGCGGGTGCGAGTCAGGCGCGTGCCAAACCCTAACGCTCTGGGATACTCGAATATTCGTCACAGAAAGCCTTCATACTTATAATATATAATGAATAGTGCTAACTCTATAGAACCTTGGCGTGCTTTATATCGTTTCTCAACCGCGCGACTAAAAGGACTATAATGCAACACAATGCAACCAGCGGTAAGAAGACTATTTTGACAAACGAGGCCAATCCATTCAATTTAGCCTCCACTTCAGGATTCTGCATAAGCCCAACTTTGCTAACGTATTCCGCATGCATATTGCTAACTTTGCTATCCAATGTTTGGCCGAAATTCTCCATCTGTTGCTGGAACGACTTGCCGATCGTTCTAGAGGAAGCTTCAGCATTCTCAAGCAATTCGGACTGCCTATTTAGTAACTCAGTAAGCTTATCATACTTCCTCTCCAAGACTACCGACCTTTTGTCAGATTCTTCGCTTTTCCTCAACACGTTGTTCACATTGTCCGTTAATCTATCCATCGTTTTCATCAATAGAAAGATCTGTTTCTGCAAGTTTGTCTGACTGCTAGAGCCAGAACCATCCTGTTCATCCGATTGCAAGATAGGTTGCTGTTGTAGGGCATCCTCCACTGCAGAAAGCTTCTTATATATATCTTGCAGTAAATCAGCAGTAGGAGGCACATCACCACCACTTTTCTGTGCCAGTTGTTCTCTTAAACTCTTCTCCTTGGATCTGAAGCTACTATCATTTTCTATATGCCTAGCAACTAACGTCTCTCTTGATTCAGACTTCAACTCGGCACTCACCTGGTTGTAAGTCTTGAGTCTAAGGATCTCAAACTGTTCATATTTCTTGACATCCTTAGGAGACTCTGCCGTCAGGCCCAATCGGAAGTTTGGCGACCCAATTAGATCACTAAGAGAGATCCTATCCGTCTGGAAGAGCAGTTTATTGTCACACGTAATCTTTAACCAGTTCTTAGAATATCCGACTTTCAAAGTCAGAGGAACATTGGAGGCCTGGTATTCGTATCTATAAGCTCCAAGAACGTCTGTGTCCAGATTGATATCTTTCGAACCATCATTCAAATAAACTCTAAGTGATGGTCCAAACTTGGCATGACTACCATCCAATGAGATCTGCAATCCAGAGAACTTGGAAGGACCACCGAAGTTATTCTTATTGTAGGTGGCGAAAACCTTATCGTCATCGTTCACCAAAAAGAACGAGAAACCAGCCCCTGTATTACCAAAAGAACCAACCGACCTCAGAGTTAACTGGATCTCCACCTCATCAAGTCCCGTACTCTTTTTGAACGGTTTTGACCAGAGGGAACCGTAGACCGTCTCTTGCTCCAGATTCGAACTTATAATTGGCTTAGGAGTAAGCACTATGCGCCCTTCAAAGAACTCTACGGAGTCTCTTCCTTCCCAATCAGTCTTTAACTCATCAATTTTCTGCACCTTGACCAATTCCGGCATCGAGATCTTATCGACTATCGAGTCCTTGTAAGGGTCCTCAAGTGAGTGCTCCTCGTGGGCCATGGTGGCCAGAATCAAAATTGAAATCAGTAGCCATAGCCTCGTAAACAGGACACCCATCTTGTGGTCAGAGCGAAAAGATATGCGAAGTTAGAAGCAGGTTCCAAACTGAAGATAACCCCCTATGCGATGGAAAAAGGGATGCTAATTATAGCTGGCTGACTAGCCCCACCCACCCACCGATCAAACAGGCCAGCGAAAAGAAAATGAGAGCAAGGGTAAATCGACGCGTCAATCGGCCAGTGTTCCAAGGATTTTGCAATGGAACTGGAAAGTAAAGAGCCGAGAAGTAGGGAGAAAGAAACAACAAAATGTGAGAATCTACGAGTGGTAAGGGATGAATAACCTGACGATACATATGATAGAACACTCTTCAAACCCTTTTTGTACCCTCCTTCAAGGCTATCTACTTGTCACTCGGCCTCTCAGAGTCCTAGTCAGGATACGCTACATTAAGCGAGGTGGAAAATTTTTCTACATAATGAAATACTGAAGGGCAGTAAAAAAAAACCCAGGCAAAACTTCCCCTATGAGATTTTAGTTAGTGGGCGATGGGCAGGAAAAAATCAACGGTAGAGAGAGGGAGAGAGAGACTTGGTGAATCAATGGATTAATATGTTAAGAGTAAATTAATAACAAGGTTTAAACACATTTTCTGTTTTTAGTATACTCATTGTTTTTTTCGAATAAGCTCTGAAGGGTTGTGTTGTCAGTACATTGGTGACAACCTTCCGATTTCATCTAATCAGTGAATTTCTTGCCCTTATTCTGCACGTCAGCCTGAGGCTGCTATATCTCCACAACTTTGACTCCTAAGAATCAGAATACAAAGGCTCCTTCGCCTCAAAAGAAGCAGAAGCAGAAACACCAGCACCAGCATCAGCAGGAGAATCAGCCGTTTCAGCAGGAATCACAGCAAGAGTTACCATCAAAAAGGCTCACAAGCGCTGTCGTCTCTCAACTTTCCATTTTAGTCACTACTCTGGAAGATACAAATTGGGACAAAGCCCTTGGACAGATCCATTATCTTCTTGATCGTTATCCAGAAGTTTATCCTAAATTTCTAAGGCGTCTCATCACATCGATTGCAGCAGAAGTATCTTCTCCTACAGATTCAAAGAGCTCAGTTACAGGAAAACTATTGAACCACGAGCTACAATACTTTACCCTCGTTGATCAATCAAAGGTTCATATATTTACCCAAGCGCTTGTTCATCCAAACTGTGAACTATTTGGTCTTTTTTCACTTGACCAGCTTTATTCGTTCTTTGATCTCACAGATTTCCAGAAGCTTCTCATTAGTCTTTCTATTGAAGAATCTATCACTCAGGAAAATCTTGACTCCAAATCCGTTCTTCAACTTCTCGAACAGCTTCCCTCCATCTATCAGGAAACTCTCGGTAGTGTCGTAGATTGGCTAGCAAAGTTTAATAAAGAATCAGAGAATACCTTAGAGGACCAGGAGGACAATCTTTCACTGTTCCTCAATCTCTTTCTCAAATCACAGGTTTTTTCCTTACCTCAAAAGCTCATAGTTATTGGGCAGATCACAGAGCGAATCGAAACTTCTTACGCTAAAGATCATAGTCGACTTCCAAAAGTTCATCTGGCGATCGACAAATACTTTGACATCATAACCAAAATGAGTTTCAAAGATACATTACGCAAAGTTACACCCAACAAGATCCTTCCGGATAAGCTGCTTACAGGCCTCTTAGAGGCACAGCAACCAGGTAAGATGACTGATGCCGTTTCACTCCTACTTTCGGAACTTCTATATCCGGGATCACAGGATATTAATAGCGAGGAATCTAACGGGATCACTGCATTAACTCCATCATCTGTTCCAGAGGCCACTGCTAGAGGCTCACAGATGTGGAGTCTACTAAGCAAACTTACGAACCAGCCAGACTGGGATAAGGTTTTGGATCAGGTGTTGAAAAATTTCGAGGATGCTAGCAAGAAGCATCCCGACGACAATGATCCAACCATTACTACAGCATCACTATCCGAATTTCTCTCAGCCATTCAACGTGATGACCTAGTCGATAAGGTTCTCTTCAAGGTATACCAGACGGGCAATGCCAAGCTTTTGAAAGAAATGCTTTTGGAATTGACCTCGCTTGATGCCAATTCAGGTGCAATCAATCTTTATGACATGAAATTGACTCCAATCTTGGAATCTGAGAGTAATTCTAGGCACCTGCTTCTTTACTTCAAGAACTTTGCTCAGCTAGAAGTGAAGACTGTGGCAGTGTTACAACAGCAGAACATGAACGATGCTGGTGTCACCCAGGTATTTAACCGTGACTATAAGGCAGCTCCGGAGTTTATAGTGCTGGCCTGCCTTTATATTCTTCACGAGAATCCGGACGCTAAAGAAAATGCCGTCGTGATCAATGTGATGCAGAACTTCATTGTTTCCCTATTGGATATAAATTCACCCTACTTGGGATCTATTCTGTCCAAGTTTGAGGAGCTGAATGCTTCTGAATTGGGCAAGCTTTTGGTGAAGTACTATGAGGTGCGTAGAGCACCAGAGTCGATCCATAAAATTGCCAACCTCAGTGCTGCGTTCAAAGATGACACAGTTATCATGTCTATTCTTAGTAACTCAAGCGATTTTCCGGAGGCTTTTTCTATTGCCGTTATTTTCTCTCAATACGGGTGGAAGAGATTCCAAAACTTTGTGATTACCCAGCTTGATAGAAGCATTAATGTTGTCGCCGGCACGATAATCGACTTCATGGAGAACCAGGCCACAGTTGAGTATGAAAGTGCTCAACAGGGTCGCCGCCTGTCCAAATCTTTGAACTTAGAAACGGTTCACTTCCTTATGACAACCTTAGCAAGTCGCCAGTTGCCCACCGACTTGGTAGAACGTTTCCGCAATCTACAGGCACTTTGCTTGCAGGCATACCCCCGGTTGATCAACTTTGGACGTGGCCACGATAAGGCAATTTTAATGAATAGTTCGACTAATACTTTCTCAGTTGACGTCGAGAAGGAAATGAAAGTTTACTACCAGAAGATGTACAATAAAGAGATTGAGATTAAGGATGTGATTCACATGCTCCAGCGGTTGAAAGATAGCGATAATCCTCATGACCAGGACGTCTTTGCCTGCATGATTCACTCGCTGCTTGACGAATACCGCTTCTTTCCAGAGTATCCCGTAGATGCATTGGCTACCACGTCCGTTCTGTTCGGTAATACAATCTACTTCCATTTGATTGAAGGTCCAGCGCTTTCCATTGCATTGAGGTACATTCTTGAGTCTGCACGTGAGCCTCCCCAGAGCAAAATGTTCAAGTTCGCCATTCAGGCATTATTCTCTTTTATTAAAAGGCTTGGAGAATTTCCGAAGTTTTGCAGCATGCTCTGCCAAATTCCATCATTGCAAACACAACCACAGTTGTTTGATACCTGTAAAGCTGCTGCTGAGGGTAAAAGCACCGTCGCATCTTCACCAGAACAGCAGGGTTCTCCTTTGAGGGTGGATAGCCTTAATCCAATTCAATCAAGATTTGTGTCCGCCAGCACCATCAGCAATGTTCCAGAAGCACCGGAGCAAACCGTCCCAGACTCTGAGGTATCAGATCGTATTCTTTTCATGGTCAATAACATTGCAGAAAGCAACTTGGACTCGAGGGTGAGCGAGTTGAAGGAGAAGCTTTTGAAGGCAGAGAATTATCGCTGGTTTGCAGACTACTTGGTGATCCAGAGAGCGAAGTTGGAGCCCAACAATCAGCATTTATATGCGGACATTGTAGATAAGTTTGATGCTCCAATGTTGACTGCGCACATTTTACAGTCAACCCTCAGGCAGATCGTCACATTGTTCAATAAGTTGTATGGAGAAGGTAACGAGCTTGACTCTTCCGAGCTATTGAGTACTGGCGAACGCACACAGTTGAAGAATCTTGGTTCCTGGCTAGGCAGGCTTACATTGAGTCGTGACCAGCCTATTCTTCGTAAGCATTTGGCATTTAAGGGTCTTCTTGTTGAGGCATACGACCGCCATAGGCTTGTCCAGATGATTCCATTTGTGGCCAAGGTGCTCGAGCAGGTCAAGGATTCTCGGGTGTTCACGTTCCCTAACCCATGGCTTTTGGGTATTCTTGGGTTGTTGAAGGAACTCTACGAAGTGGCAGATCTTCCATTGAACTCGAAGTTTGAGATTGAGGTGCTCTGCAACACTCTCAGTGTGAAGTTAGAGGAACTTCAGGCTTCAGATGTAATTGCTAAGCACAAGCCAGGGGAGTTAGAACAGTTTGTTGAAGGTCAGCGGTTAATTGTGAACTTGGCTCGCATGACCCTTAATGAGCAACGTGGAATTCCGAATGACTCGACAAATAATTTGGGCACCACTGGCACTGTGGGTGCCATAGCTGATTCCATGGCCACACCTCAGCAGAACCAGTTTGCAATGTTGCAACAGCAGCAAAGACTGTTGGCTGCGGCCAGACAGCAGGAACTGGCCGAACAGCAACAGCGACAGCAGCAACAACAACAACAACAGCAGCAGCAGCAACAACAGCAGCTCAACGTAACATCGGCCTTTGATAGCTTGACTGGTAGTACGATCTTTGTTACCCATCCAAACCTCCGTAGGCTTTTCCAGTTAGCAATGACGAAGTCTATTCGAGAGATTCTTCCTGCCGTTGTGAACAGAACCGTATCCGTGGCATTAGTGACCACGAAGGCCCTTGTACTTAAAGATTTTGCCTTGGAAGTCGACGAGTTTAAGCTTCGGAAGGCTCACATCAACACGGTGCGTCATCTAGCGGAGGCGCTCACTCTGGCTTCTTGCCAGGATCTGCTTCGTGAGAGTATCCAGATCAATGTCCAGCAGTACATCCAGTCACTTGGTCAACAGCTGGATGCGGCTATTATGGATGAGCTACCGCGTGCTGTTAATGACAACATTGCTCTTGCTACATCTATCGTTCAAAAGGCTGCCATGGAGAAGGCAGTTGCGGAGTTGGATGAGGCCATGCTGCCAGCCATTGCATTCCGTCGCCAGTTTAGAGAGGCTAGACCGGACCAACCGTTCTGTGACACCCAGCATGCCTCACGATATGCGCTGACTCTGCCCGATCCACTGGGACTTCGTCCAGGTGGGGTCAGCCAAAGACAGTTCTCCATTTACGAAGACTTCGGCAGAGAGAACAATCGTTTTGGCGGGGTAGCACAGGAGATATTAGCCCAACGACAGGGACAAGCTAGACAACAGCAGCAGGTCCCCCCTACCGCGGCTCCAACACCCCCATCTGCCACCTCGGCCACTCCTTTGGGTCAGCCATCACCCGTATCACCTCAGGTCGCTGAGCTCCAGAGGACTTTGGAACAGTCTGTAATTGTCTTACAGCAGCTACTGGATGCTCTTCTTAGAGATACAAGCATTCCTGAGAAGTTTGAAAAGGGTTCTGAAACTGAGGAGGCCATAGGGCCGGAGGGAGCCGACAAAGGTAAGGAAGAGAAGAAGGTCCCACAGACTCTCAAGGAACTTCCTGCGGACTCTCCTATCAAGGTTTACCTTACCCAAATCCTTCAGGTTCTCGCGCGTGTGAATCATGCAGAGGTGTACATGAAATGTGCACAAATGGCGATGAATGCTCTCTTTGGAGGAGACCCATCTGGTCTTACCACCGAGGCGTTTATATTCTTGCTTGATAAGGTGTGTGAGATGTCTTCAGTCGTTGCAAAATTTGTTAGCGGATGGCTCATTAACGCTGATGATGAAAGGAAGTACAGCAAGTCAGTGCTGGAGGCACTGGTCCGTGCTGGAATGGTGTCACTTGCCGATTTAGATTCCATGCTAGCCAGGGGGGTGAGGAAGGAGATTAAGAATGTCGAGAAAAGTGATGGAGACGATGCATCAGGTTCTAATCCGACGTCCGCCGTTGATTTTGCCAGCGATCTCATTGCGGACCTCGTTCTTCACAAGCCTGTGGCTCTCCGGTCGGACTTTGTCAATACGCTTACTGCATTAGCAGAGTCCAAAAGCGAGAGGGCTTTGTCTTTGCTTAACTCATCATCCCCGTCCCTTTCAATATCTTCTTTACGTGACTACTTTGCGTATCTGTTTGCCGAATGGGTGAAGTTGTGTAAATTCTCACATGATGACACAAAACTGGAAACTAGGTTCATCAACCAGCTGTTTGACGCGGGTATACTTAACAAGCCGGATAGGTTGGTACTCTTCTTTAGCACGGCCATCGAGATGGCTGCCACTGCGTTCATCAAGGAGGCAGATAGTAATAAGAAGTCTGCCATCGATACATATACCGCCGTTGACGCCCTAGCAAAACTCATTGTCGACTTACTTCTTATGCAGGAAGATGCATCAGAGGAGAACTACTCTACGGCAGAGTTCCTACGTTCTGTTCTCTCGGTGGTATTACTAACGTTTGCGCGCGATCATGAAGCTTCCGGTGCAAACTTTAATGAGAGGCCTTACTTCCGACTATTCTCGACCTTACTCTGCGAGTGGGCTGAGATTCGCCAGAGTAAGTTTTCTGGCTTCACAGTAAACGAGGCCGAAGTACACCGTCTAGATCACTTTTCGACACAGCTTTACGATACGCTTGCAGATTTCTTTTTGGCTTTGCAACCTGCCGCTTTCCCAGGATTCACTTTTGCCTGGATGTGCCTCATCTCACATCGTATGTTTATGCCTATGCTTCTTGAGCAAGGGGCAGAATCTTCTTCAGGGAAAGCATCTTGGGGCAAGGCAGCAGCATTGCTTGTGGCTCTCTTGCGATTCCAGAGCGGTTACGTCACTGGTAAATCGATTCCAGAGGCCATCACCGTTGTTTACAAGGGTACTCTCAGGATCTTGCTGGTGATTTTGCATGACTTCCCAGACTTTCTTGCTGAATACTGGCCTCAACTTGTCAGTGCCATGTCTCTTACTTTCATTCAGCTTAGAAACGTGGTGTTATCTGCCACTCCAGAAGGAGTGGTAGTTCCGGATCCATTCCAGCCAGGCCTCAAGATCGACTCTCTGCCTGAGATATCTATAGCTCCGATCGTCGCTGGTCATCCAGAATCGGTGCTACAATTGCATGATATCAAGAAGGTCGTGGATAACTATCTAAGAGTGCCGTCGAATTCACTTCTCAGACAGATAGTTGCAAGCCTAGAGCTTGAACAGCCTCTAGCCGAATCTGGCATAGGTTATCAGGAGACGCATTACAATGTCAAACTCATCAATGCGTTAGTTCTCTATACAGGTATGTCAGCCGTCGAGGAGAGACCTAGTAATTCCGTGTCTTTCAATCCTAAGTCTTCTCAGGCCTCACTGTTGTCCTCGATAATGCGCGAGTCCTCAGTGGAACTCCAGTTCCAGTTGTTGCAGGCGATCACAAACAACTTGCGTTATCCAAACTCACACTCGCACTGGTTCTCCTGTGTAATTCTTCACTTCTTTGGTTCCAAATCCCTTTGGGATAATCGGCGTGAGGATGTTCAGCAGTTGATCACCAGAGTCCTACTTGAGAGGGTCATCTGTAATAAGCCACATCCTTGGGGTTTACTCGTCACTTTTACGGAGCTTCTGAGAAATTCGGACTACGCGTTCTTCGACTTATCATTTACTAAGGGTGAGCCTGAACTCGAGAGGCTGTTCGGCGCATTGGCTAAGCATATTAGAACGAAGGCCTAGACGTATTAATTGTATACATAGTTCGATTTAGTACTTCAACTGTATTATAGAATAAGACTGTTAGTGTAATTGAAGGAACTCCTGGGGACTAGGAATATACTTTGGGTGATCCCGTCACTTTTCGTCGCCAGGCCGACTAATCCGTCTTTTTTTTTTTTTGGCGGTGGCTCCTCGAAAAGCTGGGCTGAGCTGAGCCTACCTTAAATCGTTTAGTTTGAGATGAAGTACGGAGAAAAAGGCCGTCAGTAATTACCTCTGCATTAACTAATCGGTATTACTGCATCCACGCTCATGTTCTCTGGACTTCGACAACGATTTAGAAAGAGATTCTCTCAAGAGGAGGATGAGAGTCCGTTTAGAGAAGGTGCAGACAAAAGGAAGAAATCAAGAAGGCCACCAAATACGGCATTCAGGCAGCAGAGATTGAAGTCATGGCAGCCCATTCTCACGCCGAAGACAGTACTTCCATTGCTATTACTTCTTACGATCATTTGCGTCCCAATCGGTATTGGTTTCATAGTCACAACGTACAATATACAGAAGGTAGAAGTGAATTACAGTAAGTGCGACACTCTTGCCAATTCAGACTACACGACGATTCCCGGCAAATACGCTGGATATCACTTCAAGTCTTCTGGAAACAAATCTACCGCAATTGAATGGAAATATAATGACGGGGTTTGCTCGATTAGGTTCGACGTGCTTAATGATATCAAGTCTCCAGTGTATCTCTACTACAAGTTAACTAGCTTCTACCAGAACCATCGTAAATACGTCGAATCATACGATTGGAATCAAATCAGAGGAGAGGCTGTTTCGTGGGGTGACATTTCTAGTGACTGTGGCACGATGAGGTACCGTGACGATAAAATAATCTACCCATGTGGATTGGTGGCTAACTCGATGTTCAACGACACATTTTCGAACCCTGTGAATGTAGCCACGAATAAGGAATATTCATTCAGTGCTCAGGGAATTGCATGGCATTCTGATTTAGGGCTATATAAGAGAACTGCCTACAATTCGTCGGACATAGTTCCTCCTGAAGATTGGGTCGAGGCATATCCAAAAGGGTACACTGAAGCCGACTTGGATGCACTTGCGACGGATGAGCGATTTATGAACTGGATGAGAACAGCAGCATTACCATCCTTTTTGAAAATGTATGGTATTAACAAGTCAGATACTTTACCGAAAGGTCAGTATGAATTGAATATTGGGATGAATTACCCTGTGACGATATTTGGCGGTACCAAATCAGTGATCATCTCGACTTCGAGTGTCATAGGAGGAAGAAATATGGCGCTAGGAATTTGCTACATTATACTAGGTGGATTGGCTGTGTTCTTCATGCTTGCGTTTTTGGTGAAGCAGATATTCACAAAGAAAAGATTGAATCATTCCTTCTTGGACGAGTTGGCCGGCGATCGCTTATCTACAACCGCCAGCGGTGTTCAAGGACCAAGGGACATTCTATAGAAGTGTATATAAGAAGAAGAATACGAGGAAAGCCATCGAAGGGGAGTCACTCCCGTAAACCTTATCTTCTCTGGAAGACTTTAATCCACGCACGACCATTGCCGCCGAAGAAATTCGATGTTCCATTTTTCTCTGCCTTCAACAAGGGAATGAGCGTTCCTAATAGATCAATAAAATCCGCAATCTTGCCTTATCACTCGTTGAGCCGAATACCAACACATCATGTCGAGAGTGAAAAGAATCTCGAAGGAGTTAGAGGACGTCAAAAGAGACAAGCTTTCGCAGGTTACCATTGAGCCCGTGGAGGAGGATAATCTACAACACTTAAAAGGGAATTTCGAAGGCCCTCCAGGTACTCCGTATGAGGGCGGATTGTTTGAAGTTGATATTAAGATCCCTGATGAATATCCATTTAAGCCACCAATCATGAAGTTTGATACCAAAGTTTATCACCCTAATATTTCGTCGCAAACTGGCGCCATCTGCTTGGATATATTGAAGGACGCCTGGACTCCTATCTTGACATTAAAGTCCTCATTGATTTCATTACAGTCCCTGCTACAAGATCCGGTCCCTACCGATCCACAGGACGCTCAGGTCGCAAAAGTGTATCTGGAGGACCCCAAGAAGTTCGCTGAAACTGCTGCCAACTGGACAAGAATATACGCACCTAACGACAATTACAAGCCCCCAGTGGGAGGAAAACCGCGTGATTACAAGGAATTCACTCAGCACGCTGTGGCTCAAAGCCATCATCAGGATGAGTGTGCGAAGTACGGCATAGATAGAAACAGTGTTAAGATCTTTGAGGATATGGGCTTCCCTCAGGACAAGATCATCGAAGCTTTCAGAAAGTTGAACATGAAGAAAGTCAGAGAGGATGATGTCCAAACTCAACAATCCGTGTTGGATGAGATTCTACAATAAGGGGACAAGTTTTCCTGTCCTTATCCTTCTTCTTCATTTCACATTTATTAATATATATTATCAATGTGAGCACATATTAATCTATGCTTGAGTCGTCCGGCATATCCACGTAGATATCTTGTAACCACATCATATTCAGCGCTTACCAACCCTCTTAAAACCATCCTCTGTTAAGCCAGAACTACTGCCGCCACTGCCCGCATTCACACCATTGCTATGGCGCTTACCATTTTTCTTATTCTTCTTTTTGTTTGATGAAGGAGTATCCTTCTTAATTCTTGGTTCAAGCTTGATTTCACTACCTCCGACCTTGATAACATGGGTGGCAAGAGCCTTCTTCTGCGCGTCCTGATCAACAAAGTCCACGTAGGCAGTAGTTCTCTCTATACGGAAAGAATCGATACGACCAAAGGCAGACTCCAAAGCGTTGATTATAACGTTCTCACTGGTATCCTTGTCGATGCTTTTGATAAAGATTGGATAGATGGTCTGTCCCTTTCTGTTAATGCCACTATTTTGTCTGCTTCCCTTCTTTCCACCATCACCGCCAACCTTCTCAAAACCATCGTCAGAGTCAGAATCTTGGTGGTGATGTTTCTTTGCATCTTTCTTCTTGAGGCCCTTCTTGGCACCTACTGGACCCGGTGATGTCTCTGTCTTTCCCTTGACTAGAACATGCTGTGCAGGAACCTTGGCAATAGATGTGTTTTTCACACCTGAAGAAGCGATCTGGTTTGCCCAGCTGAGTCCCTTAGTTGGCTTAGCAATAACAGCAGCAGCAGCCTCTGACTTTTTCTCTGCGGCGCCATCTTCTTCGGACGGCACGCTCGTAATCTCCGACACTGAATCGACTTCCTTACCGGTGGTAGAAGCTTCAGACTCATCCTTTGGCTCCGCAACCTGTGCGCCATCAACTTCCTCCTCATCAATTCCTTCATCATTGATCTCCTCCTTAACTTCCTCGTTAGCCTCTTCTCCGACTTCTTCCTTAGCCTCCTCCTCAATCTCTTCCTGAGCCTCTGCAGAAACTTCTTCTTTAGCATCCTCCCTAACCTCTTCGCTAGCCTCTTCCTTGGCCGTCTCCCGAACTTCTGGCCCGCCATCCTCCTCAGGCTCTGCCACAGCTTCCACTTCTTGGGATTCTTCCTCATCATCATCTTCTTCTTCCTCCTCCTCCTCTTTGTCCTCTTCGCCATACTCATAGTCAACGTCGGGAATAAAAGTCAATACGTCATTATAAACATCGTAAACATCTCTCTTTTCCATTGGAACCAAAATGAAAGTCTGAACAAACTTATATGATGCCTGTTCATCATCATCATCATCGGCATCCGGTTCCGATTCCACCTCGGCATCCTTCCTCTTTTTGTCTTGTTTCAATGCCAATTCTCCAACAGCAACGATCAGAATCGAACCCTTGTATGATCTGGTGCTCTCAATCGACTGAATCATAACCTTGGCACCGCTCAACTTGGATTTTGCCCAATGCTTCTTGATATCATCGATACCTACAATAGTCTCGGTAGGTGGAGCAAAAGGGTCTTTGAAGCTGTTATGTCTGAGAACTGCATCCTTGTAGTAGAGCTGATATAACTTATTGTGATTGGAATTCAGCAAATTATAGTAATAAGTGACGAAGGCAACCGAGATCCTATTCGGGTCCTGCTCAAAATCCTCCAAAACCATTCCTGACTGTCTATAAGATTGCCGAAGTACGCAGGGGAAGTCACCAGGTTTTCGAGTCTGTCAGAAGTGAAAGACAGAGTGAAGTGAAATAGAAATGATGTTGAAAGGCTGCCAACAAATCCGTAGAAAATAATGAAAGGCGGAAGTGTTGCTTCTCTTGCCTGATGTAGTCCTAGGCTAAAATGGACCGCTGATTTCCCTACAGTTCCCCTACTGACAAAGAGCCACTATTTATTTTTCACTTCGAGCCCTCAGAATCTGAGACGATCGATCTATAACTGGAGAAGCTCGGGGCGAGCGCCAGAGATAAAAATTTTCCGCAGAATTCTTTGGTGTAGAGATGTAATCAGGAAACGTTACCAAAAGGGATTGCATTCAGGTGCACGAGGAATCGTCGACAGGTTCTAGGTATACTATACAAACACTTTATTGCTATTTAGTAAAGCTATATGCCATTTGACAGAGGAATAAATGAGCCTAGCTAATTACTGGCGTGGTCACAGACTTCTCCATGCACCACCTGGGATGAATTGGGCTTGTCTCCCTACGGAACATATTATCGTTATCGCGTCATATATATTCAGTTTAAAACCTTAAGATTACCATCTCTTCTTCATTACAATATTGTTACAAACTAAAATATACACATCACTTAGATGGGCCTATTGTAATACATCATTCGAGGTGACATGATGTTCTTCTGGTCACTTGAGATGCCTGGAGGAGGAGCATTGACACCAAACATTGGCTGCTGGCCCGTTCCCGTTGCCTGGTTTAGCAGTCCCTGCGCTTGGAGTAGCTGCTGAATTTGCTGCTGTTGCTGCATTTGATTTAAAGAAGGCTGTTGCTGGGTGGATTGTTGTTGCTCCTGCTGCTTTTGCTGGAGGAGCATCTGCAAGGACTGAAGGTGAGGGGGCAGTTGAGATGCCTGCTGCATTCTTTGCTGAGATTGCTGGGGTTGTTGGGACTGTTGTATTTGTTCCTGCCGCTGTTGTTGTTGTTGTTGTTGTTGTTGCTGTTGTTGCTGCTGCTGCTGTTGTGGCTGCTGTTGAGAATCTTGATCTAGTAAAGGAATTGGCTTATCAGAAAGTTCAAGGTTGTCACTTAGCCCCCAAATCTGGTTCTTACAGGATTCTAACTCCTTTGCATCAATCATCTTCTTAAGCGCCCAGTAGCACATATGTGTAAGCATAGATTGTCCTCCAACCTGAAGGAAACCCAGATTGACATTGCGAACGACACCAAGTTCCTCGGCAAGGCTTTCCAAAGTGAACCTACTTTTATAAACATTGTTGCCAAACAGCTTTGACACAGATAAAAGCTTAATATCGTAATAAGTCGGAAAGTAAGTAGCAACCCAACTGGAGAAGTCCTCCTCGCTAGAGGGCATCTCCCTGTTGATTAACAGCGAGATGAGGAAGCCAAAATCGTACCCTGCATGATAACTAACCCATGTTACCTCCGGCAAAAGGCAAAGACCGCTGTCAATGAGGCACTGAGCAAATTCGGACGGTTCAATACCACTTTCCTTGAGTTTACCAAAGTTGAGGCCAGTAGTGGTAAGCAAGTCAATTGATTCGCGGTTGAACATTTCGTTATCTATTTCGAACTTAAAGTTGAACTGCCAAGTCGATGGAACACCTTCAGGTCTCTTTCCCTGCTTATCACTGATCGTTATACCCACCTGAATTAGGTTCAATAAATCAGCATTCGACCGCATCGTCTGATAGTGATAGTCACTAGTCGACCTAAATGAACCGATCGGCCGAGCAACAATACCTGCAAATTCAGTAGAAACAGAGATTACAGTGTATCGCTCAGACAACTCTCTGATCACCATCATCTCGCCCTCGAGGTTGTCCTTCCACACCTCACGCACCATTGGCGGTGCAGACTGTGGTGAAGGACCCTGAGGAGGTTGGCCAATTCCCTGACTAATCCCTTGCTGCCCTATACCTGCCTGCATTCTCCCCTGTTGAAGATGCTGCAGCTGTGCAAAGGGAATTTGTGGTTGTTGTTGTTGCTGCTGTTGCTGCTGTTGTTGCTGAGTAGCCTGAACCTGGGCCAACCGTTGTGCAGCTAACGCAGCGATCTGTTGCTGCTGGTGTTGCTGCTGGACCTGCTGAAATAGTCGTTGTGGCTGCTGCTGTTGTTGTTGTTGTTGTTGTTGCTGCTGCTGCTGCTGCTGAATACCTCTAGTCTGGATTTGGGGTGACATCATCATTGACATCGGTAAACCCTGGTGTTGAGCGGCAGCCACGGCGGCGGCAGCAGCTTTCTGTTGCTGTTGAGCAATCACTTGAGCCGCAGCGGCCACTGTAGCTGCAGTAGATGTTGGGGTACCTAGAGATCCAGGTATCTTATTAGCTGACTGTTGACCCCTCTGGCTTTGCTGGCCCTGCTGGTCCTGCTGCTGTACCTGCTGTGCTTGCTGACTCTGTTGAAGAAGTTCTGCCGGACTCTGACTGTGGCCCATGAATTGGGAGGCATACCTAAGACTATTGAGCTGTTGTTGGACTGCAGCAGCAGTAGGTTGTGGCTGATTAGGGTTCTGCATAACGAACAATTTGGACTACCGTGCTATCAGTAATTCCGTTCGTGTGATAATGAAGAAAGCAGCTGCTATTAAACACGTTACAAATAAGTGCCCTTCTATTCTGTGCAATATACGGCCTCCTATCAAATGTCCAGTCGCCAGCCAGATGATTGCCGTGGGCGGGCCTCCCGACAGGCCTGGGCGAAGAAAAATAAGGCTAACTCGGTCTCATCACAATAAAAATTTTCCTTACCATTAAACAGTATGAGCCACACACTACGTATACAAAATCCCTTCAATAAAGCGCCCAATTTAATTGGATAGAGAGAGTATATCATTCTCATTCCGTTCTTTGCTTCTTAACTGGAGAGTCGCCCTCTTCAATGTGGTTCTCCTCATTATACGTTTCCTCCTCTTGTTCGTATTTTTCCTGTTCCCTCTTCGCACGTTTCCGTTTATATCCTTCCTTTTTATCTTCACCTGTTCTCTTCTCGGTATCCTCTGGAGGCGACACAAACCATGGAATCTTTCCTCTATTAAAATCTGTAATCACCTGCTTTGCCACTCCTGTTTCATCAGGCTCTCCTCCCTTCAATAACCGTCCTGACTTTCTGGCCAACATCTCAATGAAATCTTCCGAATCCTTCCATCCACTAAGTTCGTACGTTCTCTCCAAATGCTTCTTTTCCACACGCTTCATTAGATCAGGAATATACTGCTCAGGATGAGAAACATTCTCCACCCTCACCACACCTCTGAAAAGAATGTCAGTTTCAGTATCCTTGGATGATGGCGGCACAATACCAGGACAATCAATAAGATATATTCTCTTCATAAGAGTAATGTATTGCCAGACTTTTGTCTCACCGGGAATTGGAGCCACGGTGCAAACTTTCTTCTTTCTTAACGTATTGATAATACTAGATTTTCCTGTATTCGGGTATCCAATGAAACCCACCGATATCTGCTTTCTATCAGAATGTAGCGCAGCAAACTGTCTCAACAATTGGATCAACGAACCTTTACCAAATGAATTGGTAATAGATGCATGAAATGCCAATGTTGGGTAATCCTTGGATAGGTGTTTAACCCATGCAGCCTTGAATAAGCAAAGATATGTTAGTAAGATCATAAAAAAAAAGGATTGAACCTTCCTTCTCTCTTCGCCAACTCCGTTTCTACAATCAAAATGTTGGGTTCTTTACTACGGACTCCGTTACTGAATCCCTCTTTCGAGGGAAGGGAGTTCAACTCATAAAATCCCACAGTCATCTAAGGTTCCCATTTCAAAACGAAACAGAAGGTAGTCAACAAAGCATCCAAAACGGATATAGTCGACCGGGCGATGACAATCGATATTCCAAAGATGTAACAGACAAGCTATATTGTAGAATGAGTGAGTGCGTTTGCACTGCACATAGGGTGTCCTGACAAAATCATTTGGTGCCAATTTCTGGGCCAAGAAAAGTTACGCTGACGGAGCTGAATCGAACGAAAGAAAAAAAGAGACCAAATGTAATGTCTAATACTTACCGCAACCCAAGTTGGTACCAAGTCGCATTTGTTTAAAACTAAAATCACATGTTTGTGCGGGCATTCCTTTTGGATGTAGCCTTCAACAGGCTGACATCTTGTTCCCATTGGATCTCTAGCATCAAGAACTTGTATAACAACGTCCGATGAATCAACCACTTTGAATAGTTCGTTCCAAATTCTTTTAGACTGTCCCTTTGAAAAAATATGTTCTCTTGCTTCACGGGTGAAATCTTCCTCATTGAATCCTCCCATCAAGCCTAAAGTTGGCTTCAAAATTTGCTCATCTTCATACTTTTCCTGTTGCTTATTACTCAGTTGGGCCAACTCTTCAAATGATGCTGCTGAAACCTTAGGCTTCTTTCTCTGTGCCTTAGGCCCAAATGTGTTTCCATACGGTTCTGTATCCAAGATTCTCGCAACTGGGGACTCAGTTGTATCCTTTTCATCCAATAATGACATTGGTAATTTGTTCCTCTTGAGTAACACCGTATAAGTACTGTGCTTCTTATCACCCATGGCCTCTCTAAAATGGGTCAAGGCATCCTGGGCGATGACTCTGGTATTGCCAAACCATCTCTTGTTCGGCTGGACCCTCGCCGTTGGAACTTTGCTGTCCTGCAAGTATGCAGCCTCAATGATATCACCTTGGGCATTCCTCACCGGCTTTCCACCCTTGTACATATTTATCTTCTTCACCTTCTTAGCATCTCTATAGAAGTTTTCACCTTTAACTCTAATATTACCAGGTCTTGTAGACCCTTCCCTCTCACGACGGGCCTTCTCTGTCTTTCCTGTAGCCATTGCTAAATATACAGTAACGATTCAATCCTTAAGAGAAGGATCGATCAGCTAAGACAAGATAAAAGTTTTGTCTGAAAATCAAATCTTAAAAATTTTCCCTCCCAAAAGAATTATATAACAAAAAAATTTTGAGGGGACACAACAAATGCGGTGCAGGGATGCGCGAATAACTATTTCCTTGAACCTTAGCAAGAGGGGTCTCTTTGGCAAGCACGTTGACAGGTTCCCACTTTACTTGCCAGTCCATCCACCAATCCTTTGATTGAAAAGACCAGCTTCCTTGCTGTAAGCAAGATGGCAAGACCTCGGATAAGATTTTCGCCCATCAAAAAGCGTATTGAATTGACGAGCAGTAATCAGAAGGAAGATAACGAAATCAATAAGGTAAGAACAATCGATTTTGTTCCCGAATTTGAGACGTCATCTCCTAAGAAGGATGCCGGCGTAACTGGAGAACATGATACAGATACCAATCGAAGCGTTGATCTGGAAGACGATAGTGGTTACAGGACAGAGGAGAGTTATAATTATGAGGAACTCGATTCCAGCTTTCTCTCACCGATAGTTGCGACTCATCGATCCGATGATCTCAGGAATGGAGAGTTCGAAGATTATCAGGGTGATTATGAGGATAACGCTGCGGTGGTAGATATACCAACTGTGAAGGCAGATAGTACGCGAAAGCCCGTATCGTCTGAGGCTTCCAACGAGGATGCCAAGATTGTTGAATTGTCTGGCAATCAAGGCCAAGAATCTGATGAAAACATTGATGCGGAAAGTACGATAGTTAAGGTGACACAATTCATAGATGAAAAGAGACGGAAATTAGAAGAAGCTGGTAAGAATGTGGATCCAGTGAGGCGCAAAGAAAATGGAGAGAACACACAGAAGAAGAAGAAGAAGAAGAGAAGAGGTCAGGAATTATTGCATTCAAAAAGGGAGCATACGGGACACAATGACAATGATAAGGATTGGACCAGCGAGGAGTGGACACGGTTGTACAATTATCTCAAAAGATGGAAGCTAACAGGTGATTCTGGAATGATGAAAGCCAGTAGACTAGAGAAGAAATTTGGCTGTAGTATAGGTGAGCTTGAAATAAGGGTGAAAACATTACGGACGGTGATAGACAAGAAGAAGAGGGAAGAGCTTAGGAAGAATGTGAATCGAATACTCGGAGAGGAGGGAAGTGAATAAAAGTGTACCAAAGTTACGATTGTATATTAAGATTAGGTAATGTATATATTACTTAAGAAGTATCAGTATACAAGGTTGGGCACATGCAAAAATGCTGATAGCACCACTGAGGAACAGATGCATTAGATATTGAGGTAACTGTAGAAACATGCCAAAAGGGGCAATAAACTGAAGAAGGAAGGAACGAAGAGAGAAGAAAAGGGACCAAAATGAGCGAAGATGGGATACTCACTTGCACACATACTGCACTCTAAATCAAGGTCCAAGAAACAAAAGCGCACAAATACGTATACAAAATCAGCTTATAATCTGCTGATCTGTAAGATAAGGAATGTTAATTCTCACTCTATGACTATAAGGTAACTTTGGTATGACGACAAACAAGCATGCAACCAAGTTGACAACAAACAACGTAAGATCATAATTGGAGTAATGTGTGGATATTAAGAAGAGACAGATTGGAACTCCCAATAAGAACTTCTTAACGGGAGTAAATTGATCACCATTGTCGATCTGTTCCCACATGTTAAGGTTGTCAAAGGCGCCATTGTTGTAGTCAAAAGGTGTTCCCTTAATTTGATGGAACATAATATAAGAACCAATGGCATATGTAACGTTGGTCAAAGTCCAACTCATTTCCTTGCTAAATATAGGCACCAAGTCATAGAATACCTTTAGGAGCATTATAACAACGACATGAATAATCCATGCGCCTTTAAAATGAACCCAATTAGCATTCATATTATCCTGAATATCCTGATCTTGCTTGCTTTCGAAAGTTTCTGGTGGAACTTTCGATATCAATGAAGACGACCTTCTTCTTCGGTGTTCCTTGGTATGGGAAGTTGTCGGAGAGATATTCAATCTCTCCGGAGACGAAGGTCCTGGGAATGGGACTGGATCTGTGGCAGACATTGTAAATTATGTTGCTATTTGATCAAATGAACTGTAGATCTCGGAAAAATGCAAAGTAGACCTTCTACAGTAGTAAGCTAAGTTAACTTTAAAGCAGCGAGCGCCTAGTTAAGCTTTCGCTACAGATATTTAAATGCCGGTCTATCGTTGCTGAGCCTTTGCCACGCAAAAAAAAAACACCTAAAAAATTAGAATATGGTCAGGCACATCCTTAGACCTTCATTACTCGTTAACCCCCGGAATCCTCTACGGCATCTGCTGCAAATGATCAATAAATAAATAATAAATAAATAGATGCCGTCATGAAGGCATTGAATAAATCAACCAGAGAATAGCATCTAGTGCCTCCCCTACTGCTGCTGCTGCTGCTGCTTAACTTTCAACTTGGCCATCTTATCGTACTCACCAGACAAGATTCTTTCAACAATCACATCGTCATTCTTGTCGAATCCAGCCAAATCAAACTCATAGGCCTCTGGCTTATCACCGTGCTTCTTAAAAGCATCTAGGACCGCAGTATCGCCTTCTTCAACGGCCTTTTCCTTGACTCTGTAAAGCAACTCTCTCTTAGCCCATTCAGTAACATCCATGTCGTCCCTCCAAAACAAGGTAGCCGCTAGAAGACAAAATGCCGGAATAAACAAGAAATGTGCAATGTTTTCCCAACCTTCAGTTCCCTCGTTATCCCTCACAATCTTCCACTTGATTTCTCCAGTGGCAGTGTCCTCGTACGGAATCTTATCAATGATCAAACCAGAACTAGCCTTTAACCTACCCAAATCCTTATCATTCTCTAGATATAGATCTTTGTATTGCTTTGGATAGGTGAAGATTTCTAACCAGTTTAACTTTCTCTCATCAGCGTAGGTATTTAAGAAGGCAATCGTCTTCAATTCCTCGTCAGATGGCGTTCTCTTGGAACCATCTTCATTCTGGAAAATGTATTCATAATTTGGAAGCGTGCTTAATAGTTCACGACATCTTTCTTCTGCAGGAACATCCACTTTATTCGAAGCTTGTGAGCTGTGGAAACTTCTTGTACTAGCTGCCAATATCGTGTTGCGCATAGAATTCTGCTTGCCCAATAGGGAAAGGCCGCTTCTTGCAACGCACCGTATCTGCCTTGAAAACATTATCAATCAGTTGCTTGTATACACCTGCCTTACCGAGCTGCACTGAACCTTTAATGAACAAGTAAATTCTACAGTTTATATGGAGTGTCTAATTTTTTCTCTCCCTCTCTCCCCTCCAACTCTCAATCAGACAGATTCATTCGTTCTTTCTCTTAGTCTTCCTCAATCGGATTCGCTGCCTTCAAAAAATTTTAACTCGTCCTCCTCGGTACGTGATTGTTATGCCGAAGGGATTCAGGAATAGATAGGGCAGGGACCGTTACAAGTGTAATAGCCAAGCTTCAGTAAGAACATTAGGAGTCGAAAACTGCTTCCAAACACGGAGACATTCTGCTCCCATAGATCAATGCTTTACTGCGGGACAAAAAGGAGGGTTGGCTGTCAAATCTAGAATGATTGCCGGTAGGTTATAAATCAACCAAGAGTATTGAAAATAGATAATTATTCTCACCTATGTGCTTATCTTACTTCAATCGCCATTTTGTTCGGCATAAAGTTACTACTTGTCGGGCATAAGCCTTTCATATTTGGTTCCACAAGGAGGTTAACTTGAGACTGATATCCTTAAGAAGGACAAACTTAGAATGCGAAGTAAATGTACCAGGAAAAATACATTTCCCGAAACGAAATGTCAAGACAATGTTTCTAATACTTAAAATATTCAGTAATGACGTTCTGAAGGCACTTTGTAGGGCATCGCGGACACTTCTAAGATAGAAAAGGGAGCAGTTTCTTTTAACATATTCTTTCATAGGATAGCACATATTTTTTTTGTTTGTAAATCTCACCTTAGCTCAGTTGGAAGAGCACAAGACTGTAATTGATATTGAAATCTTGGGGTCCCCGGTTCGATCCCGGGAGGTGAGAGTTTTTTTTTTGTTTCCACAGTAAAGGATTATCCCCTTCCCTCCACCCCAGTGTCTCAGTGAAGTATTGTATGGGTTATGTGTACAGCACTAAACTACAAAGGGAAATCTCTCCGGTAAGAGGAAGGCTGGGAAAGGACAGTCTTTTTAAGCCGAGGATTTTAAGTGAGGGAATTTCTTAGCGGAAGCGAAAACGTTGAGACAAAAACCGAAATCGATCTGGTCTTCTTTAGACGGTAACTAAGCCATCTCTAATCAACTGGCCAATTAAAATGTTCTCGTTATCGCAGAGGTTGCAGGATATTTCGGGATTCATGACGACCACCATCTTTGTGATGGCCGTCGTGATATCCGTGGTATCGATCATTCAATTGAATCTAAGTGGATATCAGAGCCTTCCTGGCGACATAACAGTCAATGACACACACAATAGCATAAGATACTCAAGGAACTACGGTGGAAAGTCTGGACACGGTAAGGAGAACGTGAAGCTTCGGTTTGACCTTGACGCAGATCTAACGCCTCTTTTCAATTGGAACACGAAGCAGGTGTTCGTATATTTGGTTGGTGAATACGATGGTCCAGAGAAGGGTGACCTCAAGCAGTCAGAGGAACATTCGAAAGTCATTTTTTGGGACCATATCATTCCTGATGCGTCTCATGCTAAACTAAGCCTTAGAAATAAGAAGAGTAAGTACTCAGTTTATGATTACTATCCGGTGCTTAGCAACAGAACTACCTCAGTTAAGCTCGAATTCAACGTTCAACCTTGGGTTGGTCCTCTCATTTGGGGAACCCTGGATGCCACGGATGAGGTGACATTCCACGATCCCAAGTCTAAAAATTAGATATAAGGTCTATCATAATATTAGGTACGTTAAGTGCGCGTTTTCACAAATATATGAACAGGTAGTGAAACAAACAGCGTTAAAGTGAGCTGAATTAACGTGGCTGCGAACTAAAGGATTAAGTAAAAGCGTTAATGGACATTCACTGCTGTATTATGCGTGTTTCGTCTCATTATTCGAAAGTCGGAACTTCCCAGGTTCTTCTATTAGGGGAGAATCAGACACTTTGGGCTGAAGCTTGAAAATATTGATTCTTCCAATTTTGTAAACCCTCTCATCGTCTATCTTCTTTCTATCGCGTTGCTGCTGCCTCAACGTCTCAATGGCAATCTTTCTATCCGCTCTCAACTGCTCAAAGCCCTTTTTAACATCGGCCATTTCGTGTAACAACGTCAATCTTTCAGAGCTGTTGGTGGTATTGTCTATCTTGGCCAATAGACTTTGCTTTCTCTCTTTCAATGCGAGCCATCTCTTCCTATAGTTCATCATCTCATTAATCTTGTCGAATTTCATCAATCTCTCCTTTTGCACTCTTCTCATCCTCCGTAAATGATGCTTCCGCCTATAAAACTTACCGGCCTTCTTGCGAGTCATTGTGTACACGCGGTCAATGAATGATTGGGACCGAATAATACTCCTTAAATTCTTCATGACAGTTTTTGTATCCGAAATCATGATCGAATCAAGCAACGTTTCCTTCTGGGCCACGTTTAATCTTGCGCTCAATATACCATCAATGTTCCTCATGATCCCAAAGTATATATCATTGATAAATCTAATCTCAGGCTCATGAATGTGAGGAATCTCGCTCATTCTATATTTCATCTTCGTTAATGCAAGTCTTCTATGAAGAATATGACCAGGAAGAATATACTTGTTGATAAAGGCCACAGTTTCTGGAATGAGGTCTTCACTGCCACTTAACAACAATGCAGTCTCGTTAAGATTCTTATTCGAGAGGATAAATCCTTCCTTGAATAGACGGCCGACAATCGACATGACTTCATCCAACTGCTCTGTATCGGCTAGCTGCTTCAACCTATAGGGCCATACAGTGAAGAGCGCCTTCTTCAAACTAGATGGGATGCCGACGGATGGCATCCGACTAAACTTGATCGAACTCTCATTGACTGAAACGGGAGAAACGTGATCGTAAAACGAACTTATCCTATCACTTTCGATGTTGTCATACAGCTCTTCATCATTTTTCATCCGGGCATACTGTAGTTTGGCCTTCAATAGAGATAAATATCTATCATAACAACCACCAAATTCTTCCCACCTGCCTTCTTCACCTAGCAACAACAATTCTGTCTGCAAGATATGAATGTTGTCCAAGAGATAGTTCTTTGAATTTTCCACATAGAGTTCGAAGTATTTCCTTGCTTCTTCAACTCCTTTGAATCTAATGATATGCATGATCACCAATTTGAATGACATGGGATTAAGATCTTTGTCAAATTTTCCCAATTTATCCTTCTTTCTGTTCAGTAGGATCTCATTCAACAATTGAATAGTTTCGTCAATGTGCTCCTCTGAGTACTGATATAGCGAGGTATTTGACTGCAATAGTAACGAGTATGTCTTCGAACTAGGGACCACACCCCTCATCAAAGACATCTTAACGATGGTTGGCGCATACCAAGGTCTGCCCATTCTTATCGAAGAAAAGATCATCTCGTTAAAGATCCTCACAGGTAGATACTTTAGCTTAAACCTCTGCTGGACTTCATCCAAGATCTGCTCACAGCCGTACAATCCATGAATTCTAACATTAACGCCCATGTAAATAATGTAGGCTTCGACAGTCATTTGATCCGCATGCATCTTCAAGCATCTGTCCCACAACTGATAGAATTTGGACACATTAGTGTACTTGCTGGCAGCTTCCAAGGCCAATAGAGTATCCTGATATGCCACTTTGTTTTCTCTAGCCAACTGACGTTCATATGTTTCTACCACGACCCCGAACCTATTACCGTAATAATGAGCTCGAAGAATCCATCTCGAATCCCTAGGCGTTACCGGAATGCCAAAAGTCGGATAATATTTCGATAGGATCAACTCAATACTCTTATGATCGCCAAGAAGAGCACACTGGCGCAGAAAAGGTTCCATCTGGTAAGAAGTTAATGTGATATTCTTCTGCGCCAATTCGTCAAGCATCTTGAAACAGGATTGAAAATCATGGGTACTTGCCAATCCATTCAACATCATTCCATACGATTTTGAGCTAAGAGGAACCTTATAGTATGAATAGGCAGAAAACCACTGCAAGGCTTTGGCATATGACTTTGTCTTGATAAAAGAGAAAATGATTGAGCATAAAATCATATCATCTGGTTTAAAACCCCTTTTAAGAAAGGTATCCCAAAGATCAAGAACATATTTTGTAGCTCCTCTGGAAGCTAACACCATAAACATCACAGAGTACTGCTTCATAGTGGTAATCTGCTCCTTCTCGAAAAGGAAGTCAAATTTATCCTTCAACTCATCCCACTTCTCTGACTTTGCTAGGCATAGAAAAATCGAGTCATAGCTTTCGGGAGATACAAATCTCTCATCCTCCTTAGAGCACTTACTAATCAAATTCAATGCCTCATCATATTTCTTCAAATGAACCAACGACCGAAGAAGACCAATTTCATCAGATATCTCAACACTGAGTCCTAGAGACTCCTTATAGGCGTAAAGCTTACGCACAAAATCTCTCGACCCCCATCTGCTATGGCCATAGATCATAAGACTGATTATACGGGACAAAACTACCTCGTCCGAAGCAATGATTTTGTCATCAGCAAAGTTCAAAGGCAATTCTTTGCCAAAGATCCAGCGATGCTTTAGTATTAGAAGTTCATCAGGGGTGGTCTCGTAGTTAAACTCTACTGCGGGGAACAGCAGAGCCCATAGATAGCAAGCATTCAAGGGCTCCTTCTCACTATGCTTAATTGCAGCAAAGACCAGCGACTGCTTTCTTTGATAGCTAACGCTTTCATCATTCACTATTGTTCTCATGAGCAGCACGGCAGCATCCAAGTTCTTGGAGGCAAGAGTCTTCCTGTAAATTTGGCGAACTAAATCATAATCGTACTGACTCTTCGGGATGCTACTCTGCATCAATTTTTCTATAAGTTGATTGACGAACCAATCATCATGCGATCCGGAGAGCTGACAAGAACAAATCTTCGTGAGAATGGAGTTGAAGCCAAAGTTCCCCTGAATTCTCTCCGGGTAAGAGGAAATTATGCTATCCAAAATCAGTATGATTTCCTCCTGGTTATGCGATCGATATAGGTTCACTAAACCGGATACCAGAGGATTCTCATTCAGATGCGATAGTAATGGTAATTGCGATACCGTTGGATTAGCTGCAAAGGCCTCAAACATGTCGAAAAGATCATCCACGGAGCCGTACTTATCTATCACGACGACGAGATTCCGGAAATCTATAAACAGGAACGAGGAATAATGTGATTTAGTTATCAACTTCAAAAGATCAAAGCAGATCCCATACAGTTTGTTACCAAAGAGCCATTTAAAAGTATCTCGTATCTCTTTCTCAAGTGTCTCAGTATCGTCCTTTGCCTCTCCACCATCGGGGTGTCTTTCAAGCATCCCCCGCAACTTGAGAAGCTTCTCATCGGCCATCAGCATTATTTCGTTGGGGTTTAGATCCCTATTCACTATGATATCAAAGTTGTTGTCGAAGTATCGACTTGTCGTTGTCGAAAAATCCTTCTTCCAGAGCCACAAGTTTCTCTTGATATTTACAAGCTTTCTCAGAGAAAAGTCAGCTGCAACAGGTATCAGCATTGACTTTCTACCTAATAAATCGACTCTGGCAATCTCATTGGAACCAAAACCAAGACACCATCGAAGCATCAAAGCCCGTCGCTGTGTAGATTGAAATTCAACATACCTGTCAAAGGCAACCTTGATATTGCTCATTACAGCGGGGAAACTCCACAGCTTGAATGCAAATGTACACGTTTGCAATCAAAGATATGTACAGGAAGTAAAGAATCCCACAAGAATGATTGTAGACCGATTTTCAGCCTTAAGTATTATACGCTCTATATATGTCTATGGTTGTACTTTTACCCAGGTCCCAGCGCGAGACAGCAGAGAGAGAAGCTCCCACTAACTAACTGTGGGGCGATTTACAAAATTTTTTTACCTTCAGAAATGGGATAATCAGGAGTGCGATAGAGATAATAGAGATGTAGATCAAGTAAGTCAAAAAAAAAAATCTTCTCCCCTTATCACACTGGATGGATAGTGATAGTGATAGTGATAGACCTACAACTTCCTGCTAATTGTACACTGGTTATGTCCGGTCCAGCTAAAAAGTCATCCCTTCATCGATCCAAGGATACGAGAAAGTATTGGAAGGGGAAGGAGGGAAAGACAGATGAGATTAAGAGAGCCCTTACACACAGAGCTAGGCTCCGGAAAGAATACTTTAAGATCTTGAAAAACGAGGGTGAATCTGTCCCAGAAAAGGGTGAGGATGATCAATTGACAGGGGAAGAAGACCCAGTAGAGAGCCGAGAGCAGGCTCCTTTAGAAGACCGGTCGGAACGCAAGAGTCCCATGTCATATCAAGATAGAATGAAGATAAATCGAGAGAGGAAAGAGAGAAAGAGAAGGGAAAGGCTGATAAGAACGAAAGACGCCGTTAGTAAAATGAAGAGGCAGGAGAAAGATAGAGAGCACAAGAAGGAGATGTATAAGAACGCAAGGACTCGCAGAGGTCAACCGCTTATGGCTCCTAGAATTAATGATTTGTTGGAAAAGATTAAGAGGGAGACTACCTCAGACAAGGAACTGAGATCTTAGGAAACCACCTTACTTTTACGCTCACAGTACGGTGTTGTATTACCCATTAATAACAATTAATATTATCGCGTATCAAATAAGAGAAGAATGTAGTAACCGATCGACATCGAGATTGCCAATCTCCTCCAATCTGTCCAGTAGCGAATCACCATTAATCGTCCAAGAATCATCTGGCTGCTGCCCATTCGAATCTCCGGTGACCTCAAGTGGACAGAGGTCTCTTAGCCTGAGAAATCTTTTGCACGTGGTCGAATCTAACTGCTTCTTTAAACAACTTTTTAGCAAATTAAACTCATCTCTCTGAATCAGTGTGAATAAATCTATCTGTCCATTAAGGCCAACAGACACGAAAGTCTCCAAGTTGGAAGCAGGATCTCTCCAAACCGGTCGGAAATCACAGCTCTGAATTCGAGGAATATAAGGAACCTTTGCTCTCGCTTCTGTTGACGACGAGTTGAAAAGGTTGCCGTAGCTCCGTAGACGAAGTGTGGAGATGGTGCAGTGCTGTTTATCCGCAATCGTGATAAGAGGAGCATCTTCAATCTCTTGAGAGAATTTATAGCTGTGATAGATCGAATTGGCAGATAAAGCTCTCGAAACTGAATCATTCTGAAGACCATTTACACTCTGACTGACGTACCTGAACTTGTAAAACGAATCCTTTGCAGTGGTTACAATAATCTCATCAGAGTCTGGAACAACTCGAATGCCTTTCACCTCAGAGAGAAACGCATAGGCTCTGACTGAATTACCCATTCGACTCTCTTCAGGGACATAACTCTTCAGCAAGAGTTGATCGCCGGCTCCATACACCAACGTGGAATTAGATAGCTGATTGATCGCATACACTGGATCTTTCTCATCCCAAGAATAGAGCAAATTCAGAGTAACAGCATCCCTGACCTTTTTGATCTCAATGATCTTCATTGAGCCATCTCCTGTATCCTTTCGTATACAACCCACAACGACATGATGGTGAATGTATGTCTCTAGGTGCCTCGAAGGAATCTTCCATTCGAAAACTGACACAGGATACTCCTGTTCTTTGAATATATTTCTCTCGCGTTCATCATTCTTCAATATTCGTCTCGTCTTATGGTCAATGAAGATCAGCTTGTCCTCCGCCAAAGGATCATTGACGACTGATATGACTATAAAAAGCCTCTGGTGTTCGAAATAAGACAATTTGAGACCACTCACTCCTAAGTTGACTTTCCGTAAATTCGAGGAGGCACAACCGTTAGAGACATAAATATTATCCAAACCATTGTCTCTGATAGCTAGTAAACGATCACTCTGCTCTTCTCCGTCTTCAAGATTTGTTGTGGGTAGCAAGACGCAGCTTACACAACATCTATCGAGGTTCTCAGATACCCATATTCTCTCTGGATATCCGGATTTCTTTAGATCAAGTTTCCATAGCGATCTGCAAATAAGATAGAATTCCTTATTTCCAGAATGAAGAATGTCAATTGGACAGTCCCCGATATGTACTCTTAACGAGATACTATAGGCTCCAGATATCGTATCACGGCCCAAAATAATGTAGGAACCATCCTTGGAAGTTATAAGCAGGCTGCTATCGCCTACTGCCGCAACACTGTGACAAATCGTAAAAGGCTGTCCATTTACGGGTAATGGATCGATGTTCATAGAACCTGCGAATTTGAGCGTCATTCCGTCATCCTTCTGACGATAAAAGTGAATATTATTTTGGAAGTCACCAACTACCAATGATAATCCATCGCGAGTACTACCTACAAACGCAAGCATCGATGGTTGATAATCAAGAGAGCGTGCATCAATCTTCATTGGTAAGAGACTACCACCATCGGAGATCATAGAGCATTCAATATCCACGATAAGATTACCTGAATCAGTGGAAGATTCATAAGCCACTGCAAAGTGTGTCTCATCAGATGCTGCCAGAATAATCTTGAATGGCGCATCAAACTGTTTTAGAGTATCCGATCGGCTAAACGTGCCTATCCTCCACCCATCCTCGAAGACCTGAATGAAGCGATCTTTCTGTAGGGATCCAAAATAAATAGTTCCCTTGGCAACACAAAAGTCCTCAAGTACAAGAATGTCATCTTCAATGCTCCTTTCGTCATCTTCCTCCACACTCATTTCGTCATTATCGGTGGTATTTTTATCAAAGCAGAACACCACAGATTTGCAAGGAAAGGATGCAACAAAGTAGGAAGTATCGCTCGCCACAAATTGATATATTTTATCAGCATTCTTGAATTCAGCTATCGGTTCATCCTTCACTGCTCTACCCCCCTTCCGTATGCAGAACAAGGAACCCCTCTTCCCACTTCTGCCAAGGCACCAAAATTCCTGGCTTGACGCCATACCGACCAGTTTTGATTCAAGAGAATTAACAACCATGTAATCATATACCGGATACCAGTTAGTCTCTCTTGAATCATCATTTAGGACTTTCATCGCATACCCTTCTTTGCCGCTTCTTCTGGGAACCAATTGAATGGCCTTCGTATCCATTACTCCCTTGTCATTATTGTATGTAAGTTCATACTCAAAGTCTGCGGTCTCCTCTATCGAAAAGTGGTTGAATTCAACAGGTTGGGTAGAAAGCTTCCTTATCTTCATACTCCATTCAGATTTCTTGCCATTATAAAAAACATCGAGTAACCACAATCCCGGGCGACATGTGGACAACACCACCTGATCCATTATAATATCTGGATCATTGTATTCGTCGCAGGGGAGGCAAGTGATGCTGGACTTTGGAATGTAGTACGAGTTTGGCCTGAAATCTGTCTGCTGTTTCCCAGGATATTCGATTCTGAGATTATCAGATTCATCCCGTGACAGAAAGTAACTAAATCCTCTGACGGAGCACTGTGTTTCTTGAACAAAGAGAATGCCCTTGGTTACCTTCAAGGGTATGACAAAGTATGGGATTTCGAATTTGATAGATAGGATCGAGAAGGCCGACTTTCTAACTGAGCTCCCTAGATCATTGTTCATGTAAAATTCATTGACCTCCATATGCAGAAGCATATCATCGGTAGATACAAGATTCAGCATCATGACATGACCATTTCCCAGGGGTTCGAAAAAGCAAGTTTTCAAAATGACACCACCCGTAAGTAGATTCACGGAATCTGTCAGGGTAGGTATGCCGATTCTGTCGTACTCCACTTTGAACAACTTTATTACCTTCGAAAATGCTGATACGGCAACCAAAGTTCCTAGTCGGAAACAACTGACATGGTATCCCAATTTAAGGATCTTGTTCTCATTTCCGTCGTTATGCAAATTGATTCTCTGAGTTATGATCGGTTCTACAACACCATTTGATGTTAGCTGGAATCGAATCATTAGCAACATACCCGATTCCAATGAAACTATTAAGGTATCCTCATACCTGCTCTGTAAGTTTCCCGGAAGAACGGACGCACTTAGTACTGTAGAATGAAACTGGAATTGATGCCGTTCCTGACCGCCACCTATCGACAATGATGTGGATCCAATAAATACATCAATGAAGTAGAAATCATCGTTATCAGCATCATCTATATCTTCCATCCTGTTATCATCGTCATCGGCCGCTTTGTCAGCCATAGGCGTATGCTCCTCATGAGTAGGTGACAGCTCGCGTAATATCTCATCATCCTCATCATCTTCTTGGAGAAACATATCCATGGATTCCGTAGGCTCTGTAAGTTCCTGCCATGCGAATGGAGTCAATAGCCGCCTTTGCGGCACCGAAGAAGACGGCTTTCCGGCAGAAGGATCATTCCTATACCTATCATCAGGACGTCCCCTGACAGAACGTACGCTAAAGTCATGGAACTGAAAAGCGACCAAGAACGAGGGAAACACAGTCTGTTTTAGATAATATACAGAGTCCATTGGACTAACAATGGGAATGCACAAGCAAAGCTTACTACTCTGAATGGATTACCCCAGTTTGATCTGGTTTGGAGATCTCCCCTCTTAAGAAGGAAAATCCCCCTACCCGCGTTATCTGAAGCTGATCTCTATCATTTTTTTTTTCGGTGCACATTGTCTACATACATAAAGATATTGCCGTCAAGTTAACGAATTAATAATGCCGTATAACTTCTCTGCAGCAGCAGGAGCATCTTCCTCAAGAGTTTCTGAAAGCTCACTAACAAACTCCCTATACTCGCTGGAAGCAGCCCCTTTCGAGTAATTCTTCTGAAGGAAGTCCATTATAAATTCAACAAGGGACTTCTCCTTCACACCTAGATATTCCTCCACAGTCGACTCAACATTGGACCTTATTTTGGAGAGGACTTCTTCTCGAGAAAATATATCAGATGATGACCGCGTTCTGCGAGCTGAGCTCACTTGTGACTTGCTCTTCTTCTTGATTGAGATCCTCACAGGCTTCTCCTTGGCGGTATCGAAGCTGGCCAAAAATGTACTAGTCTCTTCAGCCACATGGAGCTCCTTTCCTTCATCGTCTCTATCAAATGCGTCCTTTCTTTCTTCCTCTAACTTGGACTTACTTCTGTACTGTAGGTACTTGTTATGCCTAACGTAATAGTTGAAGTTTTCATCGATCTTGTTATTTGTATCCTGAATACCGTTAACAAACGTGCTCATAAATCTCTTCCTGGCAGTAGGAATAGTTTCCTTCAAATAAACGTCGTGTTTTATTGAGGTGGAAAACTTGCCGCTGAGTTTGGATCTATAAGCATCCTTTCTTCGCACTCCTTCTAACCTTTCCCCATAGAACAGATTAGTTCTACCCTTTATTCTTTCTTCCTGTAATTTTTCAAGTTCTTTGTCACCGACTTCACCGCGTTTGTCGGTGTCATCAACCTGAATGTCCTCCATTTCTTCCTCTGCATCATCCTTGCTCCCTTCACTACCAGTTTCACCCGAATTCTGGTTCACATCTTGAAACAATCGTCTAAGTTTCACCCGAGTCTTCCGCTTATCTTCTAACTGTCGCTTCTCCCGTTCCTCATTCTCGACTTTGATCGCATGCAATCGGAAATCAACTATACCTTCCTTAACAGTCTGAACCATATCTACAGGAATATCTGCGATATCCGCGGGGTCCACTCTGTATTGATTCGAATACTCTTCAGCATCAACTGGCTTATTATTACCTAGCTTAAACCTATTCTCAGCATATCTTTGCAACTTCGTAATCCGTTCCGTTAGTAAAGAAGATGAGTCTCCAGCCGTGCCAACGGATACAGCCTCTGCCAACCTCGTCAAGGCCAAACTTATAGCCCCCTTACTCGTCACTTTGATGCTAGCCTTGGTATCAGTGTCAGATGCTACTTCCAACCCATTCGTTGAATGCTTAAACAAGTGTAAGGCCAAAATGTCGTCAAATTGAACAAAAACGATCTTCGATTCAGCCACATAATCATCGTCTAAGTAAGTCCACTTGAACTCAGGATCGATTTCGACCTTCTCTGCCGGCTTATCTTTGAGTACAATGCTGCATCTTGTCCCGAGCTCCGCAATGACATACTGAAGAAGGTTATCAAGTAATTGTACTGAATTTAGTAACCATTTGGGTAGGTTCTGTACGGCGACGACTAAAGCTCGGCTAACGCTTTCGGACCCCGACTTATCATCATCATCTTCAAAAGCTCGCAGTGGAACAAAATGAGTTGGGATGTCAGGGAGATGAATGTCATCATCAACATCCATAAGAATTTCACGGCCTTCACTATGTTCCTGTTTCTCACTGTCAAGTTCACCGTTCCGATTCACATGCGCCAACGGTAGGCCCGTCTTACTTGATGTCAAAATATCATTTAAACTCACAAAGCTATCAAAATGAAGGGCTCGAAGCTGATCATCCGATGTATGTAGAGAAGCAGGCATGCCACCATGCCCACTAGCGAACCTGGAGACAGGAAATCTCCGTGAATTTCCCTTGACTAGGCCATCTGATGACAACACAAAATTTAAGAACTTTGACCCCCTTCCACTTGAAACATCCTTGGTAATCCTATCAACAGGTTGGGATGCCATTACTGAATTTGGTATACCAGACTGTTGTTTAGTTCGACATGAATCTAAAGACAGTTGTAGCCTACCAATTTTTTCCATCTCTGAGGATTTACTACAATTTTTGAAGATAAAAATTAGGGGAACTAGCAGAAATTAAAACACAGAAACCACATACATGACCTTGCGAAGTCCTGAGACGAACAATGAAAGGAATCCTGCTAGGAATCAAATGGAGAATAATATCCAGTGAAAAAACAAGCAAATGACAGAGCAGAGATGCAACCAGAACTGAAGCTTACCAAAATCATTTCTACCCTCGACGGGTACTAGATTATGACCGAATAATTGAAGGCCGAATTAAGGAAAGCTTTCCAACCTCTGCTTCCTAATATCCTCGTGACTGTTAAGCAATGGGCTTTGAATTGCAGCACCTGCAGTGTCGTTGTAATAGAGGTAGAATGGATAAACCTGTGGGGTTGATGCACTTGGTGGTGTTGCAGTGAACCCCGGATAAGGGATATAGTATCCTGGAGAGGAACCTGAAGAATTGGCTGTTCTGGGGACCGCCATAATAGAAGTACCGGCAGATGCTCCTTGAAATGGTCCTGAGCACAACGTTGGATCCGATGCGTGCGACATTGGTGACACCTGCCCACCAGCAGCGTAATTCATGTCTTTGGTTGGCATTATATAATAGCAGGGATATTGGTATGGACCTGCCGGTGCGTACTGCTGATTTATTGGTGGAAGTTCCTTCAGGACATCTTTTCCATCGTCCGTAGTAGTGAATGTATATCCAGATCTGGGGTCACTACCTGAGTAAGCGCTATCATTACTACTGCGGATGGTATCGTTGTCTTGATGGGCAGCAGATCTTTTGCTAGCTGACCAAGAAGATAATTCGTTTGGGTTTTTGACGTTATCTTGCGGAATATCCTTTCGTAGTTCTTCTTTGCATGGTATCAGGAAGGGATTACGAGAAAGCGAGGTATCGTTCGTCATGCCGACGTTGGCTGGCTGAGAATTCATTCCATCGAAGTAAGGGACTGGTGTCCTGCGAGACTGAGAACGAGTTCCAAGCTTAGAGAGGCTATGTTCTCCTTGCATAGGATGAATACCAGTACTGCTGTCGTTGCCTCTACTGGGGGGACTTGCACCTTTTCCACTAGAGCTTCCACCTCTGCTACTGAAACGCCTACCTCTGCCACCGAGAATTCCGCTTGGGCCTTCACCCCTAGTAATAAGGTTTCCACTGCGGCCATCGAAATTGCCATCCCTTCCGAATGCTGTCCGACTAGAGTATGTGCCTCGCTTGCCTCTAAAGGACGTATTAGGAATCAGCGAGAGGCGCTTTTTGAAGTTGATAGGAGGAGGTGCTAAGCTCAATTGAATGTCGGTATGAGAAGGAGCTGAGGCATATTTCTTCTTGTAATTGTTGTACAGCTCTCTATACTGGACATGGATGGCTCGATATTTGAACAGCGAGTGGTTCTCTCTCTCGACTGCCGATGCTGCTGCTCCCTTGTCCTTGAATTTAATGAAGGCGAAGTTAACAAGCGGGCGGTGAACTAAGATAGCCTCCTTGATCTTGCCATGTTTCTCAAACCTTTCGATAATTTCGGACTTGGTGATTCTGGCGTCCAATTGACCGACAAAGACAGAATTTCGATCGATACTGACTTCTGGCACATTGCTATACTCATCTTCCAAGTTCTGCGTCCACTCGATAATCCAGAAAGCTTTGCTTTTCAAGTTTGCGAAGGCACTAATGGCATCCTGTCGGTAAGCAAATTTTACAAACCAGTTTCTGTTTGTTGCTTCCTGATCTTTGATTGGATTAAAGTCTTCTCCGACTGGAACCAACCGCTCAATCTCTCCAAAGCGTTCCAAAGTGGTCTTTAAGCTCTCTGATTTCAAACCAGCCTTGTTGATTCGAATGAATAGAGTACGATTAACTCTGGCCTTTTCGCATCTGACAGTTCTTCCATTCAAGATGGAGTGCTGACCCTCCGAAATTGCCTTATCGGCTTCTTTTTCTGTTGCGTACTGGACAAAGGCATACGGTCTATTAGCCGGATCTCTCAATACTTTGACCAAATTGACATCACCCCATTGATTGAAATGGAAGTTGACAGACCGGCACAAAGCATCATCCGGAAGGTTTGATGATAGGCTGGCAACGAATACGCACGCGGATGGTCTTCCTCTTGGGTGAGAACTCCCGTCATCACTGGATTTGCTCGTTGATTTCGCTGGCTCTTCGTCGGTGTCTTGTTCCTCGTTTGTAGACACCCTATTGACCGCACCAAATGTGGCATCTGTATCGTAATCTGTGTCACTGTTATTTTTGTCCATTGACTCTACTATTCTGATGGATTTGTGCCGTTCATTACTGGCATCAGACTTGGCATCGTGTTCTGTAGTAACTGCTGTAGTTGGAGCGGTCGCAATGCATTCTTCATCGTCTTCATCCGAGAGGCTATCTGTGTACTCTGGAACTTCTCTAACAACCTGCCTGTCCAACTCAAACGTTTTATTATCCTTCGTCCGACCAACATAGAGGCTGGTCACCGGAGAGTCGTCTGAGGCACTCATTTCAGACAAGGGGAACAGGAAAAGAGAAATCTCTGCTGTTCGATGTTCTGTTTTTGATATGATTCTAGGGGCTAGGGGCTATGCTGACTATCAGTACTCCGTTGTGTTATCTGCTACTTAAAAGGTGAAGTGGGGAAAAGAGAAAAGAAAAAAAAATACACAGAATAAGGATACGTTGGATTCTCACGGCAATTATATGACTATAAATCCCTTTTGTCTTCATCTTACATTTTGTTTTGTCTCGCACAGAGGAGGGAAGACGTATTTCTGCCAATGTTCGTAGATATAACAACATAACCAAGTGAGGTTGATCGGTACTTGAATCAACTGGAATGATGGTACAATTACTGGCAATTGCCGGTAGGACTGGCTAAGGAGGACGTTCCGCTTTGCTTGCGCCATTCCCAAAAGAGTAATCTTGATTCAAAAATTAACGCGATCTTGCCGTAGCGACTTTACACGCTAGCGAAAGGATCGATGAAATGGCAGTGAATGAGAGGTGTAAGAAAGTAAAGCTAACCTTAATTTCAGAATCTCATGCTTCGATAAGGTCCCCAATAGAATGGAAGCCAGCGTACACTGCTCCTTGTCTAGATGCCCCCACCCCCCTCCCGCAGTTCGACTCCCTCCTTGCCTGCTGATCCCAACGTCCAATTTGGTATCGACGCGTCGGTGGAATCATAAATGCAATCGTGGATTGACAGATTGGGGCGGGCACAATGCCTCACCCTTCACAGCCCTGTTTGCCCTTTAAAGTAATCGGACCTCGGACCGTCTTCAATTCGCCCTTCGACTTGGACTTCTCTGTTAACCCATTACGATTCATTTCTAGGTAAACAATGTCTATGTCTGCTGCTGATAAGGAGAAGGCTCTTGTCGAAAAAGTCGAGCTTCGATTGGCGCTGGCTGATACAGATCAGAAGTTTCAAGATTCTCTAGGCATCTACTTGACACCGTTACTATTAAAATTCGCATCTCCTCACTCTTCAGTGAGAGCTCAGGTCGGGAAGACTGTTCGATTTCTTTTGACCAGGATTAACTCATCTCCGGGCCTCCAATTGCCAGTGGACGCACTATTGGAGCAGGTGAAAAATCCGCAGGTTGCTTCAAACGTTGACCCCAGTATTGTCCAATCGTACACGCTCGTGTTCTTATCAAAGGGAATAAATAGAGTCCCGACAGCTGAACAGAATAAGCTTATACCTGAGGTAATTGAAGGTATTTCTGGTTTCAAAGCCATTATTTCAGCTAGATTGTTCAACATCCTTTGCAAGTTAATTTTGAACTACGATTCATCGGTCCCAAATGTCGATGACGGGAAGAAATTTAGGGAATTTATGCAATTTGATGGAATCAATGCTGCACAGGAGGACTACTTGATTGAAAAATTCTATAAGTTCATGCTTTTGCAACCTGTTCGTGCCAACACTGATGGACAGATACCAAAGGGTTTCTCATTACCTGGATTATCCAAAGATGACTGTGCCTTCTTGACCTACGATGCTGGAGTCACCTTTGATTCAACAACCTTGGCAAAGTATAAGTCAAGCATCTTAAGATTTGTTCAGTATGGGTTCAGTGCTAGGAACAGCTTCATTTACTTTATGGCCGCTTCGGATCCAGTTTCCTCTGTGGCAGATCTAGCCTCCAACCTCTTGCGCAGAAAGGCAGTGGATCATGAAGATGAATTTCTTGTTGATAGAATGATATCCATTTTTCTAGGTGATAAGGATCTACTTAGGCCGGCTGCAAGGGTTCAATTGCAGGAGAAGATAATGAACTTCCTCGGTCAGAGTGAAAGGGCAACTCGTTCCCCCTTAGTTTCAAAATTGATCTCTGCTGGCATGAATTCTGAGTACGGAAAACTAAAACAAGCCACAGTGAAGTTTATTAGGTGGATGACAAGCAGGATGGCTACGGAAACTGATGAAGGTAATCTAACTCTTGATATGGCCGTCCAACTTAGAGAAAACCTACAGCGTGATAAGCAGGTGGAGGTTACCTCGAACATGAACGACTATCTTTTGCAGAGGCGGTACCAATACGAGGCATTGGGATTAATTCTCCGAAGATCTGCCACAGTTGCCGATTACTCCTTCATAGAATTCCTATTTGATATGCTCAGGACTGAGATCCCGGAGTTGAGGGCTTCTGCGCAAGAGGCTCTATCTGGATTGACTGTGCACTTATCAGCGCTAAATGGCAATGAAAAAGAGAAATTGAAGCAGTACTTGAAGGGAATCATTCAATCGGAGGCATTGAAGGAACGCAATTCGGTGCAGAAGGAGAACGAGCAGGCTGCGCGATATATGGCTACCAAGTTTGTGAACTGTACTTTTCCATTTGATGACCCCGAAGCACGGTTATTGGACATCGAGGTGCAGACCGAGAACGATAAACCTGAGACTATTGAAGAGGCCACAAAGGGGTTGCATCCCTATTGGTTCCAGCTTCTCCAGTCATCCAACTCGAACGTGTTTAAGTCCACCAAAGAACACATTGGAGCTAAGTCAGTGGCAGAGGTCCGATTCCCTTCGTTCGACTCAATGGTAAGATTTATAGCCTCCGAAGCAACTGCAGAGAACCTTAGCAGGGCCATAACTTTCTCCATAAGATGTTTGGTGATGCAGGCGATTCGAAATGCCAAGACGGTTGTCGTCATTGATACTGAGTGGGAGAATAGGATAGAGAATGCCATCGACTTTGATCCTACCGTTCGATCCTGCATTATCAAAGAATTGGATCGACTCAGTGTCAACACGACGGATGTCGATGGTGATGTCCCTATGACGAACTCATTGGAAACATTTTTGCAGATGGGATTTGATTTATTATCCAGCAGTATGAACCTTAATGTTGGCAAGCGTTTAACAAAAATTCTTGCCCTATGCCCATCTGCAGTCGTGGGAAAGTCTGTGAACGAGATTCCAGCCTTGCTTGACTGCTTGCCGAAGGCCTTTTCGAGCGAGGCTTCCTCGTACTTGTCGCAGCTTTTGGGAATCTTATGCTCGAATGTTGCATATTCTGACGACTCTGTTTTATCTACAGTCGATAGGCTTTTGAAATCAGAGGATCTTAGGGCTCTTGGATTCATCATATCCAGGTTAGCATTGACCGATAGACTCTCCTTAATTGATGGCGAAAATTTTGAGAAGTTATTATCTCTTATAGACAAGTATCTTGAGTCATCGTCCTCCACCAAATCAGCTGCTTCTTTAGATTGCTTGTCGCAGTTATCTATGTTTGGCTGTCTTGGTCCTATACGGCAGCTGAGCAAGGACTTGAGCAAGTATAAGGTGAGCTTCATAAGGAAGCTCAAGCCCCTCATTAAAAAGCACCAGGATGATCTGACTGCTATGACTTGGTCATTTGTAGGTCTTTCTGGAACGCCAGAAGACGAGATTGGTCAATCGGATGGTGACGAGGCAGATGAGAATGAGGTTACGAAAGTGTTGACTCCATTTGAAAGGGCCTTGTACGAGGCCCATTCAACCAAACATCTGGACTACCTTTTCTCCATTGGTGAAGCATTGACGGTTCTCGCTTATGGTTGGAAGTCACAGATAATGGATGGGAAGATCGATGTGCAAAATGCGCCGGTTGGTATTGAGCAGTTGACTCCCAGCATCAATCGTATATCTGTAATTTTGGATGTCGTGTTAAAGGCTTGCGATCACACACAACCTTCGGTCAGGAAAGCTGGTTGTATATGGCTACTCTCCTTGGTTCAGTACTGTGGTGATTCGAAGGACATCAAGAGTAGTTTGAATGAGATCCAAGTTGCTTTCATGAAGTTCCTCACTGATCGCGAGGACTTGATCCAGGAGTCTGCATCAAGAGGATTGAGCATTGTCTACGATAAGGGAGACTACGAATTAAGGGATGAACTTGTCCACAACTTACTACTTTCCTTTACCGACTCCAATAAGGCAAGCAGCATGATCAGCGGTAGTATCGGAAGTGATACAAAGTTGTTTGAGCCTGGCGTTTTGAAGACAGAGGATGGCTCTGTGTCTACCTACAAGGACATCTTGAATTTGGCTTCGGAAGTTGGCGATCCAAGTTTGGTTTACAAGTTTATGTCCCTTGCCAAGAATTCGGCCTTGTGGTCGTCAAGAAAGGGGATTGCCTATGGTTTGGGTGCTGTTTTAGACAAGTCGAAGTTGGATGAGATGCTTAGCAAGGATAGTAACCTCTCAAATAGACTTATTCCAAAGTTGTATAGGTATAGGTTTGATCCAAGCCCCTCAGTTTCGAGGACTATGGATGATATTTGGTCTTCTCTAGTCCTTGATTCTGGCAAAACAATTGCAGACAACTTTGAGACAATCTTGACTGATGTATTGAAAGGGATGGGTAACCACGAATGGAGGATGAGACAGGCTAGTGCTGCCGCACTTAATGATCTTCTAAGACATGTTCCACTAACCACCTACGAGGCCAAGCTAGGTGAAATTTGGACCATGGCATTTAGAAGCATGGACGACATTAAGGAGAGTGTTAGGAAGGAAGGTAATCTATTGACGCGATACTTAGCGACGACTATGGTTCATAGGATATCTGGAAGCAAGAAGGGTTCTGAAGAGAGCTTGAAGCAATTGATTCCCTTTTTACTTGGAAACAGCGGCCTCTTGAGTGACGCAGAAGATGTCAAGAGGTTTGCCTTTGATACAATACTGGAGATAGCAGAAACATCCTCTGTTGCGTTGAAGCCTTTTATCAATGAGATGATCCAGCAAATGATTTTGTTGATGTCATCAGTAGAACCGCAAGTGGTCAACTACTTGAGCTTGAATGCTGATAAATATAAGCTCAAGTCACAGGATATCGATATGCAGAGATTAAATATGGTAGGTAGCTCTTCTATGATGGGTGCTATCGAGAAGCTAATGAACTTGTTGGACGAGTCTCTCATGCCCGAATTTATTGAAAAGCTTGCCAATGCAGTGAAGACGGCAGTTGGATTGCCGTCTAAAGTTACTGGGTCAAAGGTCATTGTGGATTTGATAGTTAAGCACTTTTTTGTCGCCCAGAATTACGGCGATGAGTTGTTGAAGATTTCCATGGGGCAATTGAAAAACCATAATGAGACGGTTTCTGGCTCATATGCAATTGCGACTGGATACTGTATTCGAATTGCTTCGTTGAAGAAGATCCGTACGTTGTCCAAAAAATTGACCAGGTACTACTTTGATGCTCCAGCAGACAACAATCACCTTCAGGAAGTCTCCAGCCGAACTTGTGCTGCCGTGGCGGACTACTCTAAGGACAAATTCCAGTCTGTAGCTTCAGGATTTTTACCTCTAGCTTTCATTGGCAAGCACGATTTAGATGACAAGGTGTCCGATGGCTTCAAGAAGGCATGGGATGCTTCTATTGGGTCTGGTTCTAACGCCATCAAACTTTACTTCCAGGAAATTATCGATTTGATAAAGTTAAACATTGGAACTACAAACTTTGCCCTTCGTCAAGCCATTGGCCTCTCTGTCATAGAGATTATTGATAGGTTGGGGACACAAGTGGGAACATTGTCACAATATTTGGACGATCTTTATAATGTACTCTTGGAATCTCTCCAGGGTAGGTCCTATAGGGGTAAAGAGAAGTTGTTAAATTCGTTGGTGCTCTTAGTGGTGAGTACCAAGGGGTATCTTGATGAACATGAGGAATTGTACGGTAAAGTTTCCAAATGTGTTTTGACTGAAGCTAGGCGACGGAACAAAGCATACAAGAAATTCAGCATCAAGTCATTGGGAAAATTCTTAGGGTCATGTTCTGACGATCCTCAGCTGTACGAGGCTTACATTGAATTGGTTGATCCTCTTTTAAACCCTTCGAAGCGCAATGGTACTGCTGATTCTGATAGTTCCATGGACACAGACTCTGACTCTGATGGTAATAAAGGAGGCGATTTGAAGAAGATAAAGGTTGCCAAGTTTGAGGAGTTCCGTAACTCTCTTTTGGAGAACTTGGTAGTTGCCGTCAACCGGGACGAGCCAAACATTCCCTTGGTGAACTACATCTTAGATGAGAACTTGCCACTGGTGGCCAAAGAACAGCACTCTTTTAAGAGCAAGTTAGTGGCTATGAACGTATTAACAGAACTCATCAACAAGCTGAATCATGCTGACTTGTTCGACAATTCTGAAGGGGGAAAAGTCCTAGCCATGAAAGCTTTCCATATTTGGACGATCTTGACTGAAACTTCAGCGAATCGCGACAGTTTGCAAACGATTCTAGTTAGTTACATTAGACTCACAAGATTAGTAGCAACTACAATTGCGGGCAAGACGGGAGATCCAGATGATGTTGACAAGACTACCGCCAGTTTGGAGATGTTGCTTCAGGAGAAAGTAAACTCGGTCATTACAACGGAAGCGGAAAAGGCGCTAAAAAAGTTGAAAGCTGAGAAATAGATACATATATAGCAAATACAATTGCGTTCTACTCAAGTTGATTGTGTTGAAAATGCTTCTATTCTAAGCACAGAAACAAATGACTCGTAAGTGTGCAAGAAGTACATAGAGGAAAAAGTTAAGAAAAAGGACGTCTTGCAGGTAACAACACGAGAGGCCCTTTACATACCACCCCTCAACCTCAAGACCAAGTGAAGAGTAGACTCCTTCTGGATATTGTAGTCAGAAAGTGTTCTACCATCTTCTAACTGCTTACCGGCAAAGATCAATCTCTGCTGATCAGGAGGAATACCCTCCTTGTCTTGGATCTTCTGCTTCACGTTATCGATCGTGTCAGAAGACTCGACTTCCAAAGTGATGGTCTTACCGGTCAACGTCTTGACGAAAATCTGCATACCACCTCTCAATCTCAAAACCAAGTGAAGAGTAGACTCCTTCTGGATATTGTAGTCAGAAAGCGTTCTACCATCTTCTAACTGCTTACCGGCAAAGATCAATCTCTGCTGATCAGGAGGAATACCCTCCTTGTCTTGGATCTTCTGCTTCACGTTATCGATCGTGTCAGAAGACTCGACTTCCAAAGTGATGGTCTTACCGGTCAACGTCTTGACGAAAATCTGCATACCACCTCTCAATCTCAAAACCAAGTGAAGAGTAGACTCCTTCTGGATATTGTAGTCAGAAAGCGTTCTACCATCTTCTAACTGCTTACCGGCAAAGATCAATCTCTGCTGATCAGGAGGAATACCTTCCTTGTCTTGGATCTTCTGTTTCACATTATCGATAGTGTCAGAAGACTCGACTTCCAAAGTAATAGTTTTGCCTGTTAATGTCTTGACGAAAATCTGCATACCACCTCTCAATCTCAAAACCAAGTGAAGAGTAGACTCCTTCTGGATATTGTAGTCAGAAAGTGTTCTACCATCTTCTAACTGCTTACCGGCAAAGATCAATCTCTGCTGATCAGGAGGAATACCCTCCTTGTCTTGGATCTTCTGCTTCACGTTATCGATAGTGTCAGAAGACTCGACCTCCAAAGTGATGGTCTTACCGGTCAACGTCTTGACGAAAATTTGCATTTTTAATGGTTATTGAATTGTAATCTATTGCTTATCAGTTGCGTGTTAGCGGTTTCTTGCTGTGGCAACAGAAGTGCTGAAATAATGATCTAGTTAACGATAATTATATATCGATAGAAAAGAAGGGAAGATAAAAAGAGTAGGAACGAAAAGAAGAAGAAGAGCAGAAAGAAAAACGGACCGCAAGTATAAAAGGCAAAATAACGGTTTATTTTATAGAACGATATGATAAGCCCACCTGCCGCGCACGGCCCGAAATTCTGTTTTATGCTGTAAAAGGTATTTTGCCTTTCGCCACTAAAACGGTTCCAAATAGGGTAAGAAGGAAAATCGAACCTCATGGAGCCTAGAAGCCAAATTTTCTTTTTCCTTCCATAACCTCTATAGCCGTCCCCCTTCACTTCCGTCAATGTGACATTCGGAATGCGGACTTCATTTTTGGTATATTTCGGCCACTGTAATCCGTTTGCCGAATGACACATTCTTCAATTGTCCTGATTAGCAATTCAATCTACCGCCGCGCGATGGACTTAAGATCTTAGCATCAACATCGTAATTATTATTATTAGGTAGGGATTTAAGGCTATAGAGGGTGGCGATCATTCTATAGCAACGCAACGCCGTTTGTAATACAATCTGCCATGTGTAGCATGACATGAAATCAAGAAGCATCGTGAATTAAGGCTGCTTCTCTCTTCAGTTCCTGGAATTCCGGTAGGGGTCATTTACAATTATTAGCACCGTTCGCGACAGGAACTCCCATTCTACTCCTCAGCGTAGGGCGAATGCCGGTATCTTCCTCATCTATTTCCACTATGTTGCTCAACTTAGACCTGGTTCCTTGATTGGCCAAAGCCCGTGAAAAATCAGGGAGGCGGTTCGAGGTGAACACCACTTTGCCCTCGTTCTCGAGAGAACCTTGACGAGAAGACTGTGGCAAATTATTCAGAGCCTCATAGACTCCATCCATGACATCACCTCTGTTGTAGATATCCAAAGATCTGGTCTTTCTTTCCAAGAATCCTCCAGAACCAGTTATAGGCGAGGAAGGTGTTGACAGCAGCGGTGGAAGATCCAAAGAAGATCTTGGTGTCGGAAGCTTCATATTAAGCCTCATGCTTTTGAACTCCTCACGTTTCGCCAACAATAGGTCCTTGTCATCCAGAAGTCTGGATATTTCTGTTGCCTTTTGGCGTACGTTTGAGCAGGCTCTTGACAGTGCTTCACCTCTTCTTGTGTCAACTTGGTACTCTATTAAGCTTCTCATCAGATATTTTTGTGAATACAGCCATTGAATGAACTCCCCAGAACCTGTCTGTAGTAGGAAATAAACAACCGTGAGTGCCTTTAAAACTTGGACTGGGTTGGAGCTATTTAGTCGTCTTATAAGCCTTTTGCAAATGATGGACAAACTTTTGGCCTTAAAAGAAAGATGCGACAATTCATTCAACTCCACACTGGTCGGACCCCAGTCATTATCATCAGTTGCATCCAGGATTAGCGTATCGCAATAGGAAGCCTTGTTGAGAGAAAGTTTAGGAAGGTGCTTGAAGCGATTAAGACCCTTCTTTATTCCAAACATGATGTTAATTTTTGTCACCGGGTTACCGGAATGCCCGTAATCTTCTCCTTTATGACTATTCCAGAGAAGCAACAAGTCGAATCTTATACCTGAATGCTTTCTATGAATGTGAGAGATCAGAAGGGCAACAAAAGACCGTGAAAAAGATAGCCAAATTCACACCTTGGTTCATACATACTCACTCTTTTATCTCCTAATTTTTTCAGTGACTGGTTCCGCACCCTTTCGGGAAAAGCTCGGTAGCGGGACATAATTATCATCTGAATGTGGGTGGGACCCACCTACAGGGTTAACTAAGCAAACGTACGTACAATTATCATTATTTTTAACCTATGCGGAAATGATATCAACAGAGATACCGGAATTATCAATGACAGTTGACAAACAGCCGTTCTCAACTACTTCTGTGATTGCGATGTCAACTTTCGAATCCTCTGCATCTAACAACTCAAGAGGCTTCGACCAATGCTTGGCCTTCTTCTCGTAGACAGCATACCAGTTACCAAGAAGTAGTATACGTGAAGCTGGATCGACGCTGAACCTGGAATGGATTGATGTGACGTTCGAAAATTCCAATACGCTCTGGAAACTTCCCTTCCGTAAATCGTACACACCAATAGCACTGGCACCATATTTGATCAGCAACCAGAAACCGTTAGGGGCGAACAATAGCTGAGTAACCTTCTCATTAGACGAAGGGGGTGGCTCAATTGTCAGCAACTTCTTCTGCTGGACGATATCATAAATATCTACCGAAGAGTCAGCAAGGCTCAAGGCCATTACCACCCCGTCATTATGGATGGCACCACCTGTAATCTCCGTGCCTTGTACCGTAGGAGATTTGTATATAATCGTCTTTTCGTAATAGATTGAATATCTGTTGGCAGATAGCAAAATAGAAACGGGTAACGAAGGATGAACCACTACCGCTTTAAGTGGGTAACCGGATTTAATATAGTCAACGCCCTTCCCATTCCCACCTGCGATGTTAATAACTTTACCTTTTATAGTCACGAGCAAAGATTCTTCGCCATCGGCGGTATGAAACCAGTTCAAACCGAGTATCTGGCTACGGCGGTCGACTTTGAAGTTAGTGACAAGCTTGATTTCTTTCGAATCAACATCGACGATCTCTCCATCCCCATTCAGGTAAACAATGGCCACCTGGGACCCACTTCTACGGAACATCTTATACTCGCCGTGCGAAGTATCTCTCGTTATCCTTCTGACAACATTTAACTTCGAATCAGCAGTCAACACAAACGGAAGCTTATGCTTTTCTGCCTTATGCCTCGTAAATAGTGAATGCTGCTCGTCTGTCAACAACTTTGCATACTTTTCGGGTAGCAGGGATTCCTCCTCGGTCACTCCCTCGGCTGATTCCTCCTCTTCCTCAACTTCATCTGGAATATTTCCGGAGCCAATCTTAGTGGCCAAATCCTGCAATGCCTGACGTGCCTCATCTCTCTCCTTCATAGCACGCGATGCTACCTTTACTGCGGCATCCTGCCTATACAAAGATAGACTCAATTCCTTCTTCAACTCGATAAGCTGCTTTCGAAGTTCGAATATCTCCAATGATAGGGAGTCCCATTCATTCTGAAACATGGCAAGCATCGATGGAATTGAGTCCTGATTCGATTTACGCGTCGTCACAACGTTGGAAGTTACAGACGTGTCGATGGCGACCAAGTCAGACTCCGTCATTGGCTCTTCTGAAATTGGATCCTTTCCATTTTCAGCCAAATATTCGGCTATCAATCTCCGATCAAATACTCTTCTGGACTTTAACGAAAGCACCGGATCTGATGTCGGTTCGCCAGAGATCGAGCAGATCATAATAAAGGTTGTGGCGGGCAAAGAACACTTACCAACTCGAAGGGACTACATCTATTTCTAGAGTGCGCGTGTATTAATGAACTGGTAAAATTTAGCTTTCTCGGTGGCCCAGAAATCTTGCTGACACGTTATAGAATGACAGCAACAACTATACTGCGTAAGAAAGATGCAATTCCAGATTGTTGACAACGCCTTTTTTTTTGCGCAATTCACAGCATCTACTGGCATTCTACATTTCGGCGTTACCTACCTCTAGCAGTATCGCTTAACACCCTTTCATACATGTTATCACCGCTGGGAGACCCAACATAGAAAAATTTTTCATAGGCCACCCCCCCCGTAGAGATTTCATCAGGTCAGTGCACGCGACTAAAGCGGACAGGCTGACCTGCAAGATAGAAAGGGTCCCCGGTAGGCTTCGAAGCAATGAATTATGGGCAGCGCAAGGACCCCCCGCCACCTCAGCCAGCCGGAGAGTTTTACCAGGGAAGAACTTCCCCCGCTAGCTTCGGTCTCTCGGAAGGGACGGGAAAACTTCCACCTCTTGGGTATATGTCCATACGGATGACAGCAATCAAAGATACCATAGAATTGAATGCAACAAATCATTTAGGTCCGCTAACATTATCTTTACATATGCACCGACATCTCAATTGGTAGCCATTCCCCATTGCCAGACCAAAAGAACTTAACACTCGCATGACTAGATGTAGACCCAGGACCCAAAGATTATATGGCTATGAGCAGAAGGGGACGAGAAATTGCAGGCACAGGGGAAAATTTTTGTCGCATGCCACACAGGCCTCCCCCGTAAGGCTCTAGATTTTTAATATGGACCGGGGCTTTTTTATTTTTATTTTTTTGCTTCAATTTTCATAGGAACGGATCGAATATTCTTTTCCCTCCTTCCTCCCTTGCTTGCCCCCTTCCTTTCTCTCTTCCCATGCTTGTGCATCACTTCATCTCTCTTCAACAACGGTATAATCGGTGACGATCAACAGACTCTCGTCCCACTGTTATTCTCTTCCACCCAAAGGGATTTTTCACTTCAGCCTTACGTTTTCAATCTGGCCATGTACTAGTGGTTTTTCATAGGCTTGCCAAGCACACAAGAGAGACTGACTATACTGATAATTCATTAATTTTGCATTTTTCAGTTATAGACTTCGTTTTAGATCGTATTCAATACTTCGCATCTTAGCATATAGTCCTCAGGATTACTCCACATCACATTTAGCCGTTCACCCATTCCATGCACATGACGACGGTATCAGACCCCGATCAATCATCGACGACCATGAAGAAGCTAGTTAAGAAGGCCAACTCTGCGTTGCGTTCATATTCGCCGTCGAGCGAGTCTGGGGATAAACCCACGCCGTCCTCTTCGTCTGCTTCAAGCTCCTCAAAGGAATTTAAGGGATTGCGTTATAAAGGGCGTCCTCCGATATCAGAGGTTCCAGAGCTATTAATCCTATGTGAAGAATTCATATCTAACAAAAACGTGACCGGATTGGCCATGATAGCAAGGCAGAGAGGTCTACCTCCATCGTTGCGTTGCAAAATTTGGCCAGTTCTACTCAGATATCATCCTTACGTTCAACATCCATATATAGAGCCGGACTTTGATGAGGATGATGACGAAGAGGAAGTTGGTAGTGAGGGTGACGAAACTTTGAGCACTAAGAGCGGAAGACGCAGCGAAAATGCGAAGGCCAAAGTATCTATAAAGGATATCAAATTTGATTTGAAGAAGTATCTTCGAAATGCCGAAAGATACAAACCGAAGAATATGACTCCGGAATTGCGCGATCTGTTTGAGATTCAGGATAAGATGTTTGGGGCCATTGAATGTGCTATAGTAAAGTTCGTTAAGAAGTGGGGGTCGATCATTAGATACAGCTCAGGCCTCACTTGGATAGCGCTCGGATTAGCTGAATGGGTTCCACCTTTGCAGAATTCACAGTTTGTTCTTTGTGGTAGAGATGACATTGCCAAGAATGGTACTAAGCTTCGAAATGTTAACGATAACTACTTCGAACGCTACGACTCTTATAACCAAGAATTTTCCTCGAATACTCCCTCCACAGTGGACTCTACGCCAACCGTTCCTGGCTCCCCGAAATCTGTATCCAGTTTGGGAACTTCTAGCTTGCTTTCAGATGATACCAGCACGACTCCATCTAGCGTGGAGCCAAGCTATCCCTTTAAGCCGATGACGTTTGCTGAGGTGTACGAAAGAATTGTCCTTGTCATCCTTCATACTCCTGATCCGACAGACAGGGAGGGATCGCACCTCTCACCATCCACGACTAGAGGTACCACAGAGACCACCGGCACCACAGGAACTACCCCCTCGAGTGATAGTAGCCTTTTACCTGATTCAAGTAGAAAGCTGGATTCGATTCCGAAGTTCGGTGGCACTATTGAAGATCGAATTTCCTTTTTCCTCTTTGGATTAAGAAAGCTGATGCCGGAGCTATACAGCTATTTAGCGGATGAAGATTGTTTGAAGGGTGACTGGATATTATGGTGGTTGAAATATTGTGGGTCAAAGGTGTGGTCAAGGTATGATAGAGGTAGAACTTGGGATATGCTTTTGGGATTTCGGGTGAATTGCAGACATATGGAACGCGATCTACCGTTATTAGGTGAACTAACCGAGGAACAAGTTCGCCTCTTAGGGCCGGACTTATTTTGGTATCCCGAGATTGATGATCTGTCCGTAAACAATGGATATAATGGCGACGCAAAGAGGAGCGATAGAAGATCATCATCAATTTTGACTCTTTTAAATCAAGTCTCCGTTACCATGGATAAGACACCTACTTTGGCATCATTGTCGATATCAGGAAATGAGGATGTGGACCCACTACCTCAGCTCCCATTCTCCGTGATAGACCCTCACATTCAGATGGTGTTTGTATCCTTAGCATTCCTGAAGTCAAAGGAGTATACCATTTCGGAGTTAGATCAATCTGAAATTATTCAGCTCTTTAGTCGACTTTCATCTTTGAAGACTTCCGAGATTCGTTCGTTCGTCTCCGCCGAAGAGGCTACTGCGGATCAGCATTATCATCCAATCAAGAAGTCCAACAGGGATATCGAGAATATCATTCTGGAAGGAGGAGAACTTTGGCGAAAGTTCATCTACATGGAGATGATGGAAGAACATACTTAAATGAAAGCTTTTGCAAGAACCCTTTTCTACAGTATTAATATGATATGATATGAATCAGTATTTTTTTTGTTGTAATGTTGCTTTAAGCAGCTCGGATAATCGTTGAAGATGCAAATTGGATGGAGCAAGGGAGCAAAGTAGGGAGAAAGTAGTAATGGTCTTGGGAAAGAGTCCCAGAAGAAGAATTGGAAGATAGAGATCGGTAAGCTTATCTCTACCTCCATGCCACTAAAAGTACATAGTTGAATAGTTGCTGAGAAAAAAAAATGGGTTGTCATTAGTTGAATAAGTTGAGGTGACTTCCCAAAACCGTTCTGCCTTTCTCTTTTCAGTGTATAAGATCTCGCCTGCCCAGTGTGAAAGAATCATTATTACAGGTTGACAGTTGATGTCTATCTGCTGAAGATAAATAGTGTTGGGTTGTGACGAAGCTATTATGCTATTGGAAATAGCTTTCGTAGAACATTGAAGATACGGGTATTTGGCTCTCCAACATAGTCATTGTCGACAATGTTAACTAAAGTAGCATCATCAACTAAGCTCTCGATAAAGGAAATGGCATCTTCACGACCAGGATCGGTGTCCTTTCTAAATAGAGAGATCCATTTCTTCAGAATACTAAAGAACTCATCCTTCCAAGCCATGAAGGATATCTTTTCGACAATTGTGGATTGGACAACTTCCTTTCCTGGGAAACAGCCCCAAGTAACGGCATTAATCGTACTAGAGCTTCTAGCGTTGGAGGTAAATTCACCCTCTTGCCCAATAGAATAAAATGTTAAGATATTGTAGCCACTTTCCTTATTTATGGTTCCAATCTCATCGACAAGGTCGTCGAGTCTATTTGAAGGGATCAGAAACTCAAGGTACTGCTTTTGATAAACGTAGCCATCGTTTGGACCCCATCCATGGACCTTATCTGAGGATGGACAGCAATTAATAGAAGCTTGAGAATTGACAGTGAGAACACCACGACGGTTCAAGTCAATTAGATCATCTTTAATCAAGTCGATTTCATGCGTAACCTTACTATCAGACCACGGTAGACAGTTGAGGTCACCATTCAAATATCTAACGGTGAGATCAGCTAGCGTCTGTATGTTGGTTGGCAATCCCCACAGAGATAAGGCCTTCTTAGGAGTGTGACGGATCAACTCATGATCACAAAGTTCTAAGGATCCAAAAGCAGGGGACCTTGAATCACCCCAGCGACCGTTGGGGAATTCATCCCAATTCGATGTTCTCTGAATGTAAGAAAACTTCCTATTTGACCAAAAGATGGGACGTACAGACTCTTCGGACCTCGTAGGATTCAAGGAACGTCTCCAAGGTCTTGTATCCATTCCTACAAGCTGCTGCTTTGAAACTAAGTTGAGTTCTCTAAGAACCATGATCGTTGACTTCTCGAGATTCATGGTATAGAAGTGAAGATGGTTAACACAACCCGATTGTAATAACTTCGCACACATCTCAGCAACCAATTTAACACCTTCATCACGGACCTTGGAATCGTCTTCCTTTATCGGCTCTAGCCTTTCGAAAAAATGATCGGGAAGATGGATTTTACACCACTGGGCACGGCGGAAAAATGCAGCATAGGTCGATATAGGCATGATACCAGGAATGATAGGAATAGTAATACCAGCCGCACGACACTTCTTGCACCAAGAAATGAAAAGGTCAACATCATAGAACATTTGGGTGACGATGAAGTCTCCGCCAGCGTCCTGTTTCTGCTTCAAGTATTCAATGGTTTTATCTAGGTCACTCTCCTCCGGATGTCCTTCTGGGTAGCCCGCAACACCGATGCAGAAATGATTACCGTATCTAGACTTTATATGACGAATCAAATCTTTGGCGTAACGAAACACACCAGTAGACTCGGAGCCATCCAAGGGGGGATCTCCACGGAGAGCAAGAATATTCTGGCACCCACATTGAAAGGCAGAATCTAAGGCCTTATCAATGGTCTCTAACTTCATGTTCGTACACGTTAGATGCATGCAGGTTTCTAAACCAAGAACCGTAGTAGTCACATTAACCATTTCCGTTGTTAAGGTTCCTAAACGACCACCGGCGTTCCAAGTAATATCTATGAAGAGCGGGTTGAGATCATACATCCTGTCCATTCTATCGTAGAGATTTTGAACACCTTGCGATGTCTTCGGTGTAAAGAACTCGAAAGAAAAGGTGGCTGGGGCCTTGCCATCTTCATGTGCCTGTGTTAACTTTTCGGTGACCTTCATATTATACGGTGGTCCTGTGGAGGTGAAAAAAAAAGACAAAAGGATAAACTGGCTGGCACAGGAGCAAACCAGTAAACACTGACTGAACGGAGACAAGTCAGGTATGAAAGTACAGATCACAGGACCAAAAGAAAGGTCTCCGATGTAAGAATAAAATAAAAAATTCACAAGGGTTCAAACCCAGATCGAAAAGAGCACTGGTACGACAAAGCACATGCGTCTACCCAAAATTTTTTTCAAGACTTGGCTGTTGAGTAAAGGGAAGGAAGCCCGAGGGAGATCAAAATCGATCGAGTCATCAATTATCGACGCATCGATAGACGCCGCGCGAAACGGGAGCCACTTACAGCTTTATTCTCTAACGCGTCCTGGACCTCTGATCATTGTTTGCTTCCTCTTTCCCACTCATTCGTGCACTTTACTACATCATTCTAATCAACAACATGGGAAGATTGGTAGGTTTGGAACTACACAACTTTAAATCGTACAAGGGTACATCTTTGGTGGGATTTGGAACTTCAAATTTCACCTCCATTATAGGACCCAATGGATCGGGCAAATCAAACATGATGGATGCGATTTCATTCGTGTTGGGCGTAAGATCATCTCACTTACGTTCCACTCAATTGAAGGATTTGATTTACAGAGGTCGAATTGATGACGGGCAAGAAGGGGAAGAGAATGAGGAAGGGGAAGATGACCGTAATCCTTCCAGCGCGTACGTCATGGCCATCTATGAGAAGAGTAACGGCGAGGTTTTGAAATTGAAAAGGGAAATCTCTCCAAACGGATCAAGCGAATATAGAATTAACAGCCAACAGGTTACAGCGTCCCAATATGCTGAGGTGTTGAAAGAAGAGAATATCTTAATTAAGGCGAAGAACTTTCTTGTATTTCAAGGTGACGTTGAAAAGATTGCCTCACAATCATCTGAGACACTTACAACCTTAATTGAAACAATCAGTGGATCCATAGAGCATAAAAAGGAATATGACGAACTTGCCGATGTGAGGGAGAAAGCTCACGACGAGACTGCGCTTCGTAATACCAAGAGAAGAGCCCTCAAAGAGGAGCTTCATCAGTTCAAGAAACAATGTCGTGAGGTGGATGAGTTTGACCAGAAAACCGAGAGACTCGCTGATACCGTGCAGGCCAAATATCTTTCCAAACTTTACTTCAACGACAAGGATTTAAAGGATGTACAGAAGGTTTTAAAAGGTGGCAAAACGGAGGCCAACAAGTTGAAGTCCCGAATAAGTAAGAAGGAGAAGGAACTTAGAGAATTTATTCGATCAGGATCTAATGGCCATTCGGGCCATCGTGATTTGGAAGATAGGATTGAGAAGGATAGATCAATCCTTTCTGAGAAGAGGATGGAATTGATTCCAGTAGAAGCGGAGACTTCACAGGTGAGTAAGAAGGTGGTTGAATATAGGAAGCGATTGGAGACATTAGAAGAAGAGAGAGAACGCCAGAGTTCCAGTGTTGATGGGACCGGATCTCAACTTCACAAGATCGAGAAGGCTTTCGAGAACTACTCGAGGCAGCTCACAGAGGAGGCAAAGAAGAGGGATGAGTCTGAGGACTTGGATCCTAGAGCGGTGGAAGACTACAGGGAACTAAGAGACAAGTTCTTGATGAAAGGAGGTCATATTGAGTCCAAATTGGCTGATCTAAACGACGAGAAGGATTCTACAGTCTCGAGGCTGGAAGATTTCAAATCCCGGAGGGAGTTGATTGATACTAGACTTCAGAAATTGGAGTTGGGCAAGTCTGACATCAAGAATAAGTATGAGGATATCAAGTCGCAGATGAACATTATCACAACTTCAGTAAGCGGGAAGAAACGTGAATTGAACTCTTTGCGTGCTTCCAGGGATGCCATCGAACAGGAAGAATTCGGCACGAACACGACCTTGAAGGAGGTTCTTCTTCGTCTCAATGAGCTGGGCTCTTTAAAGAGGGAAAATTCTCGTGAAAAGAGACTACGTGAAAACTGTGCCACCTTGAAGAGATTGTTCCCTGGCGTTCATGGTTTACTCAGTGATGTTTGTAGACCGAAGCAGCGTAAGTATGAGCTTGCTGCTTCCACGGCAATGGGACGTAGCTTGGATGCTATTATTGTCACAAACTTATCTACTGCTGCAGAGTGTATTGAATATTTGAAGGAGCAGCGAGCAGGATCGGCATCCTTCATTCCATTGGATACAATTGCAGCGAAGCCCGTTGGCCAACAGTATAGAAGTATTGCAACGACAGTCCGACCTGCAATTGACGTGGTGCAATATGAACCGGAATACGAGAAGGCTGTACAATATGCCTGTGGCGATTCTCTTGTGTGCGACAGTCTAGAAATTGCCAAGGCCGTGAGATGGGAACGAAATATTGAAGTGAAAGTTGTGGCTTTGGACGGCACCCTTATTCAGAGATCCGGAATTATGACGGGAGGTCAGACAGAGAAACCTAATGACAAGTGGGACAAGGCCGAACTAAACTCGCTTCTCTCCAGAAAGCAGGAGTTAAAGGGTAAGTTAGTCGAATTAGAACAGAAGAAGCCTAGCGAATTACTAGATAGAAACCTTCTGAACGACTTGGACAGATTGGAGAATGAGTTGCCTGGGTTGAAAGGAAGTAAGCAAGATTTACAGAGGGCGATCAATGACACAGATGCCGAGATCAGAAACCAGAATCGCCTTTTAAGGGAATTGGATGAGGAGGCGGAGCAATTCAAGGCTGATATTGTGAATCCGTTGGAGGAGAGAATACAACAGACTGAAGTGGAACTCGAACTTGTTCAGGGAACAATATACAGCGATTTCTGCGAGAAGTATGGATTCCATGATATACGCTACTATGAAGAAAAGTACGGCAACCAGTCCAGACAGACTTCTAAAGAAACGGCAAAGTTCCAGAAAGAGATTCAGCGCTTAAGGAATCGACTGCAATTTGAACAGGGACGATTGGAGGAGTATGATGAACGGATTGGGAAACTTCGGGAGGATGAGAAGAAATTTGCCTTGGACTCTTCGGAACTTGAAGCTAAGAAGGATAAGATTGAGTCTGAAATCGACCGTTTGGAAAGTGAGCTTGAAGTCTGCCAAGAAGAGTATGACACTTTACAGAGTAGGATAAAGGAGACCGCGGATGAATCTGATGAATTGAAGTCTGAATTGCATGACTTGAAATTAGAGTCAACTAGCGTCAATAAGAAAATAGGCAATGCCGAAGAAACACTTGACAAGATCAAGATGGATAAGCTAGGAATTTTGAGGAATTGCAAGCTGGAGAATGTTTCGATCCCACTTTCCTCCGGTAATCTACAAGATATCCCATTGGAAGAGAATGATGACGATGAGAACGAAGAAGAGAAAGCGACAAGACTCCAGTCGATCCTAGAACAGACGAAAGCCAATTATAGCGGGTTGGATAAGAAGTATCGACAAGGATCTGCTGACGCTAAAGAAAAGGAGATCGAAGAAGAGATAGCAAATCTAAGGAGTGAGCTTTCGGGCATGAATCCGAATATGAATGCAAGAGAGAGACTGGATGAGGCATCGGAGAGGTTAAATGAGGCGGATGCGGAATTCTCTAACTGTAAGCAGCACGAGAGAGAAGTTGTTACTAGATTTGAGGAAATTAAGAAGAAGCGTTATGATGCATTCATGAAGGCTTTCGACCATATCTCGAACCAGATCGATCCAGTTTATAAAGAGCTTACAAGATCTCGGATATCTCCTTTAGGGGGTTCAGCATATTTGACATTGGAAGATGAAGATGAACCATACCTTGCGGGTATCAGATACCACGCTATGCCCCCTATGAAGCGTTTCAGGGACATGGATTTGCTTTCTGGCGGAGAGAAGACGGTGGCAGCTTTGGCACTTCTCTTCGCTGTTCATTCGTTCCACCCTTCACCGTTCTTTGTTTTGGATGAGGTTGACTCTGCATTGGACAATGCCAACGTGAGGAGAGTAGCCAATTATATTAATGAGCATGCTGGTCCCGATTTCCAATTCATTGTGATTAGCTTGAAGAACCAACTCTTCGAAAAGAGTGACGCACTAGTAGGAATTTATAGGGAGCTCAGTATCAACTCCTCAAAGACCTTAACTCTTGACTTGAGGAAGTACCCAGATACCGAGATTGCTTAACCAGGTATATATAATTAGTGTTCAGTACATACACAACGTGTTTTCAACAGTGTAACTCTTCTAATAAGGAGGATGCCAATAAATGAAGCCTGACGAAGAAGCTTTGATCGTCCATAATGGTAACTAAGCTTTTGGTCTTCGGTACTCCAGCCGAGCGTCTCAGGTAGACATCATTAGTGCTATCATTCTTTGCAGCATTCTCTGTGACTTCCACTGAGCGTGTGGTTATATAGTCAACAGTCTTGGCCAAATTAAGGAGAATGAGAGAATAGTTAGCGAAGATATCATTTTCCTTATCAGAAGTGACAACGATAGAGTATTTCCTTTCAGAGCCACGTGCTGTACGATCAAATATTTTGAATAGGAGGGCCATAGAATAGCCAGCCTTTGCATCCCCAAATATAAGGGGCTGGTTGGTATCGGAAGAGGTTTCAATAGTGAATATCCTCATGATTATATGCCTTAACGAGGAGTATCTGTGCTGTGAAGTAGGAAATTGCGTAGAAACGTATGTAGAGCCTGTGGTTTTCGATTCCGTTTGGATCGTTGATGGATCCGGCATCTCCTTAGGAGAGGCGGCGGTTGAAGAAGAGGGCGAAATTCCTGAAGAATCACTTCTCTGTGTATCCATCTGCTTAGGAATCTTCAAGCGACATGATTCACAAAGTTGAGAATCGGGTATTCGAGAACCGTAGTACTTTGAAGGGGACTCTGAAGAGTCTACAGCTTGGGTACACATTACCATTGAAGGTCCATGAACCTCGCAAAAATGCGCCAATGTAACTATGAAGGTCATGCGAGTTAACAGAGCGAGTGAACAGGGCAGGATAACTGGGCGAGCCGAGAACAGCTATGAAAGGAAGGCCGGATTAAAGGGAAGAATCGGCCTAGCCTGAATACCAACCTCTAAGTCAGGCGAAAGGCTATGACAGTTCGATATACTGGCATCAGTATGCACGCTCCTGCGGGAATAGCGGAGGGCATCGTTTCAGATAGGAACCAACTCAAGCGCCAAGCGTCGATCGACGCAAAAATCGCTGTCGTACATTCGCTTCTCTGACCATCATCTCGGTTCCTTCCTGCTCACCAACACGTCGTCACTTGCATATCATTCACGATGTCGTCAGTGCCCGACCTCGAGCGACCCCATCGTGAAACATTCTCTAGTGGCGACG